>CM047427.1:50262254-50862254 GCA_026168455.1 Theocolax elegans
TCTCTCGCGCGCTGTCTGCCCGCATGCGCATTACACACCTTTCACACTCACAAATATACGTTTCATAACACAATATACAATGTCGTTGGATTGATTTTGTCACTCGGTGGTTTTTTAATATTGGTTGTTGATTTATCGATTTTCCCAAGTCAAATAAGAAAAGGTCGCATATAAACAAAAAAACGGAACATGTACCTTTAAAATATAAAATTTTACTTTATAAATATGAAGAAACTAAAGAATCCATTAAAAATGCTGATAAGGGGAGTACTACTGTTGTTATGAACAAATCGTAATATTATGAAAGAATTGACTTTCTATTATCCGATAATAATTTTTACAGAGTAATTAAGAAAAATCCATTAAAATTTTTACATAATTAGACAGAAAATATAAAATTCCGCGTTTAGCACAAACTAATACGTTATTGGCCAAATGGTATGGTTTAGAAAAAATTTATAAAGAAATTTTTCTTTTAAGGGGCGTCCATAGCGAAAATTTACAAAAATCGTCATTACGACTATTTGCTCTGAGGTCAGTCGAAACATCCAAAATAATTATTAATTAAAAAAAAGACCCTATCATACATATAGAGAGCGGGATTGTCACTCATACCAGAAATATTTACAAGTCGGTTGTCACCTCAAAAAATTAATATTCAAGTCGTAATGGGATAAGTACGATTTGCCTGACGAGAAATGACTTCTTTTGTACACGGTCGAGCAGTGATGTTTTCTCCCATAGATGGTGCTCACTGTATCATTTCGTCATAAATTTTTAAGGCGCCGTGATAAGGAAAAAAAGTATTTCGGCCAGTCGACAATTCAGTTCCATTAGTACTATTAATGGGTTTATCCAATAGAAAGATTTACCAGTAAATCAAGCTACATGCTATAATGGTAAGCGAGTTACCGATCAGGTGAGTAACTAGAAAGAGTATAGGGAGTTCTTCGCGTGCACGAACGCGCGAGAGTCATGCGCGCCCAGCTAATAGTATAGAGATAGCGAACGCACGGTGTTGTTGGAGAGGCCATTCCTCGTGTGTTTTACCGCGTCGATTGAAGAAAAATTGGTACGTGTGTAGAGGTGTAGGTGCGGAGAGACTTCCCCCAGACGACCCAATACAGCCGAACGAAGCCGTACGCCTCCGTCACACCACGGAAAGGACGGAAGACCGGGAGCAATTCGCCCATAGGAGTGAGCGGGAAAGTGAGAGAGACGAGGAGTCCCGCGAGCTGCCTTTCCCGCCTATTTTACAGTACAGCGGTAAGTGGTGCACCACTTTCAGACCCGCGTGTCTCTTCCAGATTTTCCCTACTATTCCTGGTACGGTCCAGGTGAGGAAGCGTTCCTCTCTTTTTCCCCCTCTTGCGACAAATCCCGCCCGGTTAGTTAGGCGGTGATTTGCGGAAGCTATTTCGTGAGAGAAGGTCCTACGTAAGAGCTAGTACGCCACACGGTGTGACGTCACAGCCATCGGGTTAACCCTGTTGAAAAAAAAACATGTGATATATTTACGTGAAAAATACACGTGAAAAATATACATGAAATATACACGTAACAAATATACTTGAAAAATACACGTGAAATAAGTACGTGGAAAATACACAAAAATAACCAAGTGAATTGTTCGTAAATCTGCATACCTGAGTGTTGTTATCCTGTAAAAGTATCTTCTTTAAAGTCTTTTTTTAAATATCGTTAATTTTAATAAAATAAACATTTTTCTTACAAGGATTAACGCTTAAATTATAAATATTTGAATTCGCATAAGTTTGACAAAAAATGGGTGATTGAAATAAACTTAAAATTAAAAAAAAAATATAAGAAAATACCTTAATTTATTTAATAATGATACAAATTTGGTACAGCACATAAATACTCACAATCATCAGTTTTGACATTGACGCATATTTTTAGTATTTTACTAATCAAAAGAGATACAATTCGAGATGGTATATTAACATTTTTTTTAATGTTAAAAGAATGAACTACATTTTCTAGATTTACAATCTTACATAATATATATTCTATTAATGTGGGTCGATCAATTATAAAATATTTTATTACAACATATGTACAATCATCTAAGATGGCAAATGAATTGTTAGATCTTAACCTGCGTCGTTTGCAAGATGTATATAAACATTTATTTTTAATAATTTTCTTGTATATTTTGTGATATTTATTGGCACTCCAATTATTAATGTACTTATATGAAGTCGATCTGATGGAGGCGAGGAAAGGAGGAAGAAAACACAATTCTTTCCTTTATTTATTGCACAACGTTTCGTTGGCTTGGCCTGCCAGCATCTTCAGGTGCCTATATTCAAACACAACATTTATTTAAAAAATTTTCAAAAAATAAATACATAAATTACAAACAAGCCATACGCTATATTAAATATACCTTTTAAATCCGAATTAACGGTGAGTTAAAGAGTCGAATGGACAGTGTCAAACGTTGAAAGATGTAACGTAAATATATATAAACACGAGTATTACCACAGACATACGTACATAATAATACGTCATATATATCAGCACTTTAAATTTCTAAGAATAGGAAAGTAAGTACTGTTCAAAAACTTTATGTCATCTTTTGCATTAATATTATTACCCTACTAGCACACAACGTTGTAGAAATTAGTCTTTTATTTTAATTCACTACTAATAATAATTGTAAATTAACATAAACTTTTCTTAAGGATAATCCAGATATGTCTTTTGCAACTTCTGATAAAGGCAATAAAACAGTTTGCATGTTCAAATCTGACTATAATTTAAAAATAGATTTATTATTTTCTGACACTTCAGCTTATTTAGTTGTTAAGAAAAATCCATTAAAAACTCTTCAAAATGATAGTGCGAAAATTCTAAGATATTTAAATGGTAATGAGTTCCATAATAAAAAATACCATACTGACGCTCTTACTTGTTCGAATACTAATCTTGCTAAAGTGTATGGTTTACCCAAAATACATAATATAGATGCACCGTTAAGACCTATTATTTCTCTCGTAAACAGCCCAACTCATTTTTTAACCAAAATAGTATATTCTTAAATAAAATCATTATTAAAAAATCCAAATTCTCACATCAACAATAGCTTTGAAGTTAATAAAACTTAAAAGATATTAAATTAAATGATGAATATGTTTTATTATCCCTAGATGTTAATTCACTTTTTACAAATGTGTCATGCGATTAAGTTTTAAATAGTTTAGAAATAATAGTTTCTCTTTTCAATAAGTGCAAAATGTAACTTTCGACGTAATTTTAAAATGTACAAAGTTTCTTTTTGATAACACGTTTTTTGTGTTTAACAATTGTTATTATAAACAAATTTGTGGAACACCAATGGGTTCACCAATACCACCGTTATTTGCTGATATTGTTATGGATGATTTAGAAAAAGAACGTCTTAATAAGTTACAAATAATTCATAAATATTTTCCAATTTTTTATTATAGTTATGTAGACGATACGATAATGTGTATAAAAAAGCAACATGTGGATTTAGTAATTAAGATTTTTAATTGTTATGATAAAAATTTACAATTTTCCTTTGAACTACAAATGGAACAACAAATGGGTTCAATCAAACGTTGTTTATAAATTCTCATGTAAAAATTGTTCAGCTTCATATGTCGGTGAAACCAAACGTTTGTTAAAAACCAGAATCAATGAACATGTGAAAAACAATAATCCAGATTCGGTTGTAAATTAACATGTAAAAAACTCTAACCATGAATTTAATTGGGATATTACAAAAATTTTAGATGTAGAAGTGAATTACAATAAAAGACTAATTCTGAAATGATGCATATAAAATGTGACACTATAATAATATTAATGCCAAAGATGACATAAAGTTTTTGAATAGTACTTACTTTCATATTCTTAGAAATTTAAAGTGCTGATACATCTGACGTATTATTATGTACGTATGTCTGTGTACTGTGTAGTACTCGTGTTTATATATATGTACGTTACATCTTTCAATGTTTTACACTGTTCATTCAACTCTTTAACTCACCACTAATTCAAATTTAATAGGTATATTTAATATAGTGTATGCCTTGTTTGTAATTTATGTATTTATTTTTTGAAAATTTTTTAAATAATTGTGTTTGAATAAAGGCACCTGAAGATGTTGGTAGACCAAGCCAACGAAACGTGCAAAGTATAAAGGAAATAATTGTGTTTTCTTCCTCCTTTCCTCGCCTCCATCAGATCGTCTTATTATTCATGTAAACATTTTTTTGTATGTTAGACTTTCTCTCGATAATTGTAACTTATTAATTTATCGTTAATCGGTAGGCTTATATTGGCCTAGATATCTTATACCTACAATTTGTAATGAATTCTGAAATTTTCTATTTTCAAAATGGTTAATATAGGAATGAAATGATGAATATAATTTAGTAGTCTTATTTGGTGAATTACTCCTTTTGCAGCATTATAACCACTATGCGCCCATAACGATCCCCAATTAAGAACACTGCGATAAGTGCAATAATTGGTGAATGTTTATACGTCATGGCATTTTTAGTATAATATACTTTTGTACAAAATACAAATTTTTTAATAGTTCATGAGCAGTTTCTATGAAAGCACGATCAATGATATTTTGATTTAATAAATAAAATAAATAATAATAAACTGCTTCTACTAATAAAGACCAATGTAGGATATAAATTAACAGACGAGGAAAGCTTAACATAACTGGAATGCTGTAGAATAAAATCCAATTTTCCCATTCACATGCTTTCCACCAATTTCTCTCTGTACTCCTCGGGATAATCAAGTTAATTGATTTGGAACTTTTTGGTTTATAATTATATTATTAATAGAAATAATTTCTTCCTCACACAATGAATATGACATGTTTTTATTTTAAATCCAATATGATAAGAATTGTTTGGCCACGCCAAGAGAAACGCAATGCATGTCATCGGGTACAAATCCATCAATAATATTAAAATTGTTAAAAAGTATTAAACGTGAAGGACTTTTCACTCCATAAACGGGAAGTCGACATGTTAAGCTTGGTTCCATATGTTGTAATGTTTCATTTTGTGTTCTTTTTCTTGGTAAATTATTTTGTAAGGTACATTTTACACTATCTCCTTACATTGTTTCAATGTATTCGCCAGGATGTAAACACCAGTTGCCTCCATAGGAACCATTAAATTGTATCAATCCCTGAACTTTCAAAATGTGGCTGTTACAAAATTCATCCATTCATCCTGAGGTAATGACCTTAAAAATTGTTTATATAACCAACCGTCAGTAATATCACCAAATATATTTATATCTCTTATCTTATCTTGAAATACCTCTTTTAGATGCTTTATAGTTTGCTGAAGTAAATAAATTACATCATTTTCAATATTTATAATTGTAAACAAATCACGATATAAAGGACTTTTGAATAAAGTAACTTCATCACAAACATCACAGACGAGACTTCGATCCGTGTGGGTATATGGTCGTATATATGTTTTACAATTTCAACATATGCCATGATATTCTATTGCTTCTTTTGAAGTAAACAATTGATCAAATAAATGACGCGATTCTGGTAATATTTTCTGTTGCAAGATACAATTGATCAATTAAAAAGATCAGTTGTTCCTGACTGACTTAATTCATAGGTATCACTATATTTCAGAGCAGCATGTAATAAATCAGATTTTTGAAACGAAATTCGTATGTTAATATAATCATCGCTGCGGATAACCTCTTTCAATTTTTTAAAATGTACACCTTCATCAGAAGAACTACTTGCATCACTGCTATTCCAATCACAAAATCGACTTTGTGAATTAGCATCATCTGTACACCACAGTTCATTCAGTAGAAGACGAATCCTAGACAAAAATTGTAGCTAATTTTACTAAATTATAAATGAATAAATAAATTAATATATATAGACGGGTGATTTCACGTCAAGTAAGCAGGTCAAAATTTTAAAATGTTGAAAAAGTTAGATATAGTCTGGAAATATGTTCCCGAATATGTAAAAAGAATTTTAGATCAATCAATGAATATGCACTAAAGTTATAGCAGTTGAAAAAATTTCTTTATTTTTCCTTTTTTCCTTTTATGACCAACTTTGAACTTAAATATCTCAAAATGGGTTAATTTTTGGTATTACATATTAAAAAAAAAATGTTTGTTAATACTAATTGGAATTTATTGCCATTTAAACAAGTACCTAATTTGCAACTGTGGTATTAGCTGTCAAGAGCATAATATATAAGTTTTGAGTTTGGCCTGCACGATCAGACCTATATGCCTCATCTTGGGTCAGTAGAATCACTATACTTTTATCTTTTCATCTAAATTTGAACTAAGATAAAGTCTTGATTTAAACCAAAGCTACAACAAATAATAGAAGTGAAAGGAAAATGATTTTGACAGGTAAAGGTTAAATGTTACCTTGTCAAATGTTTTTAAGGTGTTTAAGTAAATAAAATATAGGTTTTATTTTATGAACTATTTGTAAAGGATATAAAAGAGTAGGGAGAAGTGTTAGAGTAAATGAATTAGGGTTTTATAAGAATTTTATGAAAAAAACTTGTGAGTGAAACGAAGAAAACACAAATAATTAGTATTGATAAATGTTACTATGCATAGCTACGCCTAATATTCTTTTAATTTCTGATATTGATGATTTGGAGATTTCCACATGAATGATAGGTTACATTTACAGGGTAATAGTACCCAGGTAAGCAGATTTACGTTCATTACATGTAGTTATTTTTATGTATTTTCCACGTATTTATTTCACGTATATTTTTCAAGTACATTTTTCACATGTATTTTTCATGTATATTTTTCATGTGTATTTTTCACGTGCATATTTGGAACCTAATTACACGTAATATTTTACGTGCACTTCTTACGTAAATATATCACATATTTTTTTCAACAGGGAAGCAACCGGTCGTTACTGGATCGGTTGGTGATTACGCGGACGAATTCGATTTTTTATTGATTCTTTCCGCGCTTACTTCGGGGTTAGCCAACGGTACGACTCCCCCTTAATAGTTATTTTAAAAATAGTTGATATTTATTTATTTATTTAATAAATTGAATCGGCAAGATCATCTATCTCGCCGACTAACTTAATATTCCGCTTGTTAATTAATTTCCTGGTTGTAATCCTTCCTGACAAATACCCTCTCCGGCATATACTCTAGTTGGCTAATTTTGGGCATAAGGCCCAACACACGGATTTAAAGCCAAGCAAAGTGTTTGGCGTTGCTAACGGCATTGCACGGGAATCAAAGTAATTCTCAGCCGCATCGTAGGACTGCTGTACTTCGGTTGGTAAGTTGGGACTAATTGGGCCTAACCGGGCTATATATTCTCCAGTACCCACCCCATTACAATGCATGATATTTTTGTAATATGTAAAAATAAGTAAACGTGGCAATTAACGCCAATAAAATTTTTTAGGGATATAACATATTCAAAAAAAGGTTATTTTTTACATTGTTTTTATCAACAAAACAATGAGATTTTGAAATAATAATGTTGTATGTATATAAAATTTTTTATCAATCTTGAAGGGCTAGTGATTAGATAAATAAAACGCTTTATTTAACGTAAGCATAACGTTTCGTCTGTTAGATTCGCAGACATCTTCGGGTGCTAATTTATCAATAAAAAACAATTAATCAAAAGAATAACAAAACAATACCCAAACAATAAATAAAGTTGCCAGATTTGCCGTACGTAATTACACTGAGAAGCCCCAGGTAGGCATTGTCGAGTAAACAGAAAATTCAAAAGCAGCTGATATTTGTATCGAAACAAAGGTAGAAACGTACACGCATAAACACAGGTGTCAATTCTTCGAAATTAGCTTGTTATATTCAGTACATTTCTATATTGAAGGCTTAATAAGTGTTGCGTATCTTCTTTCTTATTTATCGTCGACTTACAATTATTAATATGCAATATTTCAGAAACAATACGTTTTTTATGAATAAATTCCCTATCTAAATTTCTAGTATCGATTAAGTCAAATTCATGATTTTTATAATTTAAACAATAAGGCATGACAACAGATTCTGGGTTTTTATTCTTTTGATGCTCTCTAATTTGATCTTTTATACACATAATGGAGGGTGTAAAAAATCAACTAATATTGTTGTCCTTCAGGTCCTCAGGCGTTTTAAAAAATGTACCCACATTTTTCCAGATATTAAAATCGATCTTTTAATAGGACCTTTAGGTGTGATGTATATTTCCTTTTCGACTAATAATTCTAAACCAATACTGGTTTGCTCAATAATTATTTATAACGGGTACGGATTTCGAGTGTCGGCGTAGGTAGGTCCCTGGATTATCGGCGACGTTCGTCGATAGGACCAAGTCGACTAGCCGGGATAATTGCGAATGGTAGCGCAGTGGTGAGGCTTCTGCCTCGCGCTCCCGGGATCGTGGGTTCGCGCCCCGATACCTTCGTTGATTTTTTTATTCCTTATATTCAATCCGTACCCCGTTACATATTATAAAAATAATCTTTTCTTAAGAAATCGAACATTTAGATTCTTCCTCATATTTTAAGTCATTTGGACCAATTCTTATCTCATTTTTTGGTGTAGATCCCTGTAATTTGGGTTCGACATCTCTTGAGTTTCTCATGCAGCCAACCAATGTAAAATATCTTATAAAAAAGTAAAGCGAAAGAAAATCGTGCAAAGATATTAGCAAATAACACAAAAATATTTTGCATTGTTATTTGAAATAAAACGATGAAGTTTTGAAATAATAATGCTGTCCATCACGCCCTCAGGCATGTTTTCAACAATGTATTTTCATTTTAAATTTTGACTTTAAATTAATTTTGATTAATAGTTACAGATTAAACTGGTTTATCTGACTTTTTCTTGGTATCAATTTTTAATTAATAGTTTAGATACATTTGTTGGTTTACATCCCTGTTATTTGGATCCGACATCTCTTTATGCTCCCATGCAGTACATCAATCTAAAATATCTTGTAATAAAGTAAAGCAAAATAAATTCATGCATTTCTAGTAGCATACCGATCAATAAAATAAAGCATAAAAGAAAATTATGCAAAGATATTAACTAATCACACAAGAAAATAAAAGAAAAAACATGCTAAGCTATAAGCAATTCACTGAAGAAAGTAAAATATTAGAAAAAACTCATATTACCAATAGATATTTCCCCGGATTTCTAATAAGATATCTCAATTTAAATCCATTATACATATTGATAAATAGAAAAGTGACAAGTTCTGCAATAGAAATCATTAATAAGTAATAAATAACAAAATGCACGAATGGAGAAGAAGTTGAAGAAACGCTTAGTATATTAAAGTTTCAATTATACAACAAATGTTAAAAATATAATTTTTCTCGCCCAGGCAAAAGTTTTTAAATTAATATTGAATTTTGTTGGTCTTGCTGAGCTAACGTCTAACGACTCTAAGAACTCCAAGTTGCTCGCTCGAAAAGGCACGACAATTCGCCGCGTATCAATCTCGAGGACAACATTATGAAGGCCACAAGCCGCCAGACATAAACCAAAAGAAGAAGCAAATTAAATACTAAGTAATAAAATTGAAAATATTTTAATAAGAAAGAAAGAAATTTTAAGTCTATGTGTTTCGTCTTGGGACCGTCTGCCAGAACTCATCAGTGGGGCGCAGACAGTCCCTGCCCCACACACACAAGACAGTATTATTGAATCAAAATAATGATAAACTTAAAATTTTGGTATCGTAAGAACGAATGAACGGAGCCTATATAAGTACACATAAGGTGGAAAATCTGATTGTGGATGGAAAAGTGCCCCCTAACATCAGAGTATGTACTATGGGCATAATCTTAAACCATTTATACATAAATTTAACCACTTATACAGAACCGTGATCGTGCGTCTGAATGTGGCATAAGCTGTTATCCTACTGCTGGCTGATATAATCTTCACCTGGACGCGCAGGTGCTACTTCCTGAAGATAATAATCTCGTTTGTAATAAGTACGGCGCGAGTTTCAGGCGCGAAGTTGACTACGTTCCTGCGTCGCCATCCTCATTACCCGGAGCCGCCTCTACTCTGCTTCACTTGATGACGCCGAAAACCAAGGTCGCCACGGCTGTTCCACGTAAAATCTCCAGGCAAATATTTATGCCTCGGGGTAGCGCTGACATGCGTTTTTATTCACAGGTTAATTCGGTATCTACTATACACCAAATTTGTGTAAACAAACATAACCTCAATTCAGTCTTGTTTCTCCTAACATGCAGCTGTTATATTCAGATACGGCTGCGATATTAAAATGCAGCTGTGTGTGCTACTTTTGTCCTTGCCCTACGTAACACTAGCATATGGGAAAATCCACAGTAGTTTTAACATTTTGTGTAAGTGAAACATGTTATTTTTTAAAGTCTGTAACCTGGTTTCCTGAAGAGACACATTATATTTGAGCTTCATTTGTTTGCTGTACGGCCAATGAAACATTTGTCAGTTCTGAGGAAAGTGGCTAAAACGGCACAATTATATTTCCTTAAAAGTACAGAAGTACAGATTTTAATCCTTGATACCATCAGGTACTGCCACGTATGCCTTCGCACGTCATTGTGACATCACTGTAAAGACACACTTTATGACTATATGAGTGAATGGGTAGAGAGTTCTCTATGTAACGTTTACCGACTGAGTAAAGAACCTATATAACAAATTAAAAATAACAAAATTAACGATAACAACAAAAATAAAAATAATTTACTTATTTATTCGAGAAAACAAGGACGTGGGACATGGAATAACAAAGACGATTGAAAAAGCAAAATATTTTAATTGAGAGGCTATAACTCTCTCCCTCTCTCTCTCTCTCTCTCCCTCTCGCTCTTTTTTATATTTTTTATATATTTTATTTTGACTGTAGAAAATATATTCGACACTGCGCGGCACGCTCCCGCGAATGAGCGAACGTGGGGGCGTGCCTCGCGGTGTCCTGGTCGTCGATTGCAGCTGAATCGGAATTATAAACAATTTATAAATTTTTTCCTTGTCTTGGAAGTAATATGTGACTAATGCCATCATATACACAAGTTTATTTGCCCATTTTATTTATTAAATGTATTTTATTTTACATTTATTTCACATATGTTTATTTGCCCATTTTATTTTAAAAATTTATATCTTTTATACCATAGAAAATTCGAATATAAATTAAACTACCTATACAATAACATGTGTATTATATTGCAATACTCATGTGTTACCCCACTACACGCGTTCCGAATTCCCTATACTGGATATACGTGCAGATACGAGCACGGACCGCGTGTATTCAGTGTGCGCGCGCTTGAATCTAGTTAGATTCAAGATGGCGGCAACTGAGCGCGGGCCAGCACGTAAACAATGTGCTTTGAGTAAGTTTCACCATGTGCGTGCGATCCTTACCGTCGGGGACATTAGCCGGGCACTGACGCGGACTGGTGTGTTTGCGAATGTGTTCATATACGCAAGTAGACGACCCCCAGGTGACGCAGTCCACTACGTTCACAGGTCTTCATCATTTTATAAAGTATGCACTATCCTAGTGCACTTGTAAGTACACTTCAATTATTTTCTTATTTACTTATTTATATCAATTAATCCATCTTCCTCGTATTAAATTTTATACTTTATTTAATCCCTTTTGCTTCCTTATAGAGAAAGTTTTGTGATTGTACAACTTTTTGACTCTCTAAAAACATGTTATAAATATGTTTATTTATTTTTTTTTTTAAATTATTTATCCCCCAAGTAGTTTTTTTAAAGACAATTTTCGATTTTTGAATAATTTATTTTTGGGTTAACTAATTATATCTAATTGTTTTTTTTGTTATTTAAAAAAAAATTTTTTTTTAATGATTTTGTTTTTTGGAAATTAAAATATAAAAATTTCAAGTAATTATATCGATTAGTTTTGATTTAAAAAATTAAAATGTGAATAAATTCGGGTTTTTATGTTAAACGTTTTCGTGAAAATAGAATATATTAATAGCATTATACTGTAAATATAATTTTTATAAAAATTTGTTTAGTTTTAAAGTAGTCTAATCTGAAACTAACCATATTTTTAGAAGAAAATTTTTATAGAAATTCGAAAAAAAAGCAAGAAAAGATAATTTTTTATATTTTTAAATGATACCATGAAAAGTTTTTTATGTCGGTTGCGAAAAATTCAATCTAATAGTACAAAATTTTCTTATTATAAACTGAAACCGCTGTCAATCAATTGAAAATTATGTCTTCAATATAACTTACAGTATTTTTGGAAGAAAATGTTGTTAAAAAATTTAAAAGAAAGTAAAAAAGATTATTTTTATATTTTTAATTCATTCCATCTAAAACTTTCTATGTCAGTTTTTATTTAGTCAGTAACTTTTAAAAAAGTTGCTAATACAGAGGTATTCGTTTAACATTTTAAATATACTTTTTAAACAAATATAAATAATTTTAGATATATCGTAAAATATTATTTATTTATAAGAAATGGAAATATTTTTAGAAATATTATAAAATTTTGCTTTATATAATTAAATAATGCTATATTTGAGTAATATATTACATATAGGATCAACATTTTAATTTGAGGAAGTTACGTTCCAATTAATTGGCAGCTGTTTTTTCATTCTGTTGATAACTCCCTATTGAATTTCATAAATTGAATATCCAGTCTTCGATTACTTCTTCCAAAATGCTTATTCATTTATACATTATTTTCCTTTTACATTCTATATTATATATTTTATTTACTTTCTACTTATTATATATATGTCCCTACTAACCAATAAATAATTACTATTACGCAATATTAACATATTTCTTATTACAGATGCAGCGTGCCAAGAAGTAGCTGACAACGGCAAACCCCACGGACACGCTGACACCGTACATCGTTCTGGATGTTCACGTCATCACCTTGTAAATACAGATAAGTATATTTTGTAACGGTCACGCTGGGGATTAGGGCGTGGCGTCAAAGGCGAAATGAATAGTTGAAATATATAAAATAATATTAATTTATTATAAAAATGTAATATATAGTTTGGGCGCCAGTCGCGTACGATCGCGGCGAATTTATTAAATGATGCTCGTCTGCGTACGAGCTGCTGCTGCTTGCTGTGCTAGGTGAGGGGAGGAGAGTAAAGGGGAAGCACACTTACAGTCAGGAGAATACTTGGTGCAAGGCGTACACCCACCTTTGCTAAATGGAGATCGTCTCCTGGTATTGATGCTCTGCGGCTCTATATTACACGCACACACACTCGAATAATCGATTAGTATATCGGTCGTGAATCTGTTTGCGGATGTTGCCTCGATGGCGTCCCGATGAGCTCTCTCGAGCTAGGGCTCGTTCGCTGCTTCGTTGCTAGGGCCCGACGTGCGCGCGCAGCTTCTCGCGTCGAGTCGCCCGTCGGCCGCCGTCGTCTCGCGCGCCTCACGTAGTGAGTGCTCGTGGCCATGTTTACCAAAGCGGACGATATTGCCTGGGCTGCTGCTTCCCACGAAGAGAACGGTGTTCCTGGTGATGCTGTTGACCAGGTAAGCCTTTACGATCGTTCCGTTGCGTTAACTTATCGGCTAATGAGTCCACTCCGTTACAGGTGCAGACGGGACGGCCGATACTCGAGTCTTCTCTCTCACTCGCTCTCACGGTGGCCGCTCAGCTAGTGCGCATCGGGTCAGTTAATGCTGCTCTTCTTCGATTCTGCGTTGCTGCGGGGATTCTGGCTGCTTCCTAGGTAAATATCTAGCTCCCGAGAGAGTGCTGCGTATATAATACTAATTATTAATTGAGAGTTATGGTAATGTTGTGATTACCATAACCTCACTTCTAATCCTCTCCTAGCATGTAGCTGTCAGTTACTGTGTGTAATTATATGATTCCTTGTCTTTTCCTAATTAGGATTATTATTCATTAATTAATGTTTTACAGCTTCCTGGAGATCTTATCGTTGCTCGTGCTGCTCAGTCTGGCACCTTGGGCCATCGTAGGCTGCTTCATGGTCCTGGTGCGATGCCTCCTGGAAGCCGTTTAGCCTCCCCTGATGCGCTGCTTCATTGTGTTAGGTGGAAGGAACCAGGAGAAGTATTGGGAATTTGGGAGCTTATGGTTAGGTTAGGTAGGCTTAGAGATGTGAGGGTAGGTAGGCTAGCTTATATTAGGTCTCGCTCGCTTATTATTTTGACAGGTATAACATACCTTGTCACAACTCCCCCCCCCCCCCGCCCTACCAAACTGAAGTTATGCGGAAGTCGTAACTGAATTGTAAAACTAACTAACTAAAAGACAATAAATTAAATAAATACTTATTTTACTAAAATAAAAAAAAATGATTTGCTATTATCGCTGCTAGTATGGTGGGGAGAGTAATGCTGCTTCTTAATTATCTTATTTCTAACAAGTAGCCGATGCTGCTGTTGCGGCGTGCTCGTGTTTAGTCTCCATGACTATTCTGCTTGGCTGCTATCTGTGTTAGTGTACACGGTGTATGTGATTCGATTTTGCACTTATATTGCTTATAAGTACGATTGGCTGGGCCCTTACATTATATTTATTATATCTTACCGCTTTGAGAGCTCATTTCGCGTTCGCGAGACTCTCATACTACATACTTACATGTTCTCTCTTATTCCTATTAAACATTTTATTTAATAACAAAAATTAAATTTTAAATGCAATTAAATATCGATTTTATACATATTATGCTGCTATTAAATTATAAGATTGGTGCATGCCTTGCTTCTTATTTGCCATATTGCTGCTACTGCGTCATTATTTTGCTTGCTTATTATATAATTTAAAATATTTTTCTCTTAAAAAAAATGTAATTTTAGACGAAGTTTGTGCATATTATTTTTTTGGCTGCTGGGGTTTTGTTAGTACAGTTAGTGCATTAAGCTGCTGATAGTAAAAAGTAAATAGGAAGAGAGAAGTTCGAGTTAATAATTAATTTTATTAATATTTTTGCTGCTTGCTGTGGCTGTTTGCTGAAGATAAAAGGGGGTATTTTGGTTATTACTTCCGGGGTCTGAGCTGACGTTTGGGTGGGCTACTGGGGGACATATAGGGGTCAGGTATAATTTTCTTGGGACGACCTCTTTTACGGGTAACTGGGTTATTGGGCGGGTTCGCGATTCGGATGATTTGTGATAATTGTTGCTGCTGCGTTTGCGGACATTGGGGTGGAATTACATTTCGGGGAGGGACATACCGTTTTAGATCGCTAATGTGGACCTTGGTTTGTCGTTTAGTGCTCTCATCCTCCACTAAATATATGCTAGGGGAGAATATTTTAATTATCTTTGCGGGTCCTATATATTTGGGTGCGTGCTGAGCTGCGAAATTATCGTCGGCTGACGATAGCACACGATTACGGCGACAAACTAAATCTCCTAATTGGTACTGTATGTCTCTACGACCTCTATTATAATACCGTGTTTGCTTCGATGTGGCTATTTCAGAATGCTTTTTTACTAGGTCGTAGATTGCTGGCAATCTATGCAATCGCTCTATCCATTGCTGCGTATCTGGGGCGGGAATTTGGGTTGGGGATTCAATGTGCTTCTTGACCAGAGCTATGGGAATAGGGTGCCTACCAAAATTCAGGAATGCTGGTGAATATTTGGTGGAGGAGTGCACGACCGTGTTTAGTGCAAAACAAAATTCGCCTAGATGTGTGTCCCAATTTCTATGATCATCAGCTGAATAACTGTTGATCATTGGCTTTATATTTCTATTTACCCTTTCCACAGGGTTGGCTTGCGCGAAATATGGAGGGATTGTAGACTGCGTAATCCCGTAATATGCTAGCTTCTCTGTGACCATCCGATTAATGAATTATGTTCCGTTATCGGTGATCAGGTATTTGGGACATTCCCATCTATTTATTACGAGCTCGTCGAAAGCTTGTAATACGCTCTTTGCATCGGCTCTTCTTAATGCCTTCATCTCCACGTATCTTGTGAATAGGTCTTCAAATACAATTATGTATTTGAAGCCTTGTTTCGATGGTGGTTTTGGGCCCATAATATCTGCTGCGACTACTGTCCAGGGTGCACTGATGTTCCTGCCTTCCATAAAACCGGCGGAGCTTGTTGGCTGCTTTTATGAGCTTGGCACTCCTGGAAAGCTTTAACATATTGGCATGTATCCATATATATTCCTGGCCAGTAATAATATGTAGCCAATCTAGCATATATCTTGTCATTGCCTAGATGGCCTGTTTGCGCAGTATAGTGGGCTTTGTATAGAGCTCTAGGTCGGTCATTTTGGGGTAAAATCAGCTTCCAGGCATCGAGGTCGGGTACAAGGGGATCTACTAGGGGATTGGGACGGTGGGCGTATAATAGATTATTCTCTATTCTCAGGTCGGGGTATTTACTGGGGAATTTGGCTACTGCAATTAATTTTGTCTGATACCAGGGATCGCTGCTGTCTATTGTTATGGCTGCTACTGCTTCAGTGTTCTCGTATGCTCGAGATAATGCATCCAGCACTTTGTGCAACGCTCCTTTGCGGTGCACAAATTTTATATTATAATTTCGCAGGATGGTATTCCAACGGACTAGTCTCCCTATTGGATCCTTAATATTATGCAACCAGAGAAGACTGTGGTGATCCGATACTACCGTGAACTTTTCCCCTTGCAAATAACCCTTGAGTCGGTCTACACACCATATCACGGCTAAGCACTCCTTTTCCGTGACGGTGTAGTTCCGCTCAGCTTTGCTTAGGGTTCTGCTCACGTAGTATATCGGATGCTCCTCTCCGTTTATCTCCTGCGTAAAAACTCCGGCTATAGCGTAATTGCTGGCATCAGTTTAGAGGGAAAATGGGAGGGAAAAATCGGGTTGGGTTAAAACGGGGGATTGAGTAAGGGCTAATTTCATATTCTCGAACGCTCCTTGCTGCTCTTTGTGCCAGTGCAATCTGACATCTTTCCTTGTAAGATAATTCAAGGGTGCTCGGTAGTCTGCTAATTTGTCGATAAATCGGGAATACCAACCGATTAATCCGGTAAATCTTAGTATCTGCTTCAAATTAGTAGGGGCTGGGTATTCCAATATCGGCTTTATCTTGTCATTATTTGTTTTCAGGCCATCCTGGTTAACTTTATAATCTAGGTATGTAACCTCCGCGCAATAAAATTCAGATTTTTCGCGGTTTAGCTGCAAATTGGCTTTCTTAAGGGCTGCTAATACTATTTTGAACCATCGAATGTGTTCCTCAAAGGTTTTGGCTGTGATGATTATGTCATCTAAATAAGCAAACACATTCGGTTCCCACTCTGGCTTTATTAAATTGTCTATTATTTTCTGGAACATTGCTGGTGCGTTTGCTAGACCGTAGGGTACGCGGGTGAATTGAAATAAACCGTTTCCTGGGGGAGCAAAGACTGTTATTACTCGGCTTACGAGGGCTAGGGGGACTTGATGGTAAGCTTATGACAGGTCTAGCTTGCTTATGTAGCGGCTTTCTCGTAATTGATCTAGTATATCATTCATGTTTCGCATGGGATAAGCTATTTTATTAGTTACTGCATTGACTTGCCCATAGTCAATGCAGAAACGATATGCACCATTCCCTTTAGGGACAATAACGGGGCAGCTGCACCATGGGCTATCGGAAGGTTCGATGATGCCTTCACGTAGCATTCTATCGACCTCCGCATAGCCTGCTTGTAGCATTTTAGGCGAGTACCGGCGGTTCCTTTGCCTAATAGGCTGTTTGGGTGTCAAAGTCACATTGCGTAGGCCATGACACCGAAACAGAACGTTCCACACCTCCCGCTCGCGTTGTGAAATGTGAAAAAATACCTATCCGATCACGAAATCCGCACGAGAATGGTCTCCCATCCAAGTACTAACCGCGCTCAGCACTGCTTAATTTTCGCGATCGGCCGAGGTGCGTTTCCACCATTCCGCCACCGCGTCGGTCACTATACTTCATTTATATTTTAGACTTAATGAAAGAGAGGAAGAGAGGCATATATACACAAGAACATGAACGCATTCATACTCTGGCCGCATCTCTTACCTCTGATTCCATCTCTTTGATGTTTCTAACAAAAAAGAATGTATTGTACATTTTTAAATGTATTGTATGTGGCAACGGTTTCCTTTCAATTAACAAACTTAACCTATCATTTGAGCTTTTTAATACTTACTATTTTTATCGTTGAAACAGGGTAATTAGCGGTCTTGACCAGTCGCATTGTCTTTACGCTTTCTTCATAATTTTTGCTCACTCATCTGGATGTATTCGACAGTAATTTTTCTAAATTTTACTATACTATGTATGATAATGTATGCAAATGTATATTATTTAGAATTTTTACTATACAGCATAGTAAAATTTTATTCTGATATATAGCATAATTTTATAGAAGTATATTAAATTTCCTTTATAAATCGAGTTTGTGTTCCGATTAGTGAAAAGTATAGCAATTTTTAATTATATATTTCTCTCCGTGTACATACTAGGATTGAAACATTCTTTGAAGGTTTGCGAAAGCTTATCTAAAAGTGGTCTTATTTTATATAAGTTATCGTAATTTGGATCATCTTTTTTGATTCTTTAGATTTATCGTTGATATGCAAATGAGACAGAAAAAAAGTGATTGACAGTCATGAGAGAAGATAGGTAAGAGTCTCGTAGCTGTGGATTGTCACTCCAATAATCATGATTAGATGGAAATTTTTTGATTCCCATTAGATTGTTAATACCTAAAAATATTTTTAATTCTTCTTTTGTAATGGGATTTTGCTTACTTTTTTGGGAGACGTATAGATTGGTTTGATCTACAATATGATCTTTTTGCTTTTGCCGACGTTTCGGACGTTTTTTTAACCGCCCTTTTCAAGGCTAAAAACAAATCAGCGAGAAAACTCTTTAACGTTAAAGCTGCGATTTAAGTAATTTTAATTTTACGATAACTCACACATACATTCTTACCAACAAAAAAAAGCGTAGAGATTCTATTCACATCCTGAAGTCAATATTGTCATCTCCAATCGCAAACACTACATAAAAAACCATGTTATTTAAAAAACTTAAATTAAATGATTAAAACAATAATACAAAATAATAAAACAGTCCGGTCAACAAAACTTTTTTTTGCAGTAACGCAAAATAAACCTATTACGAGAGTAATTTAAAAAATTTTTTTTAAAAAAGGAAAAATCAACAAATTAAAAGAAAATTATGTTAAAAACAAAGAGAGAATTACACACCCCACACACAGTCGCAAATACTTCCACTCAACGTGTTTATGAGGACCTCCCCAAAGGGAGTCCTAGACAATAGTGAAATTAATATCTGATCTCGACATCGTCTAACCTCCGACAATATATACTTATATACATATACACATGCATACATACATACATACGCATAACATATATATATATACATACGCATACGTACAATACATACGTGTACGTGTATAAACCAATTTAAGTATAAGTCGCAGAGAGCGAATATATTTCGCGGCCAAACGAATCGAGATTTTTCCCTATATATGTCAACTAGTGATTTCACTGTATTGGGAGTGTTTGGACCAAAGGTTTTAGAAAACATAACATCCGATCTTGGTCGACTAACAGATTCCCGAACATGAGATTGATTTGAATCATCAACGTCGTCTACATCCATTGATTCGTCTTCGTCAGAATTATTGTCTGCAGTTAAAACCCTTTCATCAATAAATGAACTTCAGTTCACAACCTCTTCTTCATTATCAGAATCTTGAAGACAATCAACCAATTCAGAATCGCTAGGAATTTTGGTTGTAACAATATTTTTTTTTAAAATTTGAGTTTTCAAACTATTAGAAAAATTCGTGAATTTATTGCTTTCTTACACTATAAGTTATATGATAAATGAATTTATTGATCTTTATAAGCCAAAGAAACATTCCCCACATCTCAAGTAAGTACAATCAACTAAATTTTATAATAAATTAATTAATATTTTTATCGGTCTTACAGTCAATTATATGGGCAATCAGATTGCCCCTACTTATAATCACCCCCGAAGAATCTATAAAAATAAAAATAAAAAATATAAAATATAAAAAAATAAAAACACTAACTAAACATAAAAACAAATTATTAATAAAGCAATATGACTGCCCCCCTGCACCAAAAATCTACTAACCCCAAATATGATGTCCAAAGTTATACTTATTAATTTAGTAATACTACAGTCGACATAAGTAATATTTTATTAAATTTTATATTTTTGTTGACTTAGCTTGTCTTAGTCTTTTTTCAAACACTCATCCTGTGAGGTTGATAAAGTGGCTGGTATTAATACAGTCCGCCTTACTTGATATGTGGGGAATGTTTCTTTGGCTTGTAAAGATCAATAAATTCATTTATCATATAACTAATATTTTTTTTTCTTCCCATGTTTATAATTTTTGGTAAGAGTACTTTGGATACTTTTAATGTGCATAAAACTTGCTTATATTAGACAAAATATAAGTTCTAGAAGACAAGTAAAAATGCAAAATTAGTTTCAGTTTTCATTGATACTTAAAGCATTTACAAAATGAGAAAAGATTGTTAGAATTCATCAAATTATTTTTAAGGTCTGTAAAAAAAATTATCATGTAAATTCTTTTTTTATTGCAGGAAGATGTGAAAAAAATCTAAAATTACTTCAAAATGTATCAACTTACTATTGTTATATATAATTTTAATATTAAATTTGAAATAGAAACATCAATAATGTAAATGAATAAAATCGACAAATTTTGAAAATTAAAATGAACTTTCAAAATCTAATCTACAATTTCGACGATTCATATGTAAACCTAAACTTCATTTAATTTTTGTAAAGCAACTTCGAATTTTATTGAGCATCAAGTAGTGATTTTTAAGCTCGTAAATCTATTTTTTGATAATTTATAAACTACCATCTTGGATGGACTATTTTGAATTAAAAATTTTAATCACAGAAAAATTACCATCCCGTTCTTATTCAATTTTTCCGAAGCTTTTAACTCGGTACTTCATGGTTCCCTTTTGACCAAATTGAGAAAAATTCACGCATCGTGACTAGTGAATCTGGGACGCTGCCTAGCACTTCCATGAGTGTCTCTTAGAGTAATATTTTTGATCCGTTGCTTTTCTCAATTTTCATTAACGATCTACCGCTTGTCTTACAATTCTCAAACTATATGATCTTTACAGATGACACGTACATTTACTACTCGTTTTATCCCACTGAATACAATTTAGGCGTTCAACGACGATGCAGTTGCTGTAGTTCATTGGGCCAAAAACAAGGCCTCAAATTAAATGTAAATAAAACCAAAGTGATAATCCTGGATAGTCAGATCTCTGTTGCACGTATCAATCTGGACAATGCCTTGAGGGTATAGATATGCGATGACTTCCTTAACTATGAATCTGCTGTAAAATCCCTTAATATTTGGATCACACCCACTCTGTATTAGTCGATACAGGCAGCAGCGATCTCTCAGCGTGTTCACAAAACACTCTTTTCGCTTAGATATTATAGACAAGTTTTTTCTCGTCAGACACGCAAGAGGTTAGTCGAAATCGTCATTTTTCCACATTTTGACTACGCTTGTTGTGGTTCATAATAGTGTTAATAGAGCCAGATATCGAAAACTTAAGCGTCTATTATATAACTGCGTTCGATTTTTTTGGGGAAACGTTCCTTGGAGAGCTTAGGTAACTCCTCATCATTTACACCTAGGCTTGCTGTCGGTAGAGTTCAGAAGGGCATTGCTTATTGAATCCATTGCTTTTAACATTATCTCCCATTTTTCATATTTTTCATTAATTTTTCATTAATTTTGATGTATAATGCAATGTCAAAATTTTAAATACTGTATTCATGCTATAATTATTATTTATACGATCAATATACTGAAAGCACAAAAAAAAAAAAAAAAAAAAAAAAAAAAAAAAAAAAAAAAAAAAAAAAAAACCGAGCTAGATCGATGCCTAACGCATCGATCATTGCCGCCGTACCTCGCTCTTTCCTCGTAGAGTCGTTACTATCTCCTGAAGCGATCTTAGATGTATCTCAATATCATCTTTTAGTTGGAAATATCCACTAATTAGGTAGACTTTATATGGTACTGATAGTTCTGCTATTGCGAAGTGCGGTGTACATAAGTTAGTTATTTGCATCGCTATCACATTCGGGTCTGTTATTGCTATGGCTGCCCACGGATTTTCTTTAGAAGAGACTATTCTTACACCCATACCGTATCCCGTCACTTTATTATTTCTTGTGTATGGTTCTTGTAGCATAATTACGTGAACTCCCTTTTCATACGCTTTTTGCTTTATTTCGGGTACCACCCGCTGTGCTCGTCTGGCATTAAGTTGTGTTATCAGAATACAGGGTTTATTGCTCCCCGTAATCTGTGTTATTTACTAGACGTTCTAGTGCTTTTGTATAGCACGGACATTTAGTGTCGAGAACATTATGGTCCGACTTCTTTTTGGCCTTGACGCAGTTTATGCACTTTTTATTTTCCTGTTTTTTCGGACATTTGTCAAAAGAGTGACCTTTTTCGGCGCAATGCGAGCAATGTACGTCGTTATTGCAGACTTTGCTGATGTGACCGAATCCCTGGCACTTAAAGCACCTGGAGACTAGTACAAAGTCCTGTACCTTACACGATTGGTAATCTACAAAGATCCTCCTTCTTTGCAACAACCTAGTTCTAATTTTTGGGGTTACCTCGATAACCCAGTTGGTCCTGCTCGTATCCCTCTTTCCTGTTTTGAATTTCGGCGTGATTTCTCTTTCCGCCTCGTCAGCCGAGCAAACGTTTTGCTCGACTATTATCTCTCTTATTTCTTTCTCGTTTAGATTTTTAGGAAGATCATAAATGATCATCCTCGGCTTCTGTTTTGTTGGTCTATGCATTTCAAAGGTCTCCTTCAGGGACGGTTTGTTTAGAATCTTTTGTAAAGACACCTCATTTTCCGTCTCGATAATTAGACCTTTGTTAATTGTCCTGAGGCTTCTGATCTGGGCCTTCTCTGCTCGTGGTCGGAATTCGGCTTGAAACTTGGATTTTATTTCCTCTTCGTTTCTAAACTTGTCTGCTCTTTTCGGCTTTATGATGAGCTTGTGCATAGCCGGATTCTTTATTACAACAGCCCTAGTCGTCTCTTTCGGCGCAACTAGTTTCTTGGTAACGTCTGCGTACGAGACGTTACCCTGATTTACTGCCTTTTGCCTTTGTTCAGATAGGACTTTAACTTGTCCTTCCAAAAATGCTGCTTTTGCCAAAAGTGTAGAGACTAGGCTGTGCATATTGTCTAAGGCCTCATGTGCGTTTTCGCTATCTTTCTTCGTTAAGTGTCTCTTAACGATTTTTATCTGGTCCAACATATACATTGGTACCTCTATCAAGCTTTTGACCTCAATTTTCCTGCTTTGTTTGCCAGTTTCTACTTCCGTGCCTTCCGACTCCGACGAGCTTGAAGACTCAGATACTGATTTCGTTATTACTTTTTTTGCCATTGCGGGCTTTGCCCTTTTTGGCTCTTTCGACTCCTCATCCGAGGACGACGACAGGCCGCGCTTGTTACTTTTCTGATCTTTTTCTGCTTCTTTATCTTTTGGTTTCCGCTTGGGTAAACCAGCTCCTGTTGTTGCTTTGGGGTTGGGTTCCCCTTCTGATTCATTTCTGTGCACCATTAGTTTAATACTGAAAGCACAGTATATTGGACACAATAAGATTTAAAAATTTTACATTAAAAATTATAAATTAAATGTGCTAATACTTATGTGAGGTTAGGATAGTACCTCCACAATATATTAAAATTAAAGAAAGAAACATTAGCATTTATGCCAAAACAATTGGCTCAGGAACCTGGTGAGAAGAATCAGCTGAACAAATATCAGGTGCAGTGTTGATGCCGTCGTTCCCGTATGCCGCACCTGAAACATATAAACAAACTCGGACGAACTTACATTAATGAAGGTTGATGTTATTATGGAACGAATGTATCTTACCAAGTGTTCACGTTGTTCCTGTTTACGGGGTTCTGGGTTAAACATAATATCCAGCAAGTTGAAACGGTGCACGGGAGCAGAAGTCTTCACATAAACAAACGTGCGTCGGATCGGCCGAGTCGCTGATCGGTTCAACACGACGAACTCGGTGATTCTGAGTTGGGCCGACTAGCAAGACGTTTTATATATTCGTCCGTTCATTTTATGTATGGTACATATTCTAAAATATTATTACAATATTAAATAAATTTAAACAGCAACAATGCTACAATACTTTCAAATTTAAAAAATAAATAACTTTAGCTACAAAATAAATAGTGTAATAAATAGTGTATAAATAGTGTAAAATTGACTACCGTTAAAACAATAGTCTCAGTACGCGATCAGCCGCTCAGTAATAATACGAGTCTATAAGACACGTATAGGCGGCGGCGGCGGTATCCTTTACTTAGCGAACGCGAACGAAAATGAAAGGGCAAACAACAAGAATAAAAACACGATGTTTAATTTAAAATAAAGGCAATGGTAAAATTATTAAAAAGAGAGGTAATACACGCGTGTCGCTGCACGCGAGATTGCAGGTCGATACGCGAAATTAATAAAGAGTGTAACGTTGTATTTCCTAGAGAGGATTCCGTGTACAACGACTACTATGGCGTACTAACAATTTCGCTGAATTATCAATTATATATATATATTTTGTGTTAATTATATTTTGTGTGGTTAATCCCTACGGTCAAATGATATTTAATTAATGGGCGCCAGACCGTCGACAGGGTTTTGAGACTCACCAGGGTGTAAAGGTGTTCCTGCGTCACCACCACGGACAGTGGCGATAACCAACGTTGGTCCAATACTCTGAAATGGGGAAGGGAGCCGAAAAGATTCGAATGCAAATGTCTGATAAACTATCTAACAATAGATTTATTACTTAAAATTTTAGGCTCGTTATATAAATATTTATTTACAGGTTATACTGAATTATATCGAAATTAACCGGTACAAATTCGCATCAGTCACACCGCGTGTACACGGGAGAAACTCTTTTACAATTTTCTTTTACCAATAATACCACAAACTATTCATATATTTATATATATATTTTTATTTCATATTATTCGCGATTTAAATTCACATAAGTTAAAGCAAAAATAAAAGAAGACTAAACACCGAAAATTTCCAAGACGCGATATATCTCACGCACTCCGCGGAATTCGCTCGTTACAAAAATTATTACAAGATGGCCAGACAGACCACTCACCACAGCACCGCCAAGAAATATTCTGCCTTGAACCTCTCACGTATATTCGATAATTTTCCAAAGAGAAAAAAAATAAAGATCGCTCCTTCAATATACTCGCTGTACTCGTCCTCCTTCTCAACAATAGGTCTCTATATGCCTTTTTTTATTCCTATGATGACCTCTCCGAACCAAATTCCAATATACCGATCAATGAGAAAGAAAAAAAACTACTGTTGTTCTACTATTATGGTCGAACACCGAATGACCGCCTTTTTCTCCTTCGTCCTCGATTATCTCTCGAAAAATCCGATTCGGGGCGCTAAAGTCCTTCTTCCTTATTTATTTAACCAATCGGTTTATTCCTTTTTCTCAATTAGCTAACCGATCTTCGTTCCGCAGCGCCACCTATTTCGCTCCTCGTCGATGAATATCGGAGAGTCCGATGGAATAGAATTGCCAATTCCTATTCCGCATGGTCAAGCGCCTCCACCTTTGCAGTGTACTATCTCCTTTCTCTCTCTTACTTACGCACGCACGTATATGCGAGTCATTCCGTAGTTCGTTCGTTCCCCCCGCCGGCGCGCCTCTCATCCAACTCGCCTGCTTACGCGCATGGGCAGAGCGCCCCCACCGCGTTGATCAAAACTTGCATGAAGACATCATGTCTGCCGTATTCGCGCGGGGGGAGCGTATTGTTTACGTATAGTTATTCGTGAAGTGCGTAATAATACTAGCCGAAACACTATCGGAGAGCCCGATCGCAGAATACAGAGGACCTCGAGACTCCTGGCCGACGTTGGACCTCCCCGGCATCACCGACGACGTTTTCGAGTGTTCGCGTGACGACAAGTTGAACGGCATCAATTTCCTTCTCCATAAGGTAAGTAATATTTAAACCATAACATAGACCTCTACCATTGTTAGTAACCTTCTGTTAAACAAAAGGGATTAAATTTCTTAGTCCTGGTAGCGAGGATAACCCGGACCAAGCTAGTCAGTAATTTGTTTACACACGACCTAACCTCTCCTGTCATACTTCCAGTATACACACATCTTTTCTATTTTCCTTCCTTTATTTCCTTTACCTTTATACAACCTAATCCTTAAATTAACCATCATTTTATCTACCATAAACTTTAATAACATTTTCTTTCCTTTTCAGGTCCTGAGCGAATCACCATGGTGAGAAGATAACAAGGATGGAGCTCGCCCCAGGTTGACAAGGGATTTATACACCGTACCTCACCACAGCGAGTCCTACAGAGCCTTAGGGAGTCAGCAACGCACAAACAAGACAGAAGGTCTTGTTTGTGCCCAGGTAAGCGGTTCCAGTTTTAGTATAAGGGTATATAAAATCATGTTATTCGCTCTCAATATATATATTAATCTTTTATATTTCTTTTTTCAGGTTCGAACAAGGAAAACTTTCCCCCTTAATACAAGCATTGAGCTTCAAATTTTTCTATCCTCCCCCTGTGAGGCTTCTACCTCACAATACCCCCCTCCTAAAACTGGACACGCACCGAAAACAAAAAAAAACGCGTGCTGTGGACTGTCTTTACAAACGCTCGGCCATCAATCGCATTCCATACTGAATACACACAACCCATAACATATCCATTCCAAAAAAAACGCGTGCCGTGGACTGTCTTTACAAACGTTCGGCCATCAATTGCATTCCATACTGAATACACACATAACCCATAACATAACCATTCCAACATCATTAAAACTTTTCTGCCCATAAAAAAAAAATATAATTACATGATTCTTCTATACATAGTAATAATATATAAACGCACTTTACAACTATAACCATAATGAAATAAAACCAAAGAAAACTACTTCCAACCAATACTTACTATATCACTCCTTATTCTATTTTTCCGTATAGCGGCATCAGCAATATTTTTTTTCTGAAAACAAGGTTTACCATCATTCCATCATTTCATCATTTAATCATTCTACATCCATATTTAGGTCCTCCATAATTAAAATACCACGCCAGATAATTCCTAGCTACATGATTTCATCATCATACTCCATCATCTCCCCATTGCATCATTATATACCATCATCTCGCCATTACATCATCCGGTACCACCATAACAAATTAATAATTTTTTTTTTTTTTTTTTTTTTTTTTTTTTTTTTTTTTTTTTTTCAGCGTAGGATAACCTACAATACCCTTAGTTGGGTTGGCCCGGGAAGTACGTTTTCAGTATCGGGATACGTACTTCCATCGGGAGGTCCTTGATAGCCTCCATTAGGCTCAAGGCCTGTTCTGGCGTCAAAGTCGGTCCTGTGGAGGGTAATGGACTAGAAACGGACGATGTGGGAAGCTCATAGGTGGTGTTGGCATCTGGGCGTTGAGTTGCTGGGGTTTCTCCACTCTTCACAGGTGCTACTGGAGGGGCCGCTTCGTTGAACCTCTCGGGGTTTACCTCGTGTAGCCTCCGGTAGTGGGCCTTGGAACACCGTGGACACGATCGCATGTTCTCCCCCCTCCGACCGCAATTAAAACACATAATGCCCGCGGCGGGCTTAGGGCACTCAGGGTAAGCGTGACCCCGTTGCCAGCATCCGAAGCACGCTTTGTATGGCGGATCGATCTTCGGGTCAACTGGGATCGGCTCTAGACCTCCAAACCTAACTCCCGTCGTTGGGCAGGGATGAGGAATTGTCAGTGTTGGGGGCGCGACGCACGTTGCTGGTCCCCATCGAGTCACCTTGCGAGGGATTTGGTCGGCGCCCTCCCCGATTGCGTCTCCAGATCGGGGTGGAGACTTTCGTGGATTAGCTGGCTTCTCCGCCTCCACTATCCCCTCTTTCTTTGTCTCCTCCTTCTCTTTCGTCAGTTCCGTGCGCTGGCTCCTAAACTCCGTCCATCTCCTCTTTTCCTTTTCCTCCTCTCTTTGATTTCTCCTTCTTTCTCTCTCTTCCTCGAACAATCTTTTCCTTTCAGCCTGCCTCTTTAAATATTCCTTTTCTCTTTCCGCAATCTTTCGTTTCCATTCCTTTCCATCTTCCTCTATCCTTCTTTTTATTCTTTCTTCCGTGGCTTTCCTCTTCTCTTCTTCTTCGCGTTGTTCCTTCTCTAATTTCTCCTTTTCTTCTCTCCTTTTCCTCTCCTCCAGCTCTCTCTTTTCTCGACGCCATCTCTCCTCTTTCTCCTTTTCTTCCTTTTCCTTTGCCAACTTTATTCTTTGCTCCTCCTTTTCTCTCATCTCTCTTTCTCTCGATTCGATTCTCTTTTTCTCTTCTCTTTCTCTATCTTCTTTCATCCTTGCTTCTCTTCGTTTAGCCTCCATTTCTCTCTCATCTCTTATTCTTCTTTCCTCCTTTTCTGCTTCCTCGCGACTCCTATTCATTCTCCTTCTCTCTTCGTCATCTCTCCGATCCTCTCTTGGTATGATCAGCATTCTTGCTCGACCTCTACCCATTCTTATCCTCCATTCATCCGCTTCCTTCTTCTTCATCTCCTCCTCTATCTGTTTCCTCTCTTCTTCCTGTGCTGCCCTCTGCCTCATTTCCTCGGCCTCTATGGCCCTCTCTACCTCTAAACGCTTCTGCTTCTCTCTTTCCAAGAATGGTCGCAACTTATCTCTATGGCGCTGTTGTTCCCTGCGATACCGTTCATCCTCCGCTAATATTTTTCTCCGTTGCTCGAGGATGAAAGGATCTATCGGAGGTATAGGAGATAGAGAGCGCGGGGAGCCGAATCCTCCGCGAGGGGTATATCGGCGGGCACGTCTCCGTGCAGAACGACTAGGTCCTTCTGGTGACGGGTCTCGAACGGCGACGGTGGTTATTGACTGAGGAGCTGGTACTGGGGCTGAGGGTGGAAGCTTTGGTCTCCTCAATGGTGCTACTGCCACCAAAGGTGCCTCCTTCGAATCCCGTTTCGGGCGTTCAGCCTCTACGCTCAGGGTTCCGTTGGTGAGCGACGCTAGCCCATCCGGGACTGCGAGAAGAGCTGCATGGAGTTCTTCCACCGCTGCTTGGCTCTCCTTTTCCTCCTGACTGATCGCCTCGGCTCCGGTGGTTTCTATGGTTTCCGGGGAGCTCTTCTCGAGCATCCTCCCGAGTCGTTTTGGGATTGCGCCCGTGGCCCGCATGGCTTCAATCTCCTTGGATTGAGACGAGGAGATGGCCGGTGTAATTGCCACCAGTTCCCCCTTTAAGGAGCGTAAACGCTCAGGATGGGCGGGTGAGGCTGGTGGCAGGATCTGTGGATCCCACGGATCTTCGGTGGCGTCCTCCTTCTCCCCATCAGCTCTACTGCCCGATAGGTCCATGGTTAGGCCACTCTCCCAAATCTCCCTTGCGGTCTTAGGTGTAGGAGACGGAGGGGCCAAAGGGAGTTCCCCATCCAGTTGGGTGGTTCCTTCCCCGGCCATCACTGCCGTTCCTACCTCTGGTATCGGGGGTAGAGAGGGAAGCGGAGGGGCCAAAAGGGTTTCCCCGCCCTGATGGACGGTTCCTCCCTCGGCCTGCACTGCCGCTCCCTCCTCCCCTTCGCCTAGGTCTTCTTCTCGTTCAGCTACACCTTCTTTGAACTGGTGGTACACCGAGGGAACCTCGGTTTCATCCCCTCCTTCCCCGGGCGGAAGAATGCCGGCGGCACGCATGTCCTCCCGGAACATGTCGTCGAGCACGTCCGCCCAGCTGGTGCTGGTTGGCGGGTCTCCAGAGGTACTCGAGAGGACGTCTTCCCGCAAGGTTGGTCTCGGTTGGTCGATAGTGGCCGTGGAGTCTAGCCACGCCGATAGCTTTTCCACCGCGTCCTCTTCATCTGACCCAAGTACCGCTCGGAGTTGGGATGGGGTGGGTGGTAAGGGTTTGCCCTTTCCTCCTCCAATGCCCTCGGTTCTAGACATCTTGAGAATATCTGTAACAAAGAAAACGTGTTCGAAATGACTAAGTGGTGCGTCGTACTGTAAAATCATTCACTTCTTATTCATTCAATCTTCGGGGAGGGATATACTTTTTTATCTCGCGGACGTGCACTTTCGCGTTTCTTTTCCCCGATCCCATATCTAATAAGTAAACGGTCGGAGATAAGACTTTTATGATTTCATACGGCCCTTCATATTTTTCCCCCAACTTCGCGGAAAATTTTGTCGCGGCGTTTGATAGTAAATGGGTCTTACGGACTACCCGATCTCCTACGAAAAATTGAACATTTCGTTTATTTTTATTATATTCCGTTCTTTGTCTTTCGTGAGCGGCATCTAAATGTCTCGAGACTAAATCTCTCAAGGCTTCTAATCTTTTCGTCCTCTCTATCCAATTTTCAGGGTTTACTTTCATTACTAATTTATTTCCTTCCACGTTCCTTCTTAAACTCTTTATTGGGTGAGGATGTCTTCCGAAATTCAAGAAGGCTGGAGAAACTTTCGTAGAGGATTGCGTGGCCGTGTTTACAGCATGTCGGATTTCGTGGATATGTTCATCCCAGCATCTGTGATCATTTTTAACGAACATTGAGATCATGGTGTTAAGGGTTCGGTTGCTTCGTTCGACAGGGTTTGCTTGGGGATGGTAAGGAGGGGTTGTTACATGTTTAATACCATATTCCTCTAGGGCGGCCTTTAAATACTTATTGTCAAATTCTTTCCCGTTGTCGGATAGGAAATATTCTGGGGTTTCCCACCTAAATACTATCAGATCTTCCAAGGCTTTAGTTACTGCTTTTCCATCGGCGTTCCGTATAGGTCTCACTTCGATCCATTTAGTAAAGAGGTCCTGGAAGACTATCAAGTATTTATTTTGACTTTTGCTAGGTGGGAATTCCATTAAGTCAGCTGCAACTATACGCCATGGTCTATCAACTACCCTAGTTCCCATCATTCCTTGTTGTCCTGTCTGTGCCACCTTACACCTTTGACAGATTTGGCATTGCTGGATATACCGGTAGATATCATACCACATTCCTTTCCAATAGTAGGTTCGCGCAATCCGATCATATGTCTTCTCGGTACCTCCATGTCCTACCGATGGCTCATCATGTCCTTCATTAATAACCTTTTCCCTATATTCAAGAGGAACTACTAATTTCCAATTTTCTTCTTCATCAATTATCGGGTCCAAGAGAAGGTCTTTACGTAACCTATATAATATACCGTCATCAATTTTCCAATCTGGATACTTCTTAGGGAATTGTTCCACTTGCTGCATTTGTCTAATATACTATTCGTCTTTTATTTCAGAGAATGCTGCTAATTCGACTCCATCATCCTCGTTTTCTTCATACATCCTGGATAGAGCATCAGGGACATGGTTGAAGGCTCCTCGTCTATGTATGACTTCGAAGTCCCACTGCATCATCTCTAATGCCCATCTGGCTAACCTTCCAGTAGGGTCTTTTAAGTTCTTCAACCAACGGAGCGCACTATGGTCAGTGATGACGGTGAAGTGATAACATTCTAGGTACGGCCTGAGTTTCTTGATGGCCCACAACACTGCGAGACACTCTTTCTCGGTTGTAGAGTAGTTACGTTCTGCGGGTGTTAAAACTCGGCTTACGTATAGAATAGGGTGTTCACCGTCATCAAAATCTTGCGTGAGAACTGCACCGATGGCAAAGTTGCTAGCATCCGTTTGTAAGCAGAAAGGTTTACTGAAATCAGGCCTAGCCAGTACGGGAGCACGAGTTAATGCGAGTTTTAATTTCTCAAAAGCTTCCTGCTGCTCATCATCCCATCTCCATAATAAATTTTTCTTCAGTAGCTTCAATAAAGGTATTTTCATCTCTGAATCATTTTCCAAAAAGCGAGAGTACCATCCCACCATTCCTAAGAATCTTCGCAGTTGTTTCACATTCTTTGGAGGCGGATACTCTCGAATAGGAGCGACTTTCTCGGGATCCGGTCGAAGGCCTTCTTTATCGAGTACATATCCAAGGTACGTCACTCTGGAACAGCAGAACTCACACTTTTCACGATTGGCAGACAGACCATACTTTACCAGCTTTCGCAAGACTTCCTCTAGCCACCGTATATGTTCGTCAAATGTTTCCGTGGCTATGATAATGTCGTCCAGATACCCGAACACGTAGGGTACGTATTCCGGACCAAACAAGGCGTCGATTAGCCGTTGAAAAGTCATTGGGGCGTTCATTAGGCCGAACGGCATACGGGTGAACTGGTAAAGGCCTTTTCCTGGGACGGAGAAGGCGGTATACTTTTTACTAAATACGTCCAGCGGAATTTGGTAAAAAGCCTGGCGTAAATCTATCTTTGAAATATATCGTGAGTGCCTCATTCTATCTAAAATGGTATCCATATTCGGGACTGGGTAGGCATCCCTTATAGTTTGCTTATTAAGGTCCCTATAGTCCACACAAAATCGATATGTTCCGTCCGATTTTCTCACCATAACGGGTGCGCTTGTATAGTCACTTGCCGACCATTCCACAATTCCTTCATTCCACAACCTCTCTACTTCCTCATGGGCGTTTTCGACCATTTTAGGGGACATTCGACGCATTTTATGGCGAACAGGCAGAGATCCTGGAAGGATAGCGATATGGTGTTCGATTAGATTGGTTACTCCTGGTGATTCTGAGGCAGGTGGTAGTATTTTAGATACTAGATCTTCTACCTTCTTCTTCTGTGGGTCCGTTATTTCGGATATCCCGGCACATTCCGCGAAGATAACGGGGTCCTCTGTCATATCTTCACCGCCAAAGGTCTTATGCCATGGCCCCTCATGTACTCTCCATAAACGATGTCTATGACGTTCATCTACGTCCCACTTAGTAAAGAAATCTTTTCCTAATACCACATCATGTTCAAATTTTTTCTGGGCTTTTAGCTCTAGAACGTCGGTATATCCGTCAACTTCTAGATTTAGTCTCAACGTTCCAAGTGATTTACTCATTCCGCCGTGTGCATTCTTGACGTAGGAGTCCGAAGGTAGGAGTCTGTCTTTGAATCTCTCGACTACCTTTGGGCCGGCTACTGAGATCATGGCACCTGAATCTAATAAGCCTCTATATATATGCCCTCCAATCTTCAATCGCACAAAGCCTCGATTTTCGATACTCGCTTCCGCTACAGTGAGTTCGTCTTTAGCATATTTGTCCACGAATTCGATTTTATTCCTTCTATCGCGTTCATTTTCATCATCTATCCTTTTCTCATCTATTAACTTACTCTTATCGTGATTGCCTTTATCATCTTCCATTTCTTCTTCATCGATAACTCTTTGCGTATCTACTATATCATTTTCCGCTTTCTCTCTTCGTACTTCTTTAGTTTCTTCAATCTTCGTCCAATTACTCCAATCTAGGCCAGTGCTACTCCAGGTATTCTGGGGATTGTCTACCGATAACGTCTTGAAATTCCTCGTCGCCGAACTTACTGAAACTACCGTATCATCTTCGTTAAGCATGATCATCTCGTTCCTTCGGTTGGGCTCTTGTGGTTTCCTTTCGCGCTTTGTACGGTCCGCAACATCCGCTGAATCTGTTAGTAGGGTCGGCCATGGATTCGGACAAGGCTCTTCTTCCCTTTTTGACAACTCATCACTATCCTCGACATTATTCTTAATCTTAACTTTCTTATTTTCACCTGTTATTTCTATCTTATCTTCTTTATTTTCACTCTTCTTGATTTCTAATAGGTCCGCAAACTTCTCATCTACCTTCTGAAACATTTCATTCATTTTACTTGTCCAATCCGCACTTAATTTCTTATTTTTAATTTTCTCACTTCTTCTCCGTTCGATTTCTTCTATCAAGGTGAGGGTCTGCCTCGATTTTATTGTCTCTTTTGGAGCTGTTGGGACCCCTGGGTTGACTGCTGGAGTGATACGGGTCCCCGTGTTTCCCCAGCACTGGCGTTTCCCCAGTTGTCTCTCAAGGGAGCACAAGTCGGGCAATTCGCAAATACGTAACCTCCAACTCCACAAACTTGACACGTCGGAGTTGACTGGTGTTGTCTAGACGGACAGAGGTTAGCTCTATGCCCATTCTGACTGCAGTAATAGCAGGTTACCGATGGACATTCGGAGGCTCTATGGCCTACTTGATTACAGTGGAAACAGGCTCCCACAAACTCGGGTGTCGTTGGATTAACATTCCTCTGTTCTGGCCGTGACCCTTGCTTAGGTATCGCGCCGTTTGGGGTAGATGTCCGGCCCTGATAATAGTTTTCCCAGGATCGGTTGCCGTTGTTTCCATCATTGCGTTCGACGTTGTTTCTCCTATAGTTCGTATTATAATTTGCTCCGTAACCATTTCCTCCATAAGTACCCCGATAATTTCCACTACCATTTCCACCATAATAAATTCCGTCATTATTTCCTCCATAGTTCTTACGATAACTTCCATTTCTGTTTTCTTCATAATTTCCATCATTGCTCCTTCCATAACCTAGATTGTATCCATAGTCGTTGTTATTTCCGTAACTCCTTTCATTACCATCATTTCGGCCACTTCGTAGAATTCGACCATTCATATTATTTGCTCCGCTCCTATAACTTGTGACATTACCGTAATTAGGGTATTGCACATTCATTGGTTGTGGTGGCGGGTTGTTGACGAAAGGGGTCGCGGCTACAGTCGCTACCGTTGGAGACTGGTTTGGAGGTAAATCTATAATCGCCTCAATCAAATCATCCGTTGGCGAGGTCAGTGTTTTCTTAGACCCTTTTTTTGTATTCTTCCGATCATTGGTCTCTGCTTGTTTTATATGGCCTTCCCTAGATTGATTGGCCCGTTTTTCCTCCACTGCGGAAACTCTACCAGTCTTCACATATTCGGGGGCTGCTGCTTCTGGGATTTTCGAATTCTCCAAGCTCGGGGGAGGTTTGAACCTTTTATCCAAATCCACTTTATCTTCATAACGTCTTCCGTATTTTTCAATCTTATCATAGGACTTGCATTTCCTTTCCGACATATGGTCCCGATATTCCGGCCTCAAATTACGCCAAACGACTTCAATTTGTCTCCGCATCGAGGGAGGAGTCTTCAGGTGGGAGAAAATGTGCTTCATGCAACTAACATAATTAGTGATTGTTTCGGCCTTTCCTTGTGTCCGTTTCCATGCTTCGTCCCACACATCACTCTCTGATAGCTTCTTAGTAAATTGCGCCCGGAACGCTTTGACGAAGTCCTTCCAATGCTTCGTTTCAAATCATCTTGTACGTTGGCATACCATCGACCTGCTCGTTTCGTAAAAACGCACGGGAGTCCTCGGAAAAATTGAGAGTCGGACATCTGTACGTTCCTTCGAAAGTTCGTTAATCTCATCAAAAACTCGTTCGGATTATCTTTATCTTCTCCGGAAAACGTCAGGTTCCAACCTCTAAAGACGCGCAAAATCTTATCACTTTCATCGAGATCGTATTTGCCTAACTTCTTATTATATCGCTTTCTTCTGTCCTTCTTATTATATCCACTGCTACTACTATCACTTGAATCCTGACCGCTATCTTCATCACTACTACTATTTTCACTTCCTGAGCCATCATCATTATTCCCTCCACCATAATTAAATTCATCTTCGTTACTCTCATCGTCTCCCGTACTACCTCTCCGACTGCTCCTTTTATGCCTTGGATTACTTTTAAGTCCAGTTTCGTCTTTCTCTTTTCTCGTTGGTCTTGCAGTTATACCTCTGCCACTGGTTCCTCCCGTTGGTTCTTCCATTTCCTTTAGATCCTGAAACCTTCTTCGTGCAGGTGATGCTTTGCGTCTGGGGACCACAGGTGTGGTGTACGTCATAGGCTCCTTTAGGTACGTAACCTCCCTATTCTGCCGGAGTTGTGGATTTGGTGGCGGTATTCCTACTGTCCTATCTTTTCATGCTGGAGTACTAGTTTGTTGACTATCCGCCAATTCCTCCAGGGCATCCATAAGACAGTTCACTTTGGCACCAATACTCATATTAGGAATTCCGTAGTCTTCAGGAGGTAAATCTTGTTCCACGTTTCCCGTACCTCCATTTGTAGGATCGTTCCTATTCTGACCAGCTGTCCGATTCGGCGCCGTTTGGGACATAGTACGGTATCCCGTAAGACGCTCGGCATCTGTTTCAGAACTAGTATCTGAAATCGACCTTGCGCCTGTAGTTAATACTTGAACTTCCGGATATAAATTTCTTTCAGGAACTCTCGAGGTATCCGGGGAAGGTATTTTCTCTATTCCTTCCGTCACCGGGGGATGGGGAGCCGGAAGTTGATGAACTGTGACCTCCCTCTGCGGCTGTGACGAATCCGGACTGATGAAAGATCTCGTTAACCGTGGATCAGGTATTCGACTTTCGGTGGGCTCTTTAGCGCTTTGACTGATTATCCGTCGAACGTCTGGGTCGATAATCAACTGTTGTTTGGAGCTTTGGAGAAGTATATTCTGTAATGAAGACGTAGATTGGATCAGCCCTCGCTGCATCGCTATTACTCGCATGGTCGTGTTACCCACGTAGGTAGATGCAACGGATACCGTAGGTGTGGTATGGGTAGTCGTTGAGGTGGTGACTGCCTGTGGTATCGGTACTGGAACGATGGGCCGTTCACATTCCTCAGTCTGTCTCCTACTAGTAGATGGACCAGCGGCTACACCTTCGTCCGTGTCCGAACCAGTCGTATACCTCTGCTCCGTTGTTCTAGATACGGTATTCCCAATCAATCTCCGAGCTAAAATTTCTTCTGAACCGTCTGACTCAAATCCGCGAGTCGTGACAGGAGGTTCAAAACCTCTTTCGTCGATCTCGGGGTTCCACGGCACGGTATCATCTGTTGATCGGAGTCCAGCACGGAAAAGTCGGTTCACCAAGGTATTCTTTCGGCCCTTAGTTTTCAAGCCCATAGTATCTAAAAGAACTACGAGATCATGGGGATCGTACGATCCAATCCTATTATAAGCTTGTAGTGCCTCGGGATCCTTCAAGACGTCTTCCAACCAGGCCTTAATCCGTCGGTTATGTTGCGCCATAATTGATAATCTATTACAATTATATTCTAAAAACTATTTCCGTTAAAGATACCTCTAAAAATACCGTATACAATTGATCTATAAAAATTTTCAACCACTCCCACCGTAAATTATATTCAACGAGATTTTGGATAAATTAATCCGGCGAAAAGAGAAAGAGAAAAACAAAAAAAAAATTTGTTTCCTATAATTATTGTCTGATAATAGCCGACCCGTAACCTAGGTTTTATAACCAAATATTCCAAATTATAAATTTCCGCAAACCGAAATATAAGGGGAAAATTCACGAAAGTGCACGCCTCTAATCTCCAGCACTGCGACTGATAGATGATTTCGTGGAATCTACGAAGGTTACGGTTAAAGCTATAAATAAGGTTTACCATAAAACCATAAATAACGTCATCAATCCATAACATTAATTAAATTTATCAATAAATATCATTAATTGCCGTAAATATTTATAAACTGTGTCACACCAATTATTTCTCGCATATATATACCTATATAATATCGTATAAAAAGTAAATAATCAAAAATACCACCAATCTAGTCTCCTTTCCCCAATCCAACAACAATTGGTATTGAATATAGCTTCAGTATAAGAAATTTCCTAATTCCTGAAAATAAGGTTTTCCTCCAATCACCATAAATTCAAAAAAAAAATCTTATTTCACTTCAATCTTCCTGAAAATAAGGTTTTCCTTCAAATAAAATACATATGTTTCTATTATAAATATATTAACAAATATCAGTTATTCAAATATGGTGTGACACAGATAAAGTAGAATTATAAAGTCCTTAATTTCAAAAATATATTTTAAATGGAAAATGTAAAATATCGACTAGAAACTTCAAAGCATTTCGAACTAAGAAATTTTCGTTTATGGGCAGAATACACAATTTTATATTCGCTACATCCATCCATACACATTCACGAGTTTCTTGGAAATTTTCTAAGAGTTTTTCTCGTTACACGAAAATGTTTACAACAAATTTTAATTATAAAAATTTTATATGAACGTTGATTTAGCGCACGTGCCCCACGTTGGGCGCCATTTTGTAACGTTGTATTTCCTAGAGAGGATTCCGTGTACAACGACTACTATGGCGTACTAACAATTTCGCTGAATTATCAATTATATATATATATTTTGTGTTAATTATATTTTGTGTGGTTAATCCCTACGGTCAAATGATATTTAATTAATGGGCGCCAGACCGTCGACAGGGTTTTGAGACTCACCAGGGTGTAAAGGTGTTCCTGCGTCACCACCACGGACAGTGGCGATAACCAACGTTGGTCCAATACTCTGAAATGGGGAAGGGAGCCGAAAAGATTCGAATGCAAATGTCTGATAAACTATCTAACAATAGATTTATTACTTAAAATTTTAGGCTCGTTATATAAATATTTATTTACAGGTTATACTGAATTATATCGAAATTAACCGGTACAAATTCGCATCAGTCACACCGCGTGTACACGGGAGAAACTCTTTTACAATTTTCTTTTACCAATAATACCACAAACTATTCATATATTTATATATATATTTTTATTTCATATTATTCGCGATTTAAATTCACATAAGTTAAAGCAAAAATAAAAGAAGACTAAACACCGAAAATTTCCAAGACGCGATATATCTCACGCACTCCGCGGAATTCGCTCGTTACAAAAATTATTACAAGATGGCCAGACAGACCACTCACCACAGCACCGCCAAGAAATATTCTGCCGTGAACCTCTCACGTATATTCGATAATTTTCCAAAGAGAAAAAAAATAAAGATCGCTCCTTCAATATACTCGCTGTACTCGTCCTCCTTCTCAACAATAGGTCTCTATATGCCTTTTTTTATTCCTATGATGACCTCTCCGAACCAAATTCCAATATACCGATCAATGAGAAAGAAAAAAAACTACTGTTGTTCTACTATTATGGTCGAACACCGAATGACCGCCTTTTTCTCCTTCGTCCTCGATTATCTCTCGAAAAATCCGATTCGGGGCGCTAAAGTCCTTCTTCCTTATTTATTTAACCAATCGGTTTATTCCTTTTTCTCAATTAGCTAACCGATCTTCGTTCCGCAGCGCCACCTATTTCGCTCCTCGTCGATGAATATCGGAGAGTCCGATGGAATAGAATTGCCAATTCCTATTCCGCATGGTCAAGCGCCTCCACCTTTGCAGTGTACTATCTCCTTTCTCTCTCTTACTTACGCACGCACGTATATGCGAGTCATTCCGTAGTTCGTTCGTTCCCCCCGCCGGCGCGCCTCTCATCCAACTCGCCTGCTTACGCGCATGGGCAGAGCGCCCCCACCGCGTTGATCAAAACTTGCATGAAGACATCATGTCTGCCGTATTCGCGCGGGGGGAGCGTATTGTTTACGTATAGTTATTCGTGAAGTGCGTAATAATACTAGCCGAAACACTATCGGAGAGCCCGATCGCAGAATACAGAGGACCTCGAGACTCCTGGCCGACGTTGGACCTCCCCGGCATCACCGACGACGTTTTCGAGTGTTCGCGTGACGACAAGTTGAACGGCATCAATTTCCTTCTCCATAAGGTAAGTAATATTTAAACCATAACATAGACCTCTACCATTGTTAGTAACCTTCTGTTAAACAAAAGGGATTAAATTTCTTAGTCCTGGTAGCGAGGATAACCCGGACCAAGCTAGTCAGTAATTTGTTTACACACGACCTAACCTCTCCTGTCATACTTCCAGTATACACACATCTTTTCTATTTTCCTTCCTTTATTTCCTTTACCTTTATACAACCTAATCCTTAAATTAACCATCACTTTATCTACCATAAACTTTAATAACATTTTCTTTCCTTTTCAGGTCCTGAGCGAATCACCATGGTGAGAAGATAACAAGGATGGAGCTCGCCCCAGGTTGACAAGGGATTTATACACCGTACCTCACCACAGCGAGTCCTACAGAGCCTTAGGGAGTCAGCAACGCACAAACAAGACAGAAGGTCTTGTTTGTGCCCAGGTAAGCGGTTCCAGTTTTAGTATAAGGGTATATAAAATCATGTTATTCGCTCTCAATATATATATTAATCTTTTATATTTCTTTTTTCAGGTTCGAACAAGGAAAACTTTCCCCCTTAATACAAGCATTGAGCTTCAAATTTTTCTATCCTCCCCCTGTGAGGCTTCTACCTCACAAGAGAGAAAGAGATTGATTGATTGATTGATATGTTTATTGGGCCTTTAAGGGGTAGAAACCCCATAGGCACTAAAAGCGAACAAATACATTGATAAAGCGTTAAAACTAAATACTAAATAACAATATAAAATTCAGTTACAAAGTAAAATAAAATGCGCAGCTTGGACGGAATAATAATAGTTGGATGTAATAGAATAAAAAAGTAAAATAAATAAAGTAAAGTAAAACAAAATAAAATAAAAATAAAATATATGTACAATTCGGTGAAAATGAATAAATAAATAGATAAAATGAATGAATTAAAACTTAAAAATAGATAACAAGAAAAATAATAAAAATAATAAATAATAGAATATAATACATTATCCAACGATCGCAGTGAGTCGCAGTATAAAAGAAATAACATTCAAACGTTCGCAATAAACCGTAGTATATAAAAGAAAAGAATATAAACAAAATTCACAGTTAATAAATAAATACATAATCACAGATCTAGATGAGGGATGGCCCGTTGTGGTATGCCTTCATTCGCGACCCGCGAAGACCAGGCTGCCTGGTCGAGCCCTAACAGGTGATTGTACAAAATGATCTTGAAATTGTTAGAAAATGATGGATCGAAGGTGAGTGTTGGAAATTGATTTAGGATGCGAGTAGAGGTGATGACAAAAGATCTATTTAAGGCTTCAGTGCGTGGAGGAAGGTACATGAGTGGCCTAGGGGGATGGCGGGAGGAGGAACGAGGAAAATGACCAGGGGTGTTGAGTAAGGTAAAATGATCTGCTAGGTATGATGGTGATTTATGAGCAATGATGTTGAATGCCAGGGAACCGATGAGGTATGAGCGTCTAGACTCGACCGACAGCCACTTCAAACTCAGTCTAAACGGGGTTATGTGGTCACGTCTCATTAAATTGCCCCATACAAATCTCACGCAAGTATTTAGTAGCCTATTTAGTTTTAGATTTCTGGTCTGATCCACATTATTGTAGGCCGCACACGCGTAGTCGAAGTGGGGAAAAATTAGAGCTTCCACCAGATTCTTACGAAGTTTCATTGAAAGTGCCTTATTATAATATCGTAGTGAGTGTAACACTCCGTGAACACGTCTGGAGATTGACATGACTTGTTTTGACCAGTCGAGGGTGGGTGTGATCAAAAGGCCCAACGATTTTACCACATTTTCATAATCAAGAAAGTTATCACACAATTTAACTCTCGGAGCAGTGTTCAGGTTAATACGAGATATAAATGCCTGACTACCCAGGATCATAACCTTCGTCTTTTTTACATTAAGTGAGAGGCCGTTGTCTGATGCCCATTTGGCTATCGCGTTAGCATGTTGAGATATGCGTTGAACACCATTTTCAATATCCGCTGGAAAGAACGAATGATAGACCTGGGCGTCATCGGCAAATAACATATAATTACTAAACTTAAGAACCTTAGGTAGGTCATTAATAAAGATGGAGAATAAGACCGGTCCTAGAACACTGCCCTGAGGCACACCTGCGTTCACCTCGAGCCAGTCAAACAGCATGCCAACCTCATCCACAACGGCCTGCGTGCGATCCACAAGATATCTGTAGAACCAGTTGAGAACGATATCCGAACAACCGATGTCACCCAACTTTCGAATAAGCTGATCATGAGGGACTGTGTCAAAGGCCTTGGAGAAATCAAACAAGACTAGGATCGTAATCATTCTAGAATCGATTGCTCGTCTTACATCATCCAAAACCCCCAGAAGAGCTGATTGGGTACTATGACCTCTTCTAAAACCTGCTTGTCTGGTCGATAACAAATTATTACGTTCAAGGTACTCAACCAGCTGGTCGTGCACCAATCTCTCCAACACCTTTGACATCTCGCAGAGTTTGGCGATCGGTCTCGTATCAGAGCATGTAACCATCTTACTCGACTTCGCCAACGGGAAAAGAATAACCCTCTTCCAGCAATCAGGGAACCATCCAGTTGAGAGCATACCATTAAAGAGTTCGGTTAATGGTAGTGTAATTTGCGGTTCTAATAGTTTTAACATTCTGATAGAAATGTCATCCACACCCGATGCCTTGGAAGAAGATCTAGCTAACACCCGCTGTACTTCTTTGGCCGACACCGGTGAAAAAGCGAAAGAAGGAAATGATGAGAGATGACATAAATTAGATAGGATAGACGCAAAAGAGTGAATAGTGATTGGTGGTTTGTGATTAGAGATGGAAGCATAATAAGTGTTAAGTTGATGAGCCGAAAAATGTTTTAATGGCGATGAATTAGGTTTTGAGCCAAGACCCATGTTTGTGAGGAATTTCCAAGCTTCAGCAGGATTCTTCTCATTAATAAGCTTAGAATGTAGATAATGAAATTTACTAGAGTTAATGGTATTTTTAACCTGGTTCCTCAAAACTTTATAGGCATTGTAATCCGTGGGAGATTTCGAACTACGAAACAGCCTGAATGCCGCATTTCTGGCCTTAATGTCAGATCTAATCTCCCGCGTGACCCAAGGCTTATGTTTATTCCTTACAGTGGTAAGTTTAACTGGAGCGATGTCATTAAATGTCGAGGTAATGGCGCTACATAAAAAAGATAATGAGGATGAAAGTGTATCAAAAGGATTTGATGGAAATGAATTTGATGAAAGTGAAACCGTGAGGACAGGCTGGTCAGGCCGAGCAGGTGAAGATGAATCAGTGACAGGCGGAGATGTTGTTAATGGCGAAATCATTAATTTATCCAAATATGAGGTGAATGTGGTTGCAAGGTGATGAAGGTTGATCTTCTCCCAGTCCCTTCTCCAGAACTTTTTAACACCCACTTGCGGTTTATCGATCTTAAGGGAGATGTTAATAGCGTCATGGCCCGCCGCGAAGGGTGCGCTGGACTTATTATATACGAATTCAGGCACCGGCTCACGGACTAGGAAAAGATCCAACCAGGTATGAGATGATCCCGTCGACGTCACCGCATGGTGTGTCGCTTCAGATGGAACAAGGAAGAGGCCTAGTGCCTCCATACTCCCTTTCAGCATACACGCTGCAGCACTATTAGAATTCATATCTATATTAAAATCACCCGTTATAATGACATAGTTAAAATTAGGGAGTATATCAGCTATAATATCAAACAATTCCGTTGGATACGCTGCAGAAGGCCTACGGTAGACCACCGCCACCGCGAGTGCCATCGTCTTATTCACTAGTCTTAGAACAATGTACTCGGGGGCATTCGAGTAAACAGGGTCTGAGTGTGCCAAGATGGTAACTGCAAACTCATCGCGAACATAAGCCGCTACACCACCACCCTCCTTACCTACACGATCCAACCGATGAAGAGTATAACCAGGTAACTTAAGAATTTCGGAAGAATCGCTTTCGGCAAGAAAAGTTTCAGTGATAGCAATGACGTCATGAGATTCTGGGAGGACCAATGCTTCGATTGATGAAAAGTGTGATTTTAAACGATTTATGTTACAATGGAAAATGGAAAATGAATTAGATGAGTTAGACGAACTGATATTTCCGACCTGACCAAGCCTGTCTCATGTGGTACGAGGTGAGAGAGGAGGGAGATGACTAATGTCAGCCTCGGAAGTAACCCGAATAAGAGGGCCATCCCTCACCTTACGGACGAATACAATTAAATTAATTACGGTGGGCCTCGCGTAGCCCAGTTCTTTGCATTTCCGGATCGCCGCCTGCCACAGGTTGAAGACAGCCTTAGGCCAAAGCGGCCGAATAAATAACCTGTTGTCGCCGCCCACTCCAAGAACTTTTAATGCCGACTGTCCCTTTAAAAGGTGCGCCTTTTCGATAACTGCGTCTCTGGCCGTAGCCGACGACATACGGAAAACGATACCTCTGTTACGCGGTTGTGTTGATAATAATTTTCCTTCTGCTAAAGGTTTTGGTCGCGGTAGCCAGGGACGAATTTCTATTACCTGCTTCGAAAGTAACGGCAACTTAATAGTGTTTAGGATACTTTCGACAATAACCGTATCCGACAAGGTCGACGATAAAGGCAATCCCGTAGCCAATACTTCACACGTATCTCTCAAGTTATCAACAGAGGTATTAATTGAAGGTACCGCCGATTCACCGCCGGACAGCCCGGTCTCCTCCAAGATTGTAACGCGAGACTCGAGCTCAGTGAAACGATCTCCAAAATTGGCGAAGCGCGCCTCCGTGGCCGATTCTAGAGAGTCCACGCGAGCATGGAGAGCAAGCATATCCGCCTTCAAATCATCAAGCTTACCCTCCACACGAACTACTTTCTCAACCACCGATTTTAAATCGCTTCGAATATTCTTCTGTATATTTTCCATGCTTGATTGTATGTTCCGCGCGAAACTCTCCATCCACGGTGGTGGAGCACCCGCCATCGCGTCGGTATCAGTCGAGATATCGCGCGTCGCGTGGTTGGGCGGCAGAGGCGTGGCGCCACGAGGTTGCTTGGCAATCTGTGACGTAGAAGGCGACGGAGGCGAGGCCACGCGCTTAGTGACGGAGGAGGGCGGAGTAGGCGTGGTTAACGGCGCGGTATAGCAGTTCGCGCTAGCTTGCCGCGGCAACCCAGGCGGTGGCGCCCTCGCTTCAGTGGGGGCCACGGCTAACACTTTAGATTTCGCTAATACACAGCAGCGGCGCTCCGATGTGCCCGGCGCGACCTCGAAACAGTGCGAGTGAGTTATATTATTACACGATACACAGCCCTCTGTATAATCTTTCCTAGTCAAGCGAACTCCGCACACGAAGCAGCCGCGCGATGTTGCCATTGTTGTTGGTAGATAGTGTCCTCTCCAGCCGACCTTGTAGAGTGCGAAATCTTGTACATGCGATGGTTGGAAAGCCTGCTTACTGAACGCCGGACAAACCGCCTTTTCTCTACAATCTCGCAGCTAACCTCCAAAATTGGCGATATAGAAAATGTCAAAACTTAAGGACAACCGACTGCAGAATTAGAGACTATTTATGAAAATAGCTACTGCACTCAGTACCCGTCCTTACGATGTTCACTAGAAAAATCTCGAAGCAGCTGGGTGAGAATTTATGAAAGTACAAGACAGAGCGAATGATCAAGCAGCTTAGTACTCACCGAGAGAGAGAGAGAGAGAGAGAGAGAGACTACAAAACTGGCACTTACAGTGCGTAAGCCGCCATAAGAAAATGAAATGACCGAGCGAAGTCCGCGTGGGTGCTTCTCTCCTCGGCTTCCTGGGCTGCGTCATCGCTGAACAAACCACCACAAACTCACTGGGTCACCAGCACAGCACCAGGATCACAAGAGGCACGAGGCAATCAAAATGGAGAGATAAGAGGAAAACCAAAATAATTCTCTCACGACGGTTGAAATAAGTTTCACGGTTGATTTCGCCGGTTGAATTCAGTCTAAGTTAATATCTCGCCGGTTGAATTAAGTCTAAGTGCTCTCGCACTTACAAACCGAAAAACTCTCTCTATCTTTCCCTACTTCTACCTTTACGAAGGTCCGCGAAAATCGCCGAAAATCATCGAATGTCGACCTGTAACAGCTGTAAATGTTAATACACAGGCTAGAGAGACAAAGAGAGAGAGAGAGAGAGAGAGAATGTAACGATCAATATAATATAATCAAATATTATATTAATTCGTTACAATAGTAATATTATAAATTATATATCTTTACTGACTATAATATAATTCTATAATATAATATAATCCATATAATATAATATATAATTTATAATATAATATATGTGTAATAATGAGTTGAGACAAAAAAGATTTATTTCTATTTATTGTAATGGTAACTGATATTCACTCACCATTATACGAATTAGGTAGGTAAACACGAGCGCTATATATAGATATAGGCATAGCCACCGACGCGAACGGCTGATACCCGCGCAATGATAGTGAGAATTCGGGAGAGAGTCGCGCGCGCAGGACTACCGAGTTAAGAGAGATTGTGACAACACGTGTAAAGACGCACCGCATAGACTTGACCGTGATATTCGGGTAGTGTTTTCCGGTGCATATTTTGTGTGCAGTTTTCGATACGTACGCACGAGACGGATTGATCGGTGGTCGAGGGATACTCCCACCGACATTTTCCAATCCAACAGAAAAAGGATAGTGAGAGAGAGGGATTACTCCGTTATTTTGCACTCGTGAATCGAAGGAAGAAATAAAAATTTTAATCACAGAAAAATTACCATCCCGTTCTTATTCAATTTTTCCGAAGCTTTTAACTCGGTACTTCATGGTTCCCTTTTGACCAAATTGAGGAAAAATTCACGCATCGTGACTAGTGAATCTGGGACGCTGCCTAGCACTTCCATGAGTGTCTCTTAGAGTAATATTTTTTGATCCGTTGCTTTTCTCAATTTTCATTAACGATCTACCGCTTGTCTTACAATTCTCAAACTATATGATCTTTACAGATGACACGTACATTTACTACTCGTTTTATCCCACTGAATACAATTTAGGCGTTCAACGACGATGCAGTTGCTGTAGTATTGGGCCAAAAACAAGGCCTCAAATTAAATGTAAATAAAACCAAAGTGATAATCCTGGATAGTCAGATCTCTGTTGCACGTATCAATCTGGACAATGCCTTGAGGGTATAAATATGCGATGACTTCCTAACTATGAATCTGCTGTAAAATCCCTTAATATTTGGATCACACCCACTCTGTATTAGTCGATACAGGCAGCAGCGATCTCTCAGCGTGTTCACAAAACACTCTTTTCGCTTAGATATTATAGACAAGTTTTTTCTCGTCAGACACGCAAGAGGTTAGTCGAAATCGTCATTTTTCCACATTTTGACTACGCTTGTTGTGGTTCATAATAGTGTTAATAGAGCCAGATATCGAAAACTTAAGCGTCTATTATATAACTGCGTTCGATTTTTTTGGGGAAACGTTCCTTGGAGAGCTTAGGTAACTCCTCATCATTTACACTAGGCTTGCTGTCGGTAGAGTCAGAAGGGCATTGCTTATTGAACCATTGCTTTTAACATTATCTCCCATTTTTCATATTTTTCATTAATTTTTCATTAATTTTGTGTATAATGCAATCATCGTCAAAATTTAATACTGTATTCATGCTATAATTATTATTTATACGATCAATATACTGAAAGCACAAAAAAAAAAAAAAAAAAAAAAAAAAAAAAAACAAAAAAAAAAAAACCGAGCTAGATCGATGCCTAACGCATCGATCATTGCCGCCGTACCTCGCTCTTTCCTCGTAGAGTCGTTACTATCTCCTGAAGCGATCTTAGATGTATCTCAATATCATCTTTTAGTTGGAAATATCCATAATTAGGTAGACTTTATATGGTACTGATAGTTCTGCTATTGCGAAGTGCGGTGTACATAAGTTAGTTATTTGCATCGCTATCACATTCGGGTCTGTTATTGCTATGGCTGCCCACGGATTTTCTTTAGAAGAGACTATTCTTACACCCATACCGTATCCCGTCACTTTATTATTTCTTGTGTATGGTTCTTGTAGCATAATTACGTGAACTCCCTGTTCATACGCTTTTTGCTTTATTTCGGGTTACCACCCGCTGTGCTCGTCTGGCATTAAGTTGTGTTATCAGAATACAGGGTTTATTGCTCCCCGTAATCTGTGTTATTTACTAGACGTTCTAGTGCTTTTGTATAGCACGGACATTTAGTGTCCGAGAACATTATGGTCCGACTTCTTTTTGGCCTTGACGCAGTTTATGCACTTTTTATTTTCCTGTTTTTTTTCGGACATTTGTCAAAAGAGTGACCTTTTTCGGCGCAATGCGAGCAATGTACGTCGTTATTGCAGACTTTGCTGATTGTGACCGAATCCCTGGCACTTAAAGCACCTGGAGACTAGTACAACGTCCTGTACCTTACACGATTGGTAATCTACAAAGATCCTCCTTCTTTGCAACAACCTAGTTCTAATTTTTGGGGTTACCTCGATAACCCAGTTGGTCCTGCTCGTATCCCTCTTTCCTGTTTTGAATTTCGGCGTGATTTCTCTTTCCGCCTCGTCAGCCGAGCAAACGTTTTGCTCGACTATTATCTCTCTTATTTCTTTCTCGTTTAGATTTTTAGGAAGATCATAAATGATCATCCTCGGCTTCTGTTTTGTTGGTCTATGCATTTCAAAGGTCTCCTTCAGGGACGGTTTGTTTAGAATCTTTTGTAAAGACTCCTCATTTTCCGTTCTCGATAATTAGACCTTTGTAATTGTCCTGAGGCTTCTGATCTGGGCCTTCTCTGCTCGTGGTCGGAATTCGGCTTTGAAACTTGGATTTTATTTCCTCTTCGTTTCTAAACTTGTCTGCTCTTTTCGGCTTTATGATGAGCTTGTGCATAGCCGGATTCTTTATTACACCAGCCCTAGTCGTCTCTTTCGGCGCAACTAGTTTCTTGGTAACGTCTGCGTACGAGACGTTACCCTGATTTACTGCCTTTTGCCTTTGTTCAGATAGGACTTTAACTTGTCCTTCCAAAAATGCTGCTTTTGCCAAAAGTGTAGAGACTAGGCTGTGCATATTGTCTAAGGCCTCATGTGCGTTTTCGCTATCTTTCTTCGTTAAGTGTCTCTTAACGATTTTTTATCTGGTCCAACATATACATTGGTACCTCTATCAAGCTTTTGACCTCAATTTTCCTGCTTTGTTTGCCAGTTTCTACTTCCGTGCCTTCCGACTCCGACGAGCTTGAAGACTCAGATACTGATTTCGTTATTACTTTTTTTGCCATTGCGGGCTTTGCCCTTTTTGGCTCTTTCGACTCCTCATCCGAGGACGACGACAGGCCGCGCTTGTTACTTTCTGATCTTTTTCTGCTTCTTTATCTTTTGGTTTCCGCTGGGTAAACCAGCTCCTGTTGTTGCTTTGGGGTTGGGTTCCCCTTCTGATTCATTTCTGTGCACCATTAGTTTAATACTGAAAGCACAGTATATTGGACACAATAAGATTTAAAAATTTTACATTAAAAATTATAAATTAAATGTGCTAATACTTATGTGAGGTTAGGATAGTACCTCCACAATATATTAAAATTAAAGAAAGAACATTCGCATTTATGCCAAAACAATTGGCTCAGGAACCTGGTGAGAAGAATCAGCTGAACAAATATCAGGTGCAGTGTTGATGCCGTCGTTCCCGTATGCCGCACCTGAAACATATAAACAAACTCGGACGAACTTACATTAATGAAGGTTGATGTTATTATGGAACCGAATGTATCTTACCAAGTGTTCACGTTGTTCCTGTTTACGGGGGTTCTGGGTTTAAACATAATATCCAGCAAGTTGAAACGGTGCACGGGAGCAGAAGTCTTCACATAAACAAACGTGCGTCGGATCGGCCGAGTCGCTGATCGGTTCAACACGACGAACTCGGTGATTCTGAGTTGGGCCGACTAGCAAGACGTTTTATATATTCGTCCGTTCATTTTATGTATGGTACATATTCTAAAATATTATTACAATATTAAATAAATTTAAACAGCAACAATGCTACAATACTTTCAAATTTAAAAAATAAATAACTTTAGCTACAAAATAAATAGTGTAATAAATAGTGTATAAATAGTGTAAAATTGACTACCGTTAAAACAATAGTCTCAGTACGCGATCAGCCGCTCAGTAATAATACGAGTCTATAAGACACGTATAGGCGGCGGCGGCGGTATCCTTTACTTAGCGAACGCGAACGAAAATGAAAGGGCAAACAACAAGAATAAAAACACGATGTTTAATTTAAATAAAGGCAATGGTAAAATTATTAAAAAGAGAGGTAATACACGCGTGTCGCTGCACGCGAGATTGCAGGTCGATACGCGAAATTAATAAAGAGAGAAAGAGATTGATTGATTGATTGATATGTTTATTGGGCCTTTAAGGGGTAGAAACCCCATAGGCACTAAAAGCGAACAAATACATTGATAAAGCGTTAAAACTAAATACTAAATAACAATATAAAATTCAGTTACAAAGTAAAATAAAATGCGCAGCTTGGACGGAATAATAATAGTTGGATGTAATAGAATAAAAAGTAAAATAAATAAAGTAAAGTAAAACAAAATAAAATAAAAATAAAATATATGTACAATTCGGTGAAAATGAATAAATAAATAGATAAAATGAATGAATTAAAACTTAAAAATAGATAACAAGAAAAATAATAAAAATAATAAATAATAGAATATAATACATTATCCAACGATCGCAGTGAGTCGCAGTATAAAAGAAATAACATTCAAACGTTCGCAATAAACCGTAGTATATAAAGAAAAGAATATAAACAAAATTCACAGTTAATAAATAAATACATAATCACAGATCTAGATGAGGGATGGCCCGTTGTGGTATGCCTTCATTCGCGACCCGCGAAGACCAGGCTGCCTGGTCGAGCCCTAACAGGTGATTGTACAAAATGATCTTGAAATTGTTAGAAAATGATGGATCGAAGGTGAGTGTTGGAAATTGATTTAGGATGCGAGTAGAGGTGATGACAAAAGATCTATTTAAGGCTTCAGTGCGTGGAGGAAGGTACATGAGTGGCCTAGGGGGATGGCGGGAGGAGGAACGAGGAAAATGACCAGGGGTGTTGAGTAAGGTAAAATGATCTGCTAGGTATGATGGTGATTTATGAGCAATGATGTTGAATGCCAGGGAACCGATGAGGTATGAGCGTCTAGACTCGACCGACAGCCACTTCAAACTCAGTCTAAACGGGGTTATGTGGTCACGTCTCATTAAATTGCCCCATACAAATCTCACGCAAGTATTTAGTAGCCTATTTAGTTTTAGATTTCTGGTCTGATCCACATTATTGTAGGCCGCACACGCGTAGTCGAAGTGGGGAAAAATTAGAGCTTCCACCAGATTCTTACGAAGTTTCATTGAAAGTGCCTTATTATAATATCGTAGTGAGTGTAACACTCCGTGAACACGTCTGGAGATTGACATGACTTGTTTTGACCAGTCGAGGGTGGGTGTGATCAAAAGGCCCAACGATTTTACCACATTTTCATAATCAAGAAAGTTATCACACAATTTAACTCTCGGAGCAGTGTTCAGGTTAATACGAGATATAAATGCCTGACTACCCAGGATCATAACCTTCGTCTTTTTTACATTAAGTGAGAGGCCGTTGTCTGATGCCCATTTGGCTATCGCGTTAGCATGTTGAGATATGCGTTGAACACCATTTTCAATATCCGCTGGAAAGAACGAATGATAGACCTGGGCGTCATCGGCAAATAACATATAATTACTAAACTTAAGAACCTTAGGTAGGTCATTAATAAAGATGGAGAATAAGACCGGTCCTAGAACACTGCCCTGAGGCACACCTGCGTTCACCTCGAGCCAGTCAAACAGCATGCCAACCTCATCCACAACGGCCTGCGTGCGATCCACAAGATATCTGTAGAACCAGTTGAGAACGATATCCGAACAACCGATGTCACCCAACTTTCGAATAAGCTGATCATGAGGGACTGTGTCAAAGGCCTTGGAGAAATCAAACAAGACTAGGATCGTAATCATTCTAGAATCGATTGCTCGTCTTACATCATCCAAAACCCCCAGAAGAGCTGATTGGGTACTATGACCTCTTCTAAAACCTGCTTGTCTGGTCGATAACAAATTATTACGTTCAAGGTACTCAACCAGCTGGTCGTGCACCAATCTCTCCAACACCTTTGACATCTCGCAGAGTTTGGCGATCGGTCTCGTATCAGAGCATGTAACCATCTTACTCGACTTCGCCAACGGGAAAAGAATAACCCTCTTCCAGCAATCAGGGAACCATCCAGTTGAGAGCATACCATTAAAGAGTTCGGTTAATGGTAGTGTAATTTGCGGTTCTAATAGTTTTAACATTCTGATAGAAATGTCATCCACACCCGATGCCTTGGAAGAAGATCTAGCTAACACCCGCTGTACTTCTTTGGCCGACACCGGTGAAAAAGCGAAAGAAGGAAATGATGAGAGATGACATAAATTAGATAGGATAGACGCAAAAGAGTGAATAGTGATTGGTGGTTTGTGGATTAGAGATGGAAGCATAATAAGTGTTAAGTTGATGAGCCGAAAAATGTTTTAATGGCGATGAATTAGGTTTTGAGCCAAGACCCATGTTTGTGAGGAATTTCCAAGCTTCAGCAGGATTCTTCTCATTAATAAGCTTAGAATGTAGATAATGAAATTTACTAGAGTTAATGGTATTTTTAACCTGGTTCCTCAAAACTTTATAGGCATTGTAATCCGTGGGAGATTTCGAACTACGAAACAGCCTGAATGCCGCATTTCTGGCCTTAATGTCAGATCTAATCTCCCGCGTGACCCAAGGCTTATGTTTATTCCTTACAGTGGTAAGTTTAACTGGAGCGATGTCATTAAATGTCGAGGTAATGGCGCTACATAAAAAGATAATGAGGATGAAAGTGTATCAAAAGGATTTGATGGAAATGAATTTGATGAAAGTGAAACCGTGAGGACAGGCTGGTCAGGCCGAGCAGGTGAAGATGAATCAGTGACAGGCGGAGATGTTGTTAATGGCGAAATCATTAATTTATCCAAATATGAGGTGAATGTGGTTGCAAGGTGATGAAGGTTGATCTTCTCCCAGTCCCTTCTCCAGAACTTTTTAACACCCACTTGCGGTTTATCGATCTTAAGGGAGATGTTAATAGCGTCATGGCCCGCCGCGAAGGGTGCGCTGGACTTATTATATACGAATTCAGGCACCGGCTCACGGACTAGGAAAAGATCCAACCAGGTATGAGATGATCCCGTCGACGTCACCGCATGGTGTGTCGCTTCAGATGGAACAAGGAAGAGGCCTAGTGCCTCCATACTCCCTTTCAGCATACACGCTGCAGCACTATTAGAATTCATATCTATATTAAAATCACCCGTTATAATGACATAGTTAAAATTAGGGAGTATATCAGCTATAATATCAAACAATTCCGTTGGATACGCTGCAGAAGGCCTACGGTAGACCACCGCCACCGCGAGTGCCATCGTCTTATTCACTAGTCTTAGAACAATGTACTCGGGGGCATTCGAGTAAACAGGGTCTGAGTGTGCCAAGATGGTAACTGCAAACTCATCGCGAACATAAGCCGCTACACCACCACCCTCCTTACCTACACGATCCAACCGATGAAGAGTATAACCAGGTAACTTAAGAATTTCGGAAGAATCGCTTTCGGCAAGAAAAGTTTCAGTGATAGCAATGACGTCATGAGATTCTGGGAGGACCAATGCTTCGATTGATGAAAAGTGTGATTTTAAACGATTTATGTTACAATGGAAAATGGAAAATGAATTAGATGAGTTAGACGAACTGATATTTCCGACCTGACCAAGCCTGTCTCATGTGGTACGAGGTGAGAGAGGAGGGAGATGACTTAATGTCAGCCTCGGAAGTAACCCGAATAAGAGGGCCATCCCTCACCTTACGGACGAATACAATTAAATTAATTACGGTGGGCCTCGCGTAGCCCAGTTCTTTGCATTTCCGGATCGCCGCCTGCCACAGGTTGAAGACAGCCTTAGGCCAAAGCGGCCGAATAAATAACCTGTTGTCGCCGCCCACTCCAAGAACTTTTAATGCCGACTGTCCCTTTAAAAGGTGCGCCTTTTCGATAACTGCGTCTCTGGCCGTAGCCGACGACATACGGAAAACGATACCTCTGTTACGCGGTTGTGTTGATAATAATTTTCCTTCTGCTAAAGGTTTTGGTCGCGGTAGCCAGGGACGAATTTCTATTACCTGCTTCGAAAGTAACGGCAACTTAATAGTGTTTAGGATACTTTCGACAATAACCGTATCCGACAAGGTCGACGATAAAGGCAATCCCGTAGCCAATACTTCACACGTATCTCTCAAGTTATCAACAGAGGTATTAATTGAAGGTACCGCCGATTCACCGCCGGACAGCCCGGTCTCCTCCAAGATTGTAACGCGAGACTCGAGCTCAGTGAAACGATCTCCAAAATTGGCGAAGCGCGCCTCCGTGGCCGATTCTAGAGAGTCCACGCGAGCATGGAGAGCAAGCATATCCGCCTTCAAATCATCAAGCTTACCCTCCACACGAACTACTTTCTCAACCACCGATTTTAAATCGCTTCGAATATTCTTCTGTATATTTTCCATGCTTGATTGTATGTTCCGCGCGAAACTCTCCATCCACGGTGGTGGAGCACCCGCCATCGCGTCGGTATCAGTCGAGATATCGCGCGTCGCGTGGTTGGGCGGCAGAGGCGTGGCGCCACGAGGTTGCTTGGCAATCTGTGACGTAGAAGGCGACGGAGGCGAGGCCACGCGCTTAGTGACGGAGGAGGGCGGAGTAGGCGTGGTTAACGGCGCGGTATAGCAGTTCGCGCTAGCTTGCCGCGGCAACCCAGGCGGTGGCGCCCTCGCTTCAGTGGGGGCCACGGCTAACACTTTAGATTTCGCTAATACACAGCAGCGGCGCTCCGATGTGCCCGGCGCGACCTCGAAACAGTGCGAGTGAGTTATATTATTACACGATACACAGCCCTCTGTATAATCTTTCCTAGTCAAGCGAACTCCGCACACGAAGCAGCCGCGCGATGTTGCCATTGTTGTTGGTAGATAGTGTCCTCTCCAGCCGACCTTGTAGAGTGCGAAATCTTGTACATGCGATGGTTGGAAAGCCTGCTTACTGAACGCCGGACAAACCGCCTTTTCTCTACAATCTCGCAGCTAACCTCCAAAATTGGCGATATAGAAAATGTCAAAACTTAAGGACAACCGACTGCAGAATTAGAGACTATTTATGAAAATAGCTACTGCACTCAGTACCCGTCCTTACGATGTTCACTAGAAAAATCTCGAAGCAGCTGGGTGAGAATTTATGAAAGTACAAGACAGAGCGAATGATCAAGCAGCTTAGTACTCACCGAGAGAGAGAGAGAGAGAGAGAGAGAGACTACAAAACTGGCACTTACAGTGCGTAAGCCGCCATAAGAAAATGAAATGACCGAGCGAAGTCCGCGTGGGTGCTTCTCTCCTCGGCTTCCTGGGCTGCGTCATCGCTGAACAAACCACCACAAACTCACTGGGTCACCAGCACAGCACCAGGATCACAAGAGGCACGAGGCAATCAAAATGGAGAGATAAGAGGAAAACCAAAATAATTCTCTCACGACGGTTGAAATAAGTTTCACGGTTGATTTCGCCGGTTGAATTCAGTCTAAGTTAATATCTCGCCGGTTGAATTAAGTCTAAGTGCTCTCGCACTTACAAACCGAAAAACTCTCTCTATCTTTCCCTACTTCTACCTTTACGAAGGTCCGCGAAAATCGCCGAAAATCATCGAATGTCGACCTGTAACAGCTGTAAATGTTAATACACAGGCTAGAGAGACAAAGAGAGAGAGAGAGAGAGAGAGAGAATGTAACGATCAATATAATATAATCAAATATTATATTAATTCGTTACAATAGTAATATTATAAATTATATATCTTTACTGACTATAATATAATTCTATAATATAATATAATCCATATAATATAATATATAATTTATAATATAATATATGTGTAATAATGAGTTGAGACAAAAAAGATTTATTTCTATTTATTGTAATGGTAACTGATATTCACTCACCATTATACGAATTAGGTAGGTAAACACGAGCGCTATATATAGATATAGGCATAGCCACCGACGCGAACGGCTGATACCCGCGCAATGATAGTGAGAATTCGGGAGAGAGTCGCGCGCGCAGGACTACCGAGTTAAGAGAGATTGTGACAACACGTGTAAAGACGCACCGCATAGACTTGACCGTGATATTCGGGTAGTGTTTTCCGGTGCATATTTTGTGTGCAGTTTTCGATACGTACGCACGAGACGGATTGATCGGTGGTCGAGGGATACTCCCACCGACATTTTCCAATCCAACAGAAAAAGGATAGTGAGAGAGAGGGATTACTCCGTTATTTTGCACTCGTGAATCGAAGGAAGAAATAAAAGTAAGTGGTACCAGTTTCGCGCGGATAATTATTGTATGTCTTATTCAACGCGATCGTTCGAATATTTTTAAGTTAGTTAATTCGCGTACCCCTTTCCCCTCTCGTGTTGAGTCGACGGTTACGACTCAACCTTCGTGTGTATAAAGACCTCGATCATAGTAAATGTTATTGAATTTAATCATTTATTTATCTCAATAAATTTATTTATAGATAATCTATTTCAACTCGTGTTAATTTATATTTTTCTAACCGGCGTATATATTCGTTCCTCCGTCTTCCTTCGAGTCGTATTTCAAGATACGAATTCTCGCGGACTCACGTTGAATTTTCCTTTCGCGGTCCATTTTTGGAAAGATTAGCATTGTTTTACCTGTTGTTGTTGGAAATCGGAATTCGATTTCCATACAACTTTAACGGCAAGTGTGCGGACAGGTAACCGCAGCCGCTGCGCGGGAAAGATTTTGTAAACAACGTATGTATAGCTACGAATTGCATTAAGTCATCGAGTACTTGATGTCTAGTCGGCGAGATTATACAATCTCGTTCGCCACGAACTACAGGTACGTAAGACGGGCGACTCAATATGTTTTCCCCGGGCAAGCACACCGTTACATTATAAATTAACTTATAGTGTTAAATTTTTATTGTGAAATCAATTTACAATGTTTATTCACATCAGACTTCATATACTATAATAAATAAACATTATAATAAACTAAGAAAATCTTATACCATTAACACGCTAAATTTTTTAACCTTTAGAGGGCCGAAAAACGTCTAGAGGCGTAAACATTTTTTTTATAAATACTCAATTTTTTTCATTTAAATAACTCAATTCAGGTGTGATGGTTAACAAAGTCTCCAAACAATTCTGCAACCAAAAAAATTAAATTCAAAATAGGGGATGCAATATGGCTAAGTTTCCAAGACATTTCTAGTTTCGAAGTTAATCCTACTTGAAAATGATGTGTGAGAGTTTCAGAAGTCACTAGTTACAATTTTTCATTCAGAATGCTCATGTTTTTTGGTCACTGAATCCGAATCTGAAGTCGGATTGAATTCATGACCTCAGGATCAAGGTCATTTGAAGGTCAAATTTGCAAAATGTCCATTTCGTTTGAAACTTATGTTTAGAAATAACCCGAAAGAATGTTTGAGGGAAAAAATTAGTAAACATGCTCGCTCTTGGTTTTACCCAGAATCAACGACGTGGACGTGGCGAACTCCTGATTCCATGTGTGTGTGTATGTATGTGTGTATATGTGTGTGTGTGTAGTTGTAAGTGTTACAGCATGTGTGCGTGTAGAGTAGTAGTAAATGTACTAAACTGTAAGTGCGTGTACGGTTGTATGTGAACTAGGGTAATCTTAAATTTATTTATTTTATGTTTTTACATTATTTTACTTTTTAGAAAACTATTTTTATTTTACATTTGGTAACTACTCAATTATTTATGGCAAATTATTTGTGGTGTGATAGGTATAAAAGCAAGGAGTAATACGTATGGAATAGAGCATTTACTACATTGGAATTTTGATTCTGCTCTTTTCGTTGTCATGAGGCACAGTGCACACCTTTTTTTCTTGTCTGTGACAACAGGTAAATGTTTTTCCACGAGACGTGCAGAAACGGCCTCATTGCTTTTATTCAGCTCATCATTCAATTGGAGTATATTTTCAACTATTTTCATTCTAAATTCAGGAAAAGATAACACAACTACACAAAAAAAAGTTGTCAGTCCGGAAGACCAGACAGTTTTATCCTTATGTTTTCGGGGTCGCTAAATCAGAATTCAGGGTCAGCGTACCGGAATCAGCTCATTTTCAAGGTCATTTCAAGGTCAAATGGCGATAGAGAAGTGTAAGTGGGTTGAACCATCATTCCTATATGTTTTGGGGTCGCTGGATCCGAATCCGTAGTCAGTTTAGCTCCATCCCGTTCGGTTCAAGGTCGTTCCAAGGTCAAGTAGCGATGAAAGCGTGTAAGAGGACTGAACCATCGTCTCTGTATGTTTTTGGGGTTGCTGGATCCAAATCCGCAGTCAATATTAGGTTCAAAGTCATGGTTTTTAAAAATCGTTAATTGTACTTTTATTTGTACATTTTCATATATCTCGAAACCTACCACTCTTCATTTCTAAATTCCAAATGAGTTCGATAGGTACCCAGATCATCAAACCTTGAATCACAAACTTACAAAGTAATTCATTCTTTGTCATTATTATGTAGTCGAACTTTCTTATTTTCAAAAGATCTGTGCAGTGGTTCTCTGTTACGTTTTTTTGCTTTTCGGGGTAAGTCTCTTTTGAGCGTCCAGCAGTAATTAGCCATATGTTAATATCCCACCTACCTTGGTATCGACGCTCCATTTTTTTAATGTCCTAGTGGAATCGCTCTCCTTGTTCTTCACTGTAATCACCCAAATTTTCTGGGAAATATTCTAAATGAGAATGCAAGAAATGTAGCTTGAGGTTCATTAAACATCCTAGCTCTCCAAAATTTACGACCGTGTCCGTTACTATTGATCGTAATTTTCGCTTTTGTAATTCCCTAATAAATTTGAAACAACGTCTTTGAAACTCATCCAAGCTGCTCTCTCCTTTTGATCCATTTTAGTGACAACAATTTCATCCTTCAACATTTTACGAATTAAAGGTCCATCAAAAACTCCTTCTCGCAATTTAGCATCGCTTTTTTAGAAAAATTTTCTTGCAAATATTGAAAGCATTCACCTTCTTTATTCAAAGCTTTAACCAATTGCTTCATGAGACCTAACTTTATGTGAAGAGGAGGGAGCAGAGCTTTTGATGGCTCAACTAATGGTTCATTCTTAAAGTTTTTGGATCCAGGTTGGAAGGCTTTCCTAGCTGGCCAGACTTTTTCTTGTAATGATTGGATCGATCTCTCCTATCGCATTCACATAAGAAGCAGGGATATTTAGTGTAACCAGACTGTTGACCCAATATGATTGTGATGATTTTCAGACCGCCACAAATTAGCCATTTGTGTTCTGCATAGTTGATCTTCTCCAGAAGAACTTTCATATTAGTGTACTCTTCTTTCATTAGTACCGAATGAGCTACAGGAATAGAAGCATAAACATTAGTATTATGCAGTAACACAGTTTTTAAACTCTTCGTTGACGAATCAATAAATAACCTCCACTCTTCGGATTTATAACATCCCGCTTTTAAGTGATTCATTAATCCAACAATGTTATTACAATAAACTAATGAATGTTTCTGGTCGAAAGAAAAATACTGACGATATTCCTCATCTCTATGACGGTAGGAAGAAGATTTAATTCCTCCGTTCTTGTTTGTTCCCTTCTCATTTTCATCCGTTAAGCTTTGATTTTCTCTGTCTTCCGAACTGTCTTCTATCGACATCCTTTCAAAATCGACGGTGACGCTCGTATCCATTTTGTCATTCTCTTCGACTGCTACAGATGAATATATTGGTTTTATTAAACTTGAAACATCAATATATTCAAGAGTTGTTCTTTTGATACGATTGACCGCGCTCAGATCCATCATACAAAAATAACAATCTTCTTGATTACGTGGTTTTTTTCATTTAGCAGGTACCAGCATTTTCTTCCGGGTCTTGTTTTGCTCTTGGTCTCGTAGCATTTTGTGACATGAACTGCATATCTGTTTGCGAGCACAATCCGATTCTTCGATTTCAAAACTAAACAAAATTCTATAAAGATCCTTAATGTTTTGACTTATATTTCTCCGGTTTTCTGGCACCTCGTATCTGCTGCATACAAGACAAAAGCTATTTTTCATATCTTCATTGCATGTGTGTAAGATGTTGACACGTTTGCCCAAATTTATTGAGCATTTCCTTGTAACTGTCAACCCTGCAGTAGCCAAACTGTCCACTACTACAGGGCTGCGGTTGCTTGGTGACGACGATTGCGGGCACGCTTTCTCACCCTGGCCAATCGCCGATACTGGGCATCCGAAACCCTGCATCGTGAAGAATACCTTGTCTGTACCCGCCATGACGGCATCAATGCCTTCAACCAGGGAATTTGCCGGGATACAAAAAAGAAAAACAAAACTGTTGCCCGCCGTCACCACGTGGAGGTACCCAGGGGGCAAATACAGACATTGAATCCTATTTACTTTGAGTCAAACTTACACAAATGAGCAGCGTTGAGCCATAGCGGCAAGCGGCACTACTTGCACTGCAAAATCGATCAAAATTAGTGCAAGTGCAGTCGACTGATATATCTCATACAGTTGTCTTGTTTTAAGAAATTCAAGGTAAACCTGACCTTGGAATTGCGCTTGTGCGTTATAGTACACTAAAATCACAGAACTCGGAATAAAAATAAATAGCGTCAGTAGCATAGCGCTAGAAGGCTTCACCGGCACTAGCATTTATCTTTTGAAATTCAGCCTAGAAATGACCTTGATCCTAACATGATAGACCTAACCTGACTGCGGATTCAGAATAAGCGACCCCAAGAACATATAAGAATGATGGTTCAGCCCACTCACACGCCTTTATAGCCATTTGACCATGGAATAACCTTCAATTGAACATAACGGGGCTAAAATAAATAAAATCTATATGCTTGATATAGATAAGAAATATCGATTTGGTTTCATCGACCGTAAAAAATGTATACAAATGGTACTGGTTCTAAATTGGTTGCAGTAAGTTTTATAAATTTGACCTTGAGAATGACTTTAACCCTGCCCTTGTGGGGTCAAACTATCTACGGTTTCAGATTCAGCAAACCAAAAAACAGATACACATATGTTTTCAAGAAGGTTACCATATTTTGTAGATTTGACCTTCAAACGACCTTGGTTCTGAGGTCATGGGGTCAAACCAACACCGGATTCAAATTCAGTGACCCAAAAAACATAAAGTGTATATGCTCTGGTCCGTGGGTTATGACTTTTATTTTTTTTGTGTGTTATAATGTATTTGTGTAGTTTTCAAATGTAAAGAATAAAGAAACTCAGATATCGCCGGTTGATACGCCCTTTGTAATATTTTTCAAGTAATATTGATATAGAATGACCAGATAAAACCCAAATACAGCTGAAAATGAAATAAATTGTGCATTTTAACGTTTTTCTGAAATTTTGAAAATTTCAACATTTGGCCTTACCGTACCGGACCGGAATACGCCTCTAGGCGTAAGGGCTCTGACTCACCAACATCGCAACTTAGTTTGGCTCTAACTCAGGGACCTTAGACCACATTCCTATAGGAAAATGCGATTTTCAAATTTTTCAAAACTCTGGCCCTCTAAAGGTTAATGTAATAAAAACACACACATAAATAAGTACTTACAAAATTAATGTGCACCTGTTAGATATGAATCATCTTGTACTTCTTCTCGAGCTTTTCGTGCTTCGTGCTTGGAAGATCGTGATTGGAAGATTCGTGCTTCCTTTGTGCTGGCCGATACTTGTCTCTCAATATGGAAAAATCTAGAGTCATTACTGCATTTTACACATTCCCTTACAGTTTTTCCAGCTTTTACTTCAAATTCTTCTATAATCTTCAGAATGCCAGTACATTTATCATTGAAACATGTTTTTTTTTATTTTATTATTTTAACGTCGCTTTTTTATAATCCCAAACCGGTGCTAATTAGCGACGGAGGTCATACGATGTCTTGGTGAAGAAAGCACTTAGTGAAAATTCATTCGCCAGTGGTGCTTGTATAAATGGGTCGGGACCGGGAATCGAACCTGGGACCTCCAGATTACGAGCCCGACGCCCTACCGACCGAGCCATCGCAGGCCTCATTGAAACATGTGACAGCAATATATACACCAATCTTGAGAACTGTTAAGCTACTAAATGTTGTTTTAGGAACAAGCTTCCACACTGAGTTGTTAAAACTCTTATTTGAGTTTTGTGTAAAACCTCCAGTGTATCTTTCTAGCAAATCTTGTTGGGTGAAATCGGTGTAAATTTGTTTTATGTGTTCCATTATAGATAATGGGATGCTATTTTTGTGTTTAAAGCTTTTATTTTGACTCTGAGCTTTCTGCCATTTGCACCAGCTATTGACTCCTTTTGGACACAAATGATGCTGGAGCTCTTCATCCGTTGAAATGCAATGATAATAAGTAGTCCAGATTCCATGTGACATTTCTTCGACAGAATCAGAATGATCCCTTATTACTTTACCATAGTATGAAGATAATTTATCAATCAACTGTCTAGTTAATCTTCCTCTGCCTTCATATTTCTGACATAAGACGTGTCCCATCCATTTCTGCACATGACCGATACCCATCATCTTTTTAACTAATAATCTGTTTCCATATGGTTGTGCTTCAATAATTGCTTTAAAACCTTTAGAGTCTTTATCTTCAATATAATTTTTATATATTACAGTATATTTCTTTTCTGTGCGATGAAATATTTCAGAGATTCCATTAACTTCCATCTTTCCAGCACTACTATGGTTAGCGGTACTGTGTGGTTTGTGTCCTCCACACCGCTCTTGATATTTATCAGCTCAAATTCCTTCTCTACCTGTCCAGTTGGCACATGCCTTGCAGAAACTATTTTTGATGGCTACATAAATAAACTTTCTAGTCTTATTTCCTATGATGCTAGCGAGACCTTCTAAGGAAGAAAATGCTATTTTTCTCCAAGAGCCATCGCCAGAAACATCTTATCCAGTGACATTTGATGTTGTTGCTTCTTTCTCTTCTTGAACAGCATTATTCATAGAATTCTGAGCCAATGATTCATACACTTCAACTGAATGTTAATTGAATCAAAGGCTGATTGACCTACCGTCTTTTATAGGTCCATGATGCTGCAGAAAGTTGATAAACCAGCATGACCATGACCAAGTGTTCGAAAAGCAATAACACTTCTACGGTTCACTTCACAAGCATTTCCTTTTGAACCAACAAAATATCTTGAATCGCTGGCAATAGAATGTGTATATCAACAATAATAATTCAATTTTGTGTTTCACTGAACTCTTGTACCGAACCATCTTCTTTTATCTGTATTTTCATTTTAGTTATTCCAATTGATTTTACACAATTTGTGTGATTGAAACCTGCTCAACGTGAGCATGTTCCAATAGTTTCGTATTTAATTTTTTGAATTTTGTTTTAAAGGAATTGATAATGTTTATATAAATAAATTAGACGAATTTTGAGCAAGAGGAGAAATAATCTCTTTATTAGCTCGCGAAGAAAAAACCCGAAGGCATAAAAAACCCCTTTGAATAATTTAATTATTTGATTTACAAAGAAAGATATGAAGTTGTATATGGGCTATTTCACGTCAAGTGGTAAGATGAAAATTTTAAATCGCACCAAATTTTGAGAACATGCTGGAAATATCTTCCAAAAAATAGAAAAAATTTTTTAGGTGTTAAAAATAATTTGCCTGAGAGTTATTTCATCATAAAAAATGGAAAGTTTTCAATTTTTTTAATAAATTGCTATTTTTAAAGTCATTTTTCTCAAAATCTATTGGTTTTTTTGAAAAAACATTACATCCAACTTTAGTTCAAAATAATCTTCAAAACTTACCTACATTGGTAACAATTAGTAATTTTTGAAATCTCGAAGAGATAGGACACCCGGAAATATTGATTTTCAAAAAAAGCGACCACGCCACAATTGATTTTGATCTAACACCGCTCAAAAGATCACATTTTTCGAGAGCTTTCAAACGGCGGTGATTAAATTATTGGCCGAGACCGCTGGTAAAAGTTATGTATTAGAATACATGAAAATTAGTGGTTTTATGAGATTTATGAGGCATAATTTTCACCAGCAGTGTTGGCCAATAATCTAACCACCGCCATTCGAAACTTCTCGAAAAATGTGATATTTTGAGCGGTGTTAGATCAAAATCAATTGTGGCGTGGTCTCCTTTTTTGATAATACAATTTTTTTTATATTTCCGGGTGTCCTATCTCTTTGAGATTTTAACCTTTAGAGGGCCGGAAAACGCCTCGGCGTAAACATTTTTTTTTTCATAAGTACTCAATTTTTTTCATTTAAATAACTCAACTCAGGTGTAAGGGTTAACGAAGTCTCGAAACAAGATTCTGCAACCAAAAAAATTAAATTCAAAATGGGGGATGCAATATGGCTAAGTTTCCAAGACATTTCTAGTTTCGATGTCAATCCTACTTGAAAATTATGTGTAGGAGTTTCAGAAGTCACTAGTTACAATTTTTCATTCAGAATGCTCATGTTTTTGGGGTCGCTGAATCCGAATCTGAAGTCGGATTGACCTCATGACTTCAGGGTCAAGGTCATTTGAAGGTCAAATTTACAAAATGTCCATTTTGTTTAAAAATTTTGTTTAGCAATAACCCGAAAGAATGTTTGAGGGAAAAAAATTAGTAAACATGCTCGCTCATGGCCTTACCCAGAATCAACGACGTGGACGTGGTGAACTTCTGATTCCATGTGTGTGTGTATGTATGTGTGTGTCTGTGTTGAGTAGTTTTCAAATGTAAAGAATAAAGAAACTCAGATATCGTCGGTTGATACGCCCTTTGTAATATTTTCAAGTAATATTGATATAGAATGACCAGATAATACCTAAATACAGCTGAAAATGAAATAAATTGTGCATTTTAACGTTTTCCTGAAATTTTGAAAATTTCAACATTTGGCCTTACCGTACCGGACCGGAATACGCCTCTAGGCGTAAGGGGTCTGACTCACCAACATCGCAACTTAGTTTTTTTTTTTTTTTTTTTTTTTTTTAATGTAATTTAACGTCGCTCTATTTATGCTGCCAGGGCTAATCAGCGACGGAGGTGAACGGTGTGTCTGTAAACAAAGCACATGTAGTTGAAACAGTGGTGCTTGTGTCCATCGGAAGATATCATCGGTCACTGTAATTAGTCTAATAATTACAGTTTCCTGTCCTCCCGATGGACCCACCGCGATCCTCTTTACATCTTCGCGTCCCTAACGTTCCCTATAGTTCAGATGCCCGTGCCTCACATGCACTGACAAGTGTCAAGTGCACGAAACGCACGCGCACCTGAACTGGCGTCACATTATAGTGACACGCCGAGCCACTGAGTCGCGGTGTTCGAAAAATGCACATGAAAAAATTTTCAGAGGTACACGTCTGGGATCGAACCCACTACCCTCGGTGTGAGAGTCGGGAGCTCTACCCATGAGCCACCGCGGCTCTCTCGCAACTTAGTTTGGCTCTAACTCAGGGACCTTAGACCACATTGCTATAGACAAATGCGATTTTCAAATTTTTCAAAACCCCGGCTCTCTAAAGGTTAAAATAAAGAATTGTAAACAACGTAGATTAGTTCTAAAGATTATTTTGAACAAAAGTTATTTGTAATGTTTTTTCAAAAAAATCAATAGATGTTGAGATAAATGGCTTTAAAAATAGCAATTTTTATAAAACATTGGAAAATTTCCATTTGTTATGGTGGACTAACTCTCTGTTAAATTATTTTTTACCTAAAAATTTTTTTCTATTTTCTGGAAGATATTTTCAGCCTGTTCCCAGAATTTGGTGCGATTTAAAATTTGCGTCATACCACTTGATGTGAAGTAGCCCATATGTATGGATGTGTATGAGTTTGAGTATTTTAAATTCGTATATCGTATAAAATGGTTTTTGACCGTATAATTTGAATTTTTATATGGTATAATAACGAAGCCCCGCCATATTTCAGGATTGTTTCAACCTGATTTAAAATTGATTTTGTCTCTAAATCACGTAATTGATTATGGGGATTTTTTCACCTCTATGTATTAAAGCGAGGATTATCTCACCTCTTCGAATATAGAATTGATAGATGTTAAATTCAACGATAATATAGTAAAGATTACAAATTGCTCACGACCGATTACCAGCACGAGCAAATACAAAATGTCAGAAAAGCTGATGGCTCGCACACTGATGGGCTACAAACGTCCTACCAGCAAGACCCTAAAACAATGTGTCTAGTGTATTGCGATCATGTTGCTCGCGTTGTAAATTGTAACTCGCGTGTAATCTAAATGCATTTATAAACTATACTATTATGAATTTATTAATTTAATAATTTTATTAATACTTTGGTATGTAAAAAAAATCTTATTACTGAACACTATTGTAACACATTACGTTTTCATATTTTCATATTTTATATTTCATACTTTATATTTTACACTCTATATCTCTAGGACACGGATCATTAGCAAACTCTAGGATATGTTTTCTATCATAAAAATATGAAGAAAGACGAAGTTTTAGAGTCCAATGCCGTTTTTTACGATATACATCAGTGACTAACAATAAACAGTATATTTTAGTGTTATTGAGGAATAACAATGCCCTATTGTTTGAATGCAAGTATTCAGTTATTCTGTTTTTTCATAAAATGCATTCGCTCTTTTTTTTAAGCCGCATTCAAACTTTGCAACATTTTGAAGGTAATTAATCGATCATCGATGAATTAGATTTTTGAATGTATACAAAATTTTTGATCGTACAATCCTTTTTTTACTATAAAGGTTTTTATTAATTATAACTATAGTCAATGTTTTAAACTAATATAAATGAAATATTTTAACAGATTCTTCTTGAAAGTTATTTAACTATATATATTTAACTTTTTCAAATTTAATATGTATAAGAAAAAAATGTTAGAATTTAAATTATTAAGTGATAAAAATGGCCAGTCATTATTTTCAAAAAATTCAATTTTTGATTGGCTATAGCTCTGGTTGGTTCGAAGGAAATAAAAACTCTGCAATCCCTTTGGCTCGAACTGTTTACTTTTATTCGATTGTGTTCTGTATATAAATTAAACAAATGAACTAATGAACTAAAACAAGTGAACTGATAAACTAAACGTATGAACCGCGCTGCTCCGCTCTAATCCAGCCGCGTCGGTTGTGTTGATTGCCCCTTGCAAGAGATGACTGCACCGGTCGGTTGTCCGTTGTGAACTAACTCACGCGCGCACCGGGGTCCCTCGCGCAGCCGTCGCGCCCCGAGCGCCAGCCTGCACGGAGGAGAGAGTAATCTGACGAGAATACGGGTTTTTGACCCGACATCCCGCCCGCCTCGTTCCTCGAACGAAGGATGCTTCATGGTTCTCCGACGGGCGCACGCCGCCCGCCGTGCGACAGCGACACTGCAGCAGTCGAGCAGGGCGGAACCGGCAACCTGACCAGTTTGTCTCCTGACCACCGGTCTCCGGAAAAGGCCATCCCTTGCGCAGACCGTGACCACTCGAATCTGACCGTCATCGCCAGGATGAACGGCGACAACTCGTCCCAACGGCCACCGACCGTTTGGCTTAAGGAGGGTGGTATCCAGGATGACCACCAAATCCCCAATGGCGAGATTGACTTGCGGCCGATGCCACTTGGACCTCTGTTAAAGAGTATTCAAATATTCTGCACTCCAACGAGTCCAGAAGCGGTCCCTGTGTCTCTGGATCAGCCGCCAGTGCTCAAGGTGGTCAACAGTGCGGTCATTCATGGGGGGGCGAGCCACCGAAGTTGCGATGTCGCCGATCAGGAAGTGTGATGGGGTGAGGGCATCCAGATCCTCCGGGTCCCCAGAAAGAGGCGCCAGCGGCCGACAATTGAGGATCATCTCTACCTCAACAAGAAACGTACTGAACTCCTCGTACGTGAGTCTGCGGGGGCCCAGGACTCGGCGCAAATGAAGTTTCGCAGATCAAATGTTGGACTCCCAGATGCCTCCGAAATGCGGAGCGGAGGGAGGGATGAAGCGCCAAGTTATGCCCTCCTGCGTTGACGTCGTTCAATAGTTCCGTGCTGTTTGAAACCCACTTTTTTAGGGTAAATCCGCCCGCCGCGAGGAGGCGGATCAACTGATGCTTGCGGTCGTTGGCAGATTCCAGGGTATCTGAGCCGTACAAGAAGTCGTCCACGTAGAGGTCGCGTTTAATGGCGTCAACCGCTTTCGGAAACGGTGCGCCCTCGTCGCAACACAGCTGCTGGAGACACCGCAGGGACAGGTATGGCGAGCAGTTTACGCCATAGGTGACGGTTTGAAGCGCGTAGTGCGCTATAGGAGCTCCGCGATCAGGGCTCCAGAGGATTCTCTGCAGATGACTGTGACTCGGTAGGACTTTGATTTGTCGGAACATCATCTGAATGTCGGCGCAGAACACTACCCTATGGCGCCGCCAACGCGCCACGACCAGAGCGAGGTCGTTCTGCAGTTTTGGGCCCGCATACAGAACGTCGTTGAGGGTAGACCCAGAGGCGGTAGGCCTTGAGGCGTTGAACACGATTCGGAGCTTGCGACCCCCGTCGCTGCGCTGCCACATAGCGTGATGAGGCAAGTAGTTGACCGGAACTCCGGCGTCCTCAATCTCTCGCTCGGAGAGGGGGCGCATGTGGCCCAGTTGTAGATATTCTGCCATAAAATCGCAGTATTCTTTTCTGACCTCCGGGTCCGCCCGCATGCGTCGATGCATCGCCAGAAGCACCTGATTGGCCGTCTTTATGCTGTCTCCCAGCGAGTGCAGCTAGTCTCCTTTGATCGGCAACGGAACTACATATCGTCCACTGCTCTCACGGATATGCTGAGTTGCTGAGAGTCGCTCGCACTCGGAGCCAGCGCAAGAGAGTCTGCTCACAGCAGGCAGCTTCTCGGTAGCCCAGAATCTCCGCATTAATCCGAGTAAGTTCTCGAAGGCCAGGGGTTCGCTTTCGGGTTGACAAGCGCACAAGGCTGAACTCAGCACCGCCGAGGCGGGCGCGAGGCGTGCTGAAGCACCAGTCAACATCCACCCAAATATAGTTTCCTGGGCGATCATGGGGCCGATGCGCCTCTGGCCTGGAAGCAGAACCTGGGCACATGCGCCGGCCCCCAGCACAATGTCTACCTTCCCTGGACGATGGAACTCGGGGTCAGTTAACTCGAACCCGGATGCGGCCTGTACCAAGTCAGCCGGGAGTTCCTGAGTCGGGGTGATGATGCCGATCCGGCGCAGGCCGTATACCTCCACCCGCAGCGTCGGAGCGCCCTTGATGCCGTGCACATACAGGTAAGCTCGAGTACTGGCGGACTCCAGTCGGTGCCCGCCAACTCCAGCAATGCCAACGTTCACCTTTCTGCTGTCTTGCCCGAGGCATCGGACGATCTCGTGGCGCACCAGTGTGGCCTCAGAACAGGGATCCAGCAGCGCTCTTGCTCGACGATGATGCTGTCGCCCGTCACTGAGGGTGATGATAGCCGTGGGGAGTACTGATTGTCATTGTGAGGTTCCGCTATCCTCTTTGGCCCGAGGTTGGGTACCAGTGGCGTTTGTGTTGATCTTGGCCATCTTTTCCGGAGTCTCGGCCTGGATGGGTCTCTGGAGTCGCTTGCCCAGAACGGAGTGAAGCAGGGAGTGGTGACGTTCCCCGCACTCGCGGCAAGTTCCATTCGACGGACATACGATGATGGTGTGATTCGGTGAGAGGCAGCCAAAGCACAGGTTGCTGTTGACGGCCATGGTCTTGCGCTGGGCTGGAGGAAGACTGCGGAAATCATCACATTGCCAAGCCCGATGAGAGGCGTGGCAGGCTGGACAGTCCCGTGTCGATTGGTTAGTTGCCAACGTGTTGAGTGAGCGCGGCCCGGCTGCAGGTCGTATGCGGCCCAGCGCTTTCTGCGAGGGTGTGTTTCCAATCGCAGTTAGGGTCTGGGCACGGCGTTAAAGGAACGTTACGAGCTGCTTGTAGCTGGGCGCAGTATTGCCCGTGCTGCCCTCGCGCGCCAACTCGTCCTCTCAGGCGCGTCTCGTTGCAGAATCCAGTTGGTCGGAGGTCAAGGTGACGAACCAGTCGTCCCACGACTCGACTGGGCGTTCTAGGGCTTGAAGCTGGCTGCGATGGCACTCCAGGCTATCAACCAATTTCCGAAGCTCGGTTCCGGATTCCCTTTTCAATATAGGGCGCTGCATCAGCGACCGTAGGTGATGTTGCACCAACAGGCGTGGTTGATCGTAGCGCTCTTCCAGGATCCTCCACGCAACGTCGTAGTTTGAGGCGATGACCTGGAGATGGTCGAGCGCCCTCTTTGCCTCATCGTCAACGTGAGTCTTGAGAAAGTGAAGCTTTTCAACTTCGCTGAGGCTGGCGTTGTCGTGGACCATCGCCTTGAACAGGTCGCGGAACGATTCCCACTCCGATGATTTCCCGTCGAATCGTGGAATGTTGATTCAAGGAAGTTTGATGGCACCTTGTCTTTGATGGTCATCGGCCATTGAGATTCTGGTCGGAGGCGATGATGTCCGGCCTCGAACATCATATAATCGGCCTCGGGCACCGATATACATCCATTGAAGCGTCCGATAGTTGTCGGTCTCGAAGTAGCGCTCGACCTCCTCGGTTCCGCGGTTGTTCAGTAGTGCTAGGTGGTTTCCGAGGAAATCGTGCCATTGCGACTCTAAGATCTCGAGGCTGCTCTCGATGAGACCCGGAGTCCACTCGTCTCGTGATCGGGAGTTAATTTCCTCCGCGGTACCGGCGATGACGCTCATCAGAGTTTCCTGGGCTACGAGGATGCTTGGGTTGCTCATATTGCCTAGAAGCAGAAAAATAGTGAGGTGAGTGCTACCCCTCCCCCCACACATTCGCGATCGCGGCATGGAATGCACATCTCCCATGACCGATCGCACAGGACCCGAGGGAGGGTATAGATGGGGCTTGGGTGCCTCCCCGCGCGACTACGACCCAGGAAACACGTTACCCGGGGCCGATCGCGCGGGGCAGTAGCGGTCGGGACAACCGGATTCCCCCCCCCCCCCCACCAACCTCCGCCGCGCGACTTCGGCGCAGAAGACACGTTATCCACAACCAATCGCGCAGCCGGAGGCGGGGGAGAAAGCGGCCCTGCCCGCCGTGAGAGCTTGTGTCTCCATGTGTTCGAATCTCGAGGCGCCACGTGGCGATCACTCGAGTGCGAGTACGTCTGCGCATGTGCGCCGAAACTATATACGCAAGGCTCTCTGTGGGTCGCAGATGTAAATGTATATAAGTCTGCGCATGCGCACCAAGACTTTAAACTGCAAGACACTGGTGGACTAATTGTCACATCTTATTAATAAATACGCTCAATGGTTAAGTGACAGACCGCTTCCCGCGCACGCGCAAGAAACTCAGCGCACAAAAAGATTCCCGTTAGATAGCAAGCGCCACGTGTCTCCCAACGAATAATATCCCGCGCATGCGCACCGATTTTTGCCGCGGAAACCCGTGGGCATGGCGCCAATTTCGCTCCCCCGCGCATGCGCACACGGTTGAATATGCGATTTTACGCGGCCGCATGTTGCTACCTTCCTCTTTCACGAAAACGAATGAACAGAAAGAAGGTAGCCAACACAATGAAGATTCAAGAACGCTTACCTGAGAGTATCCGGCTCGAAGGACCAATGGTTCGAAGGAAATAAAAACTCTGCAATACCTTTGGCTCGAACTGTTTACTTTTATTCGATTGTGTTCTGTATATAAATTAAACAAATGAACTAATGAACTAAAACAAGTGAACTGATGAACTAAACGTATGAACCGCGCTGCTCCGCTCTAATCCAGCCGCGTCGGTTGTGTTGATTGCCCCTTGCAAGAGATGACTGCACCGGTCGGTTGTCCGTTGTGAACTAACTCACGCGCGCACCGGGGTTCCTCGCGCAGCCGTCGCGCCCCGAGCGCCAGCCTGCACGGAGGAGGGAGTAATCTGACGAGAATACGGGTTTTTGTCCCGACATTGGTAGTAGTTGAAATTCGGGTCTATAAATTTAGCTACACTCTATTCAAGTAATTTTTTACTGATTCCATACAATGAAATTCTATTTTTTAACTGGATCACTTCACATGAAATCTTCCATATATATCAGGGTTGGGTAAGTAGTCGACAACCACCCATTTTTAATTACTTTTTCATTATTTGAGTTTAAAGCTTAAAAAATATATAGGTTTGCATAACAACATTGTATATGGTAAATATATAGCAAATAACGCTAAATAAAAAGTATTCGAAAAAGTATTCAATCCAGTACATTTTTCGAATACCGAGTATTCGATAAAAGTATTCGATCCAATACTTTTTCGAATACCGAGTAGCATTTTTTAATATAATTAAAATTTATATAATTGTAACTTTTATTTTTAAGAGGACGCCGTACCGACATGCTTTCGACGTTTCCAGATTCCAACTTTACAAAACCAAAAATAATTTGTTTGACATTGTATGAGTTATTCCCTTTAGGTTTCGGTAAAACCTAGCGGGGACAACTCAAAAATTTTTAAATTAATTTAAAAATTTTTTTACTAGGATAGTATCATACCAGTGTGAAACTGACCTTATCAAACACTTAAATATTTTTTCTACTACGAAAGTATGAAGAAACCCGGGGCTACGGACCCCTAGTAGAAATCGTATTCCATTAAATAGGCATTAAATAGATATTCTAAATAGAATGGTCGAAAAATGTGCCCCTTTTTATTCTCTCGATGAAACGCTTTTTCTTTTAATTTTTAACCATTGAATAGATTAAAATGTAATTTATATTCTGTTTTAAGATAATTTTTAGCTTATAAAAATACATGAAATTTGAGCTAGTTATGTGCTATTAAATGTCTATTAAAAAAAGACAAGTGAAAAATATAATAAAATCGCATTTATCTTCGTAAACACTGAAAATATAACAGAAATTAGATGTAAATCAGACGAAAACGTTAAAAACCCATCCAAAACTATAGGAATTTTGAAGTTTACTGTTACCGGAAAGCTGGAAACATTATACGAATGTTCTGAAGTTATGGTAATTCTATTAAGTATTTAAAAAAAGCGTTTCACTACAAGGTATTTGATACCAATGTTTAATTGCTAGTTCTTAAATTCAAATTTCTACGAGGGAGTTAGACGAAATTTTAACGAAACTTAAGGGGGTCTCATACTCAATTTTTACCGACCTAGCCGATAGAGTGATAGTATGGTTGAAAAATACTTCAATCTAGATAAATATAAAGAATTTCGACAAACTAGAAGATAGGTGCCCTTTCTTTTGTAGTTATGTATCACTGTGCAAAGTTTCTATTTATTATATTAAGGCATTGAAGAGAAAACCTTGTATAAAAAACACTATCTACGACGTCCACATAATGAAATTTTCGTACAAGGTTTTCTCTTACACGCATCAATAAAATGACTTGAAACTTTGTATAGAAGTAAATAATTATTTAATAAAGGGCATCTAACTGTTTGTTTTGCATAGATTTATAAAACTAAAAGTAGTTTTATTATCATTATTAAAAGAATATTTTATGCTAGATGGCAGTACGCATGGATCATGGCAAGCTACAATAAGCTTTCGCCGTCGCCACTATCGACATCACGCATGCGCATTTGTTTCAGACTCGAGACAAATAGCCGAGCAAAATAATTTGATTTGACTCCTATAAAATTTTTAAATACGTGTCATACTTCATATTATGACTAGTTGAATTTTCGACATGGCAAATTGAACCGTACTACGTATATATTCATAATATATTCATTGATTCAATGTAAAAGGAAACGTACTGCTGCAAGAATCCGGCATATCTATCGATCGACCCAAGGGAGCGGAGCAAAAATCGACTTGCGAGCCGTGCTCCGCTCTCTTGGGTTCTGGTATCGTTGGCCTTGAGTGTAATGTTGTATTTTTTCAGTATGTAAAAAAAATAAATACGTATAATCGAAATACGTACAAATTCCGTAAACCAAACATACGTAACATTTATTATATATGTATATATCGAAATATGGATTATAATAGATAATAGAAAATGCAAATAAGTGAAATAGGTTATTTTTTAATTTTTATATTGGAAAAAAATTGTCACACTATTTTTATTATGATGCTATCGACATAAGTGGCGCCATCTATAATCACTTCGATTACGACTTGCCATAGATGGCGCTCTTGATGATAGTTATCATTTCTTATATATTATTTTTTTTGGTAGTTTCCACGTACACCTTTTTACAGGTTTTTACGTATCCCCTACACCTTTATTATTCCATTTCATTCCATTTCCAATTTTGACCCCCTCTTTACCCCACCTTCTCGCATTCGCCCGGGGTTATGCCCGTGGAGAGAGGGAAAACCTGTGGCCAAACCCGTTGGGATAAATGCCATTTAGGAAAACCTCCTCCGAGAAGGGCGGTGTATTCGAGAACAATTCTGTTTGGGTGGCAAGGTCACATTGCGTAGACTTTAACACCGAAACCGAATGCCTCACACCTCCCGCTCACCTTGTGGAATGTGAAAAAACACCTAACCGATCATTTAAGCTAAGTCCGAGAACGGTCACCCATCCAAGTGCCAACCGCGCTCGGTGCTGCTTAACTTTCATGACCGGCCGAGGTGCGTTTCCGCCACTCCGCCACCGTGTCGGTGTTATCATTTCTTATATATAACCAGCATTACCGGCGATCAGAACGGTAGAATCGCAGAATTGAGTATGAGACCCCCTTAAGCATTAAAATTTAATAATTTTTCAGGCCAAAATTTCTTCTAATTCTTGTTTCTTCCATAACTTTTGATCAATTTAAGATATTTGAATTTCTTTTTTCTTAACTAGGGTTTGATTATATATTTATACTCGTTTTCGAGCTATAAGAAAAATCAAAAGAATTTTTGGCGAAAATATTCGTTTTTTGCTTATATCTATCGTAAAATAGAGCGTTAGAGTTTGTAGCCCCGGGTTTCTTCATAATTTCATAGTAGAAAAAATATCAAAGTGTTTGATAAGGTCAGTTTTACGCAAGTGTGACTCTATCTTAGTAAAAGAATTTTTAATTTAATTTAAAATTATATGAGTTGTCCCGCTAGGCTAAACAGAGACCTATGGGATTAACTCATACAATGTCAAAACAATGATTATTGGTTTTGTAAAGTTTGAACCTGTAAACATCGGTAAGCATGTCGGTAGGGCGACTTTAAAAATGAAAGTTACGATTACATGAAATTTAATTATATTAAAAAAAGCTACTCGGTATTTGATAAAGTATTCGACCGAATACTTTTATCGAATAATCGGTATTCGAAAAAAGTATTCGATCGAATACTTTTTATTTAGCGTTATTTGGTATATATATATAATCGAACATGGGACCTCCAAGATTATGAGCCCGACGCCCTAAACTATTTTCAATAAATGCAGACATCACATGACCTCCGTCGCTGATTAGCACTGATTTGGGAGCATAAAAAGAGCAACGTTAAAATTATAAAAATATATATATTAGAAAAGTCAAACTCATTTTTCTCATATTTTTGATAAAACAATAAATTTTAACAATAAAGCAATAAATAAATTGTTCAAATATGCTTTTTTTACAGAAATTAAATAATTTTTGTTTCAGATATTTGGTCATTAGGGGTTATACTGTATATGTTAGTTTGTGGACAAGCTCCGTTTCAGGAAGCTAATGACAGCGAAACCCTAACAATGATAATGGATTGTAAATACTCATTACCAAAACGTGTATCTGACAACTGTAAAAGTTTGATAACAAAGATGATCGTTAGAGATCCCGAAAAAAGAGCTAATATTGATGAGATTAGTGCTGACAAATGGTTATTAACCGAAGACACTCGAGATGCTTCTAAAATCATACCTCTTGTATCCTGTAAGCAAGTTTCAGAAGAACTTCATAATCTTATCATATCTAAAATGATTAATGGAAACATTGCTACAAAAGAAGAGATTACTGAGTGAGTTTATTAATTTCATCTTTAATTTATCTATTTATCTATGTTACGAAATTCCTATCAAACGTGTATCATTTTTTCTTAGAGAAGTTGACAAAAATGCTCTTCACACACAGAGTGTAGAACTCGGTAAACGCTACCCATGCCCACTTAACCCGATCCTGCCATGAGTTAGTTGCAGGGATTCTTCTCTGAATAGATCTTCCTCTCTCGGAAGACACATCTGAATACTCGGAGTGCACCACAATCGAATTCTATCTCTGTTGCTACTGTTCAGTGGACTATTACTACCGCTTATTACAATCCCGTGCTACTTTGCCACTACTTTTGTCAGATACGCGACCTTAATTCTCTGCATATATCAGCCCCTTTTATCTTTAGAAGATTTAGGTAAGAAATTTCCACAAATAACAAAAGGATGATATGTAACACAACTCTGTACGCACGAGTTGACAGAATGTACCGTAGCTTGTATTGCTGCTTAGGACATTTGCCCGAATCAGAGCTTTATACCAAAATAAGGAGTTTACTATGTGACAAGGTATGTAATACCTGTCATAATAATAAGCAAGCAAGTCCCAATACAAACTAGCCTACCTACCCTCACATCTCTAAGCTTACCTAGCCTACCCGAAGCTCCCCAAATCCCCAATACTTCTCTCAGTTCCCTCCACGTAGCACATGGAAGCAGCATGTCAGGAGAGGCGACACAACTTCCAGGAGGCTTCGCACCAGGACCATGAAGCAGCCTACGATGGCCCAAAGTGCCAGACGGAGCAGCGTGAGCAGCAACAAGACATCCAGGAAGCTGTAACACGTTAGATAATCAATAATAATCCTAATAAGGAGGAGGCAAGGAAGCATGTAGTTGCATACAGTAACTGACAGCTACATGTTAGGAGAAAATTGGAAGTGAGGTTATGGTAATCATAACATTACCATAACTCTCAATTAATAATTAGTATATAATACGCAGCACTCCCTCGGGAGATAGATATTCACCTAGGAAGCAGCCAGAATCCCCGCAGCAATGCAGCATCGAAGAAGAGCAGCAGTCACTGACCCGACGCACACCAGCTGAGCAGCCACCGTGAGAGCGAGTGAGAGAGAAGACTCGAGGATCGGCCGTCCCTCTGCATCTGTAACAGAGTGGATTCATTAGCCGATAAATTGACATCACGGAACGATCATAAAGGCTTACCTGGTTTATAGCATCACCGGGAACACCGTCCTCTCCCTGGGAAGCAGCAGCCCCGGCAACGTCGTCCGCCTTGATAAACATGGCCGCGAGCACTCACTACACGAGACGCGCGAGACAACGGCGGCCGACGGGCAACTCGACGCGAGAAGCTGCGCGCGCACGTCGGGCCCGAGCAACGAAGCTGCGAACGAGTCCGAGCTCAAGAGAGGTCATCGGGACGCCATCGAGGCAGCATCGGCAAACCGATGCACGACCGAATACGATCGATATTTTGTGTGTGTGTGTGAGAGCAATCGACCGCAGAGCAGCAACTCCAGGAGACGATCTCCATTGAGCAAAGGTGGGTATACGCCTTGCACCAAGTATTCTCCTGACCGTGAGTGTGCTTCCCCTTTACTCCCCTCCCCTCCCCTCGCGCAGCAAGCAGCAGCAGCTCGTACGCAGCCGAGCTTAATTGATATAAATTCGCCGCGATCGTACGCGGCTGGCGCCCAAACTTCTTTTATATTGTAATTATAATAAATATTATTTTCTTTAACCTAATTATTTATTTCGCCTTTGACGCCACGCCCTAATCCCCAGCGTGACCGTTACAACTACTATCGCTAGAAAGACCCGGTAAGATTGCTTTGGCTTTCTCATATTGGATATTATACACGACAAAGCCCTAAGCACTCCTGTCGTCTTTGACTTTACACTATAGAGATATTGCTTGATCGATAGACGCCTGTGCAAGATGATCTCTCAGGTATCTAATCATGTCTGCTAATCTACATGCCTACCATATATAGTATACCATATATAGTGATGTACCTCCTTAGCTTCGATTTGGAGATAAGCACCGCCTTTTTCAGTCGCCTAACGCAGCCCATGGTTTCTCAACCACACAGCTGCTACCTCGATTGCGAAATTTTCAAGGTATTGAACCTCTTTGATGCTCTCTGCGATGACAAAAGGTCACGGTTGACATTCGCTCCAAAAGCTGCTGTCTAAGCAGCTCGTCGTAAACGACATTCCAAAGAGAAGCCTCATACCCAGCAATGTGTGACACCTCGGGTGACGTTATAGGATTGCATGCTATCCTCGGAGTCATATTTGGGTTAGAAATATAGATTCTTCGTGCTAAAAACTATGTATATCGTGTAATTAAACCTTATACTTTTAAAATAACCACGCAATATTTGTTAATTTTTTTCTAGAAATGGTAGAATATAATTAAGAATAATAATGATAGAAGAATATCATTTAGATAAGAGTATGGAAGTATTTGTAGTTTAGTTAGTCTTAGGATATTATAGTATTCGCAAATTCGCAATTCGCTGCCCCAAAAATCCTTTCATACCAAATTTTCGGAAAAACAATACATTTTTTATAAATTTGTCGCACATATTGGATTTTATCATTTTGAAAGTGAAAATCAGATTGCAATTTCGTAATGAGTGTCTTTAATTACCTTCCTAACTTTATTTTTATAAAGACTAGAATTTCGTAAGATTAACGAAAATAAATGAACTTCCATGTATCCTCTTTGAATGATATTTTATTACACCGGCACACAAAAAAGCAATTTGTTGAAGAAACTAAATCTATCTATCCTTATGTATTTTGTTACGCTAAATCCGAATCTAAAGTTGATTTGCACAAATATCCCGAAAATATTTTAAAATCACGAAAACTGAAAAATCACGGAAAATCGTGGAAAATCGTGAAAACTATACCTAAAAATATAGGTTAAAAATAATAAATTTTTGTATGAGTGTACTATACATAGTTTTGATGCATGTTCACCCCTACGCCCTTAATATATTTAAAAAATACATTTCCCAAGTGGTGTTTGTATCATTGGCCCGAAAATCGAACGTGGGACCTCCATCAGATTACAAGTCCAACGTCCTAGCTGGCTGAGACATCGCAGACCTCAAAAATAAGATACTTTTTATTATTTCTGGTATTGTGTTAAATGTACGTTATGAAAAAAATATGTTTATAATCTATATTATATTTTGTGACAAGGTATGTAGTAGCTGTCATAATAGTAAGCGAGCGAGTCCCAATACAAACTAGCCTACCTACCCTCACATCTCTAAGCCTACCTAGCCTACCCGAAGCTCCCCAAATCCCCAATACTTCTCTTGGTTCCTTCCCCCTAGCACATGGAAGCAGCATGTCAGGAGAGGCGACACAACTTTTAGGAGGCTTTGCACCAGGACCATGAAGCAGCCTGCGATGGCCCAAGGTGCCAGATGGAGCAGCACGAGCAGCAACATGACATCCAGGAAGCTGTGAAACAGTTAAATAATTAATAATAATCCTAATTAGAAGGAATCAAGGACGCATATAGTTGCACATAGTAACTGACAGCTACATGCTAGGAGAGGATTGGAAGTGAGGTTATGGTAATCATAACATTACCATAACTCTCAATTAATAATTAGTATATAATACGCAGCACTCCCTCGGGAGATAGATATTCACCTAGGAAGCAGCCAGAATCCCCGCAGCCACGCAGCACCAACTAAGAGCAGCAGTAAATGATCCGACGCGCACCAACTGAGCAGCCACCGTGAGAGCGAGTGAGAGAGAAAACTCGAGGATCGGCCGTCCCTCTGCATCTGTAACAGAGTGGATTCATTAGCCGATAAATTGACATCACGGAACGATCATAAAGGCTTACCTGGTTTATAGCATCACCGGGAACACCGTCCTCTCCGTGGGAAGCAGCAGCCCCGGCAACGTCGTCCGCCTTGATAAACATGGCCGCGAGTACTCGCGATACGGCGCGCGCGAGACGACGGCGGCCGACGGGCAACTCGACGCAAGAGGCTGCGCGCGCACGTCGGGCCCGAGCAGCGAAGTAGCGAACGAGCCCGAGCTCGAGAGAGCTCATCGGGACGCCATCGAGGCAACGTCAGCCAACCGACCTACGACCAAGTGTTGTATACAGCTAGATTTTGAGTGTGTGTGTGTGCGAGAGTAATTGACCGCAGAGCAGCAACTCCAGGAGACGATCTCCTCGATACCAAGGTGGGCGTACGCCTTGCAGTGGGTAATTCGTAACCTCCTCGGCTCGTAAGTGTGCTTCCCCTTTTTCTCCCCTCCTCTCCCCTCGCGCAGAAGATAGCAGCAGCTCGCACGCAGCCGAGCATAATTAGAGAAATTCGGCGCGATCGTACGCGGCTGGCGCCAAACCATTTATTAGATTTAATTAATAAATTATTACTATTTTATATATCTTAGCTATTTATTTCGCCTTTGACGCCGCGCCCTAATCCCCAGCGTGACCGTTACAATTTACAAATATTAGATTATATCGACACTTCAGATGAATCAGATGAAGCATAACTCAGATTTTCCTATTTTAAATAACATTACAAAATCTGCGTTGTGCTTTTCTTCGTACAAGGAGTCGATATGGGGTCAGTAGGTTTAAGTAATCAATATATACAAATTCGTTTTTCTCGAAGAAGAAATATAAAACATTGGTTTTGTATTTCACAAATGGTGATCACATCATACATTTAAATCGATTATTTTTGAAAATAAAAATTCAAATATTCTATTTCAAATTATACAGTATCAAAATACTATGTATAATTGTAGTATTTTTGCTATTGCATTTGCTGCTGCTTTATCTCTGAATATTTGCCCGTGTAATTTGCTTCTTCACAAATAAAAAAAAGGTGATTTAGTATTTCTACATGAAAATAAAGAGTTATTCCTACTAGCTGTAATAACAAATCAGAAACAACTCATTATATTAAGGAATCCTAAAAAAAATTAAGCGCATTAAATTCATAAAAAATAAAAATAATTGATTCATAAAGCAATTAGTTATAATTTACGAAAACGATTATGTAGATATTGTATTATATATGTTCCTAAACTGAGTTTGTACATAAGTATAGAATTTTAATCTATAAATATTAATGTGCCAATATTGATTTTTGTTTAGATTAATGTTGTTTTTTGGAATCACTATGCGAAAAAATGTATAATGAAAATTAAGGACATATTACTTTTAAAAAATGCAATTTTCATAAATTTAATAATACAAAATCTTTATCAATTATTTCCAATATAATTATTAAAAAAATTTTTTGACAAATTGTTATTGTTGATGAGTATATGAATATATGACAGATATAGTAAATATACCTTCTGAAAATATTAAAAGCGACAGGCCTGAGTTAAATTTTTGTTACGCTGTCAAAATTTTAATTATGTATCTATCTAACCAAAAGAATTTGAGATTGAAGTATATCATCGCTGGACCTGCTCAGTACATCAATTTCCTGAATTTTATCGCATGGGACACTTTTACTCGACCACTTGTGGATTAAATTGTACGTAATTAATACATAAATGCTATTAACACATACTAAAAAATTCATGAATTTTATTTTTTAATAAGGTTTTCACTTCTAATTTATGTACCAAAATGTCTAATAAATTATTTAAAAGCTCTTGATAGTTACATATTTTGGTATACAAATTAGAAATGAAAGCTTTATTAAAAAATTTAATTCATATTTTTAATATGTATTCTATTTGATAAAATTTAGGAAATTGAGTTATCAAGGATAGGAATTAATTGTAAGACTTAACAATATTTTAAAGTCCAGCAGCCAGGAAATTGAAAGTATTGTCACGCCCACATTTGCATAAATTACTATAAAAATGTCAAGAAGGTGAATGACTAATAAACCATTCGCGTTTATTGATTGAATACATAAACAAACATTTATTAAAAATTAATAATTTATTTCGGTACAAAAACAAGATATTCAAAAATAATTGAATAAAAATGTTCAAGTTTTTAAATAAGTTAATATTACAAAAAAATAAACAACATAATAAGCCGCCTTCATTTAAAATATATTGTACCAAAGAATTGCATCGTTATGAAGAATTAAATGAAAATTTTTAATATCGATTTTTGGGAAACAAACCAAGTAATTATTTAATTGGCGACCATTCGATGCAAGTCCTCCATTCTCATCAGGCTATACCTTTGTTATATCAATCATTTATTTTCAACATTTACTTATCATTTGGTCAATTATTGTACATATTTGGTATTAGGTATAATTTCCGTAATATCTTTAATGTGCCGCCCTATAATTAAAATGGAAAGCAGTAGCAAAACAAATATTTTCATGTCAAATTTACACAAAGTTTGAGGTTATGTTCATTAATATATCTTTCTTCTATGAATCCTCCGTATTTAACATCATAATTTATTCGTAATAAATATATTGTAACGGTGTGCTTGCCCGGGGAAAAATTATCGAGTTGCCCGTCTTATAACCACGTAGTTCGTGGTGAACAAACCTGTCTAGTATCGCCGACTAGATATCTCGTACTCGATGATTAAACAGAATATGCAACTATATATATATACTGTTTACAAATATTTCCCGCGTAGCGGCTGCGGTTACCTGTCCGCACACTTGCCGTTAAAGTTGTTTGGAAATCGTACTTTGATTTCCCACAGCGACAGGTAAAATAATGATAATCTTTCCTGAAATGGACTGCGGAAAGAAAATTATATGTGAGTTCGCGAGAGTCCGTATATTTATATATGACTCGTAGGATAACGGAGGAACAAATATATGCGTCGGCTCGTAATCTGTAAATCAACACGATTTGATATGGATTAAATATTAACAGATTTATTAAATGAAATGAAATAATAACTAAACACAAAAAACAATTGTTGTTTGAGGTCAATACACGCACGAGGGTTGAGTCGTAAACGTCGGTTCAACGCGAGAGGGGAAAGGGGTACGCGAACTAACTCTCTTAAAACTATACGAACGATCACGTTAAAAAAAAACTAATTAATACGCGATAATTACCGCTCGCGCGAGAAGTGGTACCACTTACTTTAAATTGCATTTGAATCGCAGAGAAACCACCAAAAATGGACTGCTTTCTTTCTTTCTCTCGCTCTCTCTATTGCTCACGATTGATATGTGGCGGGATAGTTCCTCAACCGCCGATCAATCTGTGTCGTGCGTACACTAGACTAACACTGCTAAAAAAACGCACGGAAAAACTCGTGGTTAAATAACTACACAAACCGAGATGTTAACCGTCACACGTGTCGTCGCAATCTCTCTCGTGTATCGGTAGTCCTGCGCGCGCAAACGCTCTCGCCTACATTGCCGATTTTCGTTGCGCGGGCATCGGCCGTTCGAGTCGTTGGCTATATCTATCTCTATATATAGCGCTCGTGTTTACCTACCTAATTCGTATAATGGTGAGTGAATATCATACTGGGTGACCGAGTGATACCGGGTATGTGGTATCTGTACCGGAAATACGAATGAAGGATAGGATATAACGACTCGGGTATGACAATGAATGAACTCCCTCAAAAGAACTACACTGGGAGTAGAAAAATATATTTTAACGTACTTTGCAAAATTATGTACAATATTTACACCGGGATACCGCTTCATCCTACCCCTGCCGTTGCCGCTGGATCTCGCGGTATCTCTCCCTCTTCTGACGTCGGATCTCCTTATGTTTGTACTTATTCGGACAGTCCTCCGGATCAAGGACCCCGCACTCTCTACATATGGAGCATTTCGGCTAAGAATCTCTCTTCGGCCTCGGAGTTCTTCCATCCAAACTAGCCTGAGCACGCTGTTCCTCCTCGCAAGCTCTGGCTAGCCGGCGTTGTGCCTCCTTGGCCTCCTCCTCGAGTCTAAGCCGATCCTCGTGGGCCCTACGAGCGGCTTCTTCTCGTCTCTGCCGTTCCTCGGCACGAGCGGCTTCCGCTGCTCTCTCCCTCCGGTCCGCCCTCATGGCCGATACCGCTTGGCGTTCCGCCCTACGGTATCCAACGATGGCCTCCCAGGGATCACTCTTATCGGAGGCTTCTGAGAATTTCGCCTTGAATTGATCAAACAAGGCGAAAGCGTGGTTTTCGGCGATTGACGTGGCCTTAAAAGACTCACGGGCGTTGGTTAATGCCTCCGACACTGCTTGCCACGCCTCTTCCCCATCCTCCGAAAGTTCCTGGTTCGCGGTCGGACCGGATTGAGACGTTGAAGCCTCGCTCTGATTCGAAGTACTCATTCCCGGGCGTCGAAGGAGAACGTACTCCTCTGCGTTCTCCTGGAGTTGGTTGGGGAGCCGGACCTCCGGCTCCCTGGGCCGTTGTTCAGCCCTGACCCTGGACGGCGGTGAATCTGCCGGAATCGTGCCTCTAGCCTGAGGCAACTCCGGCTCGACTACCAGGCCGCTCGATGGATGCACGGGTACTTCATCCGGCCCATCCTCCACGATCACCACCGCGTCTCGATCCTCCTGCCTCCGCCGTCTCTCCTCCACCTCATCTCTCACGGCTTGGTCCACGGCCGTGGTGATCCCATTGAGGAGCTCGAGCGTCTGTGGCTCGTTGATCCCACTTTGAATGAGCCGGGCCACCAACTGCTCCAGCTGTTCGCTGTCGAACTGGATCAGCATCTAAACAAACAGATACCAATTGTCAGGGTCATTCCAATCTCAGAGTAAATTCCATTATCCTAACTTAACTACCTAACGCTTTGTCATACCTCGTGGTCGACCTCTACCACGTTTAACTTGTCCACGGTGACTTATATTAGAGACAACATTCGCTCGGTTTCGCGGTATCGCAACGACCCTAGCATGTTTGCGCGGCCTACCTCTACCTCGTTTAATAGGGAACGCGTTTTCGGTCGAATTACCGTCATGTTTCTCGCATGGAACTTCGCTCGCTTGCTTCTCGCCGTTCAAGACATCTTCACTCGCAGGAACCGTATTATCAGGTTCCTCTTCCAGCGTAGGTTGACTGATCTCGATGTCGTCTACTTCTCCGTACTTATCCCCGTCATCTTCGGATAAGTACGTTTTGATATACTGTACGTGACACTTCTCTTCGTTACCTCAAGCATCTTGTATCTTGACGGTGTTTGGACCGTAGCTATAAACTACCAGATATGGGCCAACGTATTTCGGGGCTAATTTGGCCGAAATACCTTGAGCACTGGATGAAAGGATTCGATTCTTCTTCCACACTAGGTTTCCAACTTCAAAAGATGCAGCTCTTCGCCCGGCATTGTAGTAACCGGCTTGCCTTTCATGAGCTTTACTTGCATTGGCCGATGCTTTCTTGTAAAGCTAAGGTAATCTTGACAGCCGATCACTCCATTCAAGCAAATGTTGGTATTCCACACGTTGTTCAACCAGCTCGTCTTGCGCTCTACGAGCTATACCGGGTGGCTCGGGTTGCCGGCCATAGTTTAACATGTCTGGACTCCATGCTGTCGAACTTTGTATCGCTGTATGTAGAGCGAATACCAAGTCGGGGAGTTTCTCATCCCATGTATTGTGCTTTTCTATGATATAGGACGCGATCATTGTCTTCAACGTACTATTAGCACGTTCAACAGGATTGGCCTGAGCATGGTAATGAGGAATCGTCGTATGGAAAATTCCTCGTTCCACTAAGTAGTCATCCACGAGTTTATTTTTAAACTCGGTTCCGTTGTCTGACAGAAACATCTCTGGGGTACCATAACGTGTGATGACTTGCTCATGCAACTTTTTTACGATGGTCCAAGCATTAGCTTTCAGAATCGGGACCGCCTCGATCCAGCGCGTAAACAAATCCTGAATGACCAGTATGTATTCGTAACCATGTGTTGACCGCGGAAGTGGGCCAGTGACGTCACCTGCTACAACTTGCCATGGTTTTTCTATCACTCATCTATCCATTAAACCCATGGGAGGACGTTCCTCCACCTTACACTGTTGGCAAACTTGACATTTGCGTACATATTCTCCGACTTCGGCATAGTAACGCGGCCAATAATACATTTTAGCCACTCTAGCAAATGTCTTTTCCCTACCTAAGTATCCAGCAGTCGGATCGTCATGACACTCGCGGAGTATGGCTTGCCTATGCTCCTCTGGTACAACCAGTTTCCAAGCGTCTTGATCCTCCATCACGTCGTCTAACTCGTTATCGATGCGATACGAATACAAATTGTTTCCTATTATCTTCCATTCCGGAAAATCTTTAGGTCGCTCTGTTACGTCTTTCAGCCATGAGAGGTACCAAGGATCTTTTGTAGTTTGGCTCCAAGACACTGAAGCGATGGTCGGCTCGTCTTCCTCATACATGCGGGAAAGTGCATCAGGGACATAGTTTAGAGCTCCTTTGCTGTACTCAATTGTAAAATTCTGAAACTGGAGTTCTAATGCCCACCTGGCGAGCCGACTCGTTGGATTGTGTACATTGCACAGCCAACGAAGACTACTGTGATCGGTTATAACCTTAAACTGGTAACCCTCAATATATTATCTAAATTTCCTAATTGCCCATACTACGGTCAAGCATTTCCGTTCTGAGACGCTATAGTTGCGTTCTGCTGGCGAGAGTACTCTACTGGCGAACTCCAGGACTCTCTCTACTCCATCAACGACCCGTGTTAGTACTGCACCGATACCGGTGTTACTAGTATCTGTCTGAATGTTATAATCGCCATTCTCGTCAGGAGTCTGTAGAACGCGTGCAGTCATCAACAGCGCTTTGAGTCGCTGAAATGCTCTTTCTTGCTCTTGTAGCCAATCGTACTTTTGGTCTTTCTCTGTAAGACATGTTAAAGGCTCCGCTATCGTAGCATAGTCGGGTATAAACCGTCTGTACCAAGATGACATCCCGAGGAATCGTCTCAGCTGCTTGAGATTTCGGGGAGCCGGATATTCCTGAATCGGCTCCGTCTTAGCTGGATCAGGTCTTATCCCGTCGCGATTGACCCGTACACCCAAGTATCTTACTTCGGGTTGACAGAAAACACATTTTTCTCGGTTTACTGATAAACCGGCTTCAGTCAAACGAGTCAACACCTCCTTTAACAACAATTTGTGCTCATCTAAGGTCTCCGTTACGACAATGATATCGTCGAGATAAGAGTAAGCATTCGGTTCTAGAGCAGGTCCAATCACCTGGTCTATCATACGTTGAAACGTCGCACCAGCATTTGTCAATCCAAAAGGCATACGTGTGAACTGGAACAAACCAATTCCAGGTACCGTAAATGCTGTAATCGGGCGCGATTCCATTTGCACAGGTATTTGGTGATAGACGCAGTTCATATCTATCGTAGATATATATCAGGCTCTCTTAAGTTTGCGTAAAATATCTTGCATAAACGGCAAAGGATACGCATCAGGTTTGGTCAAAGCGTTGACCTTCCTGAAGTCAATGCAAAAGCGTTTTGCATTTTCGCCCTTCTTAGCCATCACCACTGGACTGTACCAACCGTTACTAGACGGTTCTATAACACCTGTCTCGAGCATCCTTCGAACTTGTCGATGCATCTCCTCTCGAATCTTATCCGAGACAGGATAATACCTTTGTTTGATCGGCCGCGCTGAACCGACATCGATCACATGCTCAACATCGTATGATCAACCGATGTTTGGCAAAGTACTGGACAGCACTTGATCCAGAAGTTCACGCAGTTGTCGGCGCTCATCTTCTTTCGCGTCGGCCACCCCCGCCGATGATAACGAAGCGTGACTAGTTTCAATACTTGCCACTTCCAGCTGTGAGAATTGTGATGACCCTTTGAAGTATAAACAGTCGGAATCTGGGTCTAGAACTGCTCGGAATGTTCGAATGAAATTCACTCCTAAATAGCATTCCGCGTCTAAATTTGGCATAATTGCAACCCGTATTTCTCGCGTGTCTTTACCAATGGTAAAAGGTAGCATAACGTGTCCACACAACTGGTGTGTGCTACCATCTGCAAGCTTAGCATTACCCGCTTGCTTATCGAGAATGGATCTGCCAAGAGCGGTTGCCAACTGCAAACCGTTCAAACCCATCACCGTTGTTGATGCACCTGGATCAAACAACGCTCGGATCCGGTATACACCCATACCGATTTGACACCACCAGCACGTCTCATCTTCTGGACTATAAACTCGCTGGTTCGGTTCCGGAGTAATTTTTAAAACTTTACTCGTGACCGGATCCGTCCTAACTTCTTTGGGGTCATTTATTGTCAGATCTTCTTGACGCCTCTCTGCAGCTTGACTGCTTCGAGATTTGAGGATTAATACCGCTTCTCCGGGGACTCCCTTAACCTCGGGACCAGCGGCTGTCCCCTCTAGCCGCTTCCCCGTGCGTTTTTTGTACAATCAGGGCACGTCCTAATCGTATAGCCCAATTTGTCACATGTATTGCAGGTTATAGGCTTGGTGACAACGCTTTCCGCTTCTCCTTATCACCGGCATTTAACTTCTCGTCGTTTCTTGACGTATGACCATTCGATGACTGTCGATCAGGACTCTTACGACTACCGTTCCTCTGTCCCCACTTGAAACGAGGAGGTGATCTGTGGGTCTTCTTGCTTTGAGAGACATCATTGTTGCCTCTCACCCCAGCTGTATGGTAACTCGTTTTCACGGATTTTAACGTCTCCTAAAGAATCTTTGTGAACCGTTCCAACAGATCCGGTTGGATCGGCTCACTCGTTTCCTTGGCTACGCTTGCTACCTTGAGTTTAGCGTTCGGCGCTTCTTATTCCTAGACTTATATGCTACTTCAGGCAGCATCAAGTCTTCTTCTACGGGAGGCGGCCGATATAGCTTTTATCGCTCGAGTGTTTGCTCGGCGTCCAACGCCAGTTGCAAGATACTCTCGATCGACCGAGCTTCCACTCTCTTAAATATCCGTTGGAGCTGAGGTAGCATATTGCGGTACAGATGATCTAGCTAGCTCCGCTCATCGGGGATCGGCTTGAGCGTACGCATTATCGCAATCGAGCAGGTAATATAATCTCTTACCGGCTCATCTTCGCCTTGCGTGTGAGCGTTAGACTCCTCGATGAGCCGTTGTTGATAACTCTGGCCCATCCCGTACCACATCTTGGCATATCTTACAAAATCTTGCCATGAGTGCCATATATCCTTCACATTCGGTGAGAAGCTCTGACAAGGACGGTAACACCTCGTCCTCGCTGAGGTTGGCGAGTATTCTACAATCCTCTACCCGCGCAAGAAATGCTTCAATACTCTGGCTTTTGTCTCCAGAGAATCGCGCACTGTCCCGGCCGATCTAGTTTTAGATTGGCCGGTTACGTTTGAGTCCATCCGACTAGGGTAGGGAGAGCTAGAATATGGAGGCTGGCCTTGTCTCCATATCTCACCCCTCCCCAAAGCTCCTCTAGCAGGTGCTTGAGACGCTTGAGAATTATCACACTCTGCCTGCACTTGTCGTAGTCTTTCGTCCGTATCGTCCAGTGTGTGACACGTATACGTATCCTGGAATCGGACATGTTGGTTCGGCTCTCGATTTCTGTTGGCGGTCGTTCTCTGCGTACTATCGCGGGCGTAGAAGTCCATTCTCAAAGCACACACTTGAGCCTCCAAATCTTTCATCCGTGCTGACATGACGGCCTGTTGCTTCAACTGCTCCGTCAACATCACAGCAAATGTCGCTGGTATCTCGAATTGTGCTCCGCCTGTAGACACTAGCATGATCCACTCTTCTTTACTGGCTTCTTGGCTGGAGACTTCGGATTGTTGATCCTCTGCATGCTGATCTACCTCAGTATCTGCATCTGTCTCTTGCCCTTCTACATCTGGAACGTCCAGTGCAAGAGTCTGTTGTAAAACTTCCACAACAGCTGGATCAGAATCCGGATCAGGTAGTGCCGGATTCTGGGCAAACATATCCTCGAACCAATCCCACCTCCGCCTATTTCGTCTTTCGCGATCCACCAACAAATTTGTTTCTTCAGCGAAATCCTGAGCCGTATAATTTCCCATTAACCACCGTTGGAGACGTTTGGCTCTCTTATAATTTGGGCCATCAATCCGCATCTCCAACGACTCGAGGTGAGCCTTTATCTGTTCACCGGATGGAGTATCAATCCAGTTATCGATCTGGTCAGTCATTGATTCTACCATATTATCTTGAAACAATCGCCGATTTATTAACAAAAAAATAAAGAAAAATAATCGTTTCCGTAGGTACTTTAATTACTAAATTATTGGGCCACTGTGTTGAAGACTGTGATCTTTTCCCTTTTTAAATAAACAACTTACGCTCACTAATTTGAAACTTGCTTGTAAAAAAAATTAAAAAATTTATAATTTTGACTACTATTTAACAAAATAAATTAAATTTCACTTTCAATTTAAACTTGTTATACGCGTTTCTGACTAATTTATTTTAAAATATTGTACCCAATTTCAACGAAACAAAAAAAAATTTTGTACAATAAATAAATCAAACGAAATATTAAACAATAAAAAAAAAATTTCAATCCGATAAAATGAGAAAAAAACGGATTATCCTCGGCTCTCAGTCACCAGCGTACGGAAATATACTTAAAAATAAATAAATTCATTAACAAATTAATAAATAAATTAATAAATGTTCAACAAATAAATCAATAAATAAATATATTCCTACCTAACTATATAGAATATCTAATGCAGTGACCTCTTACAATCGCGGGTTACATAAAAAAATTAAATACAATTTTTATTATGACGCGAGAGCCGATACCCGTAGCCCAAATTATAATTTAAGCAAATTTCAAAAATCACACCCTTGCACAGGTATTAACAATTTTTATTAAGTCAGGGACACGTGTTTTTAAATCGCGGACCTCAAACAATTCTATCTTATATAAATAAATAAATCTGAAATTATTACAATTTACGTGTCAACAATTATCAAAAAAAAATTTTATTATTGTTTTTCTTATTGGATTTCTTCCACATAAAAACAAAAAAAACGAAGAAAATCCGATAAAATTATCTAAATTATTATCAAACACAATAATTTATTAATTGAAATTAATTGCAATTCAATTAATTCAATTGTCGACAATAATTAATACATCAGTCAACGTAACTAACGTATTAATCACCAAACATACGTAAATCAAAAGAGCATACGTTTAAATAATTCAATTCCGGTCCGTTCCTATTCCCTTGTTGTGCGCCGTGTACGCGCAATCAACTATCCTAACGTCTAGGGACTTTATTCTTCACTTTGTAGGGCGCCATGTAACGGTGTGCTTGCACGTCTTATAACCACGTAGTTCGTGGTGAACAAACCTGTCTAGTATCGCCGACTAGATATCTCGTACTCGATGATTTAACAGAATATGCAACTATATATATATATATATATATATATATATACTGTTTACAAATATTTTCCGCGTAGCGGCTGCGGTTACCTGTCCGCACACTTGCCGTTAAAGTTGTTTGGAAATCGTACTTCGATTTCCCACAGCGACAGGTAAAATAATGATAATCTTTCCTGAAATGGACTGCGGAAATAAAATTATATGTGAGTTTGCGAGAGTCCGTATATTTATATATGACTCGTAGGATAACGGAGGAACAAATATATGCGTCGGCTCGAAATCTATAAATCAACACGATTTGACATGGATTAAATATTAACAGATTTATTAAATGAAATGAAATAACAACTAAACACAAAAAACAATTGATGATTGAGGTCAATACACACACGAGGGTTGAGTCGTAAACGTCGGTTCAACGCGAGAGGGGAAAGGGGTACGCAAACTAACTCTCTTAAAACTATACGAACGATCACGTTAAAAAAAAAACTAATTAATACACGATAATTACCGCTCGCGCGAGAAGTGGTACCACTTACCTTTAATTGTATTCGAATTGCAGAGAAACCATCAAAAGTGGACTGCTTTCTTTCTTTCTCTCGCTCTCTCTATAATAAATAAATAATTTAATACAACACATATAACACTACACGGAAAGAAGAAATCGCCCGAAAAATCAATACTAACTTTAGTAGAACGTTAAATGTATATACCAGTGCTTATCTTTCGACTGCTAGTGTTCATATTTTTAGTACCGACTGTAATATAGAATTCTTTTTTTTCAGTGGCAGTACTGAAATTTTCGATGTCACACTCACCGCTTGGATTCGAAAAATCAGTTCCAAGCATCGAAAAAGTCTATCTTGAGTATTCAAAATATTTATGCTACGGTCGGCATTGGTTTTTCAAACGATTTCTTCTCTCCGTATAATTAACCAAAAAGCAGTCAATAATAAAAATTTGAATAACAAAATTTGCTAGTCATATCACAGACGGTTTTGTAAAGCTATATATGCTCAAAAAATGAGAAAGTATTCGAAAACAAGTGGTTGACGACTACTTACCCAACCTTGGTAGATACGTATTGAGATAATTCATAATTAATAATTTCAAGTGATTTCATAAATAATATAAATTTAATTAAAACTGTTTCATCTTCATTGTACAGATATCTAACTTAATATTTAATTGATTTAATTGTGTTACATAATTCAACATTTATCCAAATGAGGATTATGAGGCATAACAATACTGTTATCTGCGATTCTGTGTGTATTACATACAATTTTCGAACCATCATTCCGTTTACAATAAATTGGATAACCATTATCTGTAAATTCTGTTTGTGAACTGAATGGTTTCGGAAAGTTTTTTATACAGTGACATTTATTTTCATCCATGCAAATACTATTCTTATTTTTATTACTACAAGGAACATAAATCATATTTTGTTTTACTATGTTGTACATTCTTGGATATATTGTTTTATCTGGAAAGATTTTTGAAATTCTATTACATAAATTAAGCCTTATTATAAATTAATTAATATTTTTATCGGTCTTATAGTCAATTATATGGGCAATCAGATTGCCCCTACTTATAATCACCCCCGAAGAATCTATAAAAATAAAAATAAAAAATATAAGTCCCTGATGAGGAGCAGCAGCGAGCTCGAAACGTCGGACATCATATTTGGGGTTAGTAGATTTTTGGTGCAGGGGGGCAGTCAGATTGCTTTATTAATAATTTGTTTTTATGTTTAGTTAGTGTTTTTATTTTTTATATTTTATATTTTTTATTTTTATTTTTATAGATTCTTCGGGGGTGATTATAAGTAGGGGCAATCTGATTGCCCATATAATTGACTGTAAGACCGATAAAAATATTAATTAATTTAGTTATACTACAGTCGACATAAGTAATATTTTATTAAGCCTTATTATACCTAACTTTCCCATAGGAATATATTATAAAACATATATGTTTTATAAATTCAGTCATCAATACTTTTACTTTTTAATCAAAAACTCGTACTGTTAGATCTGGTCTACCTTAAGTAGTTTCATATTTTTTTAAACTTTCAGTTATCTCTTTCCATTTAATTGTCATAAGAAAAATTTTTTAAAACTCTTTTTCAATAATAAAATACAATTATTATTATACTTATATGTATTAAAAAATTTAGCTAATGGTGTGACGCCTAACACTCCACCTATTTACTCAGACGAAACTCAAAACAATACTTTTACGAAATTACGTTTATCCGATCTATTACTTCTTTTCCTTTGATACGCATTTATTTTCTTACAAGATTAGTCATACACAAAAATCAGATACTATTTTCCGAAATCTGAAACTAAAATTATTTGAAACCGAAACCTGAGATTCGAATTCAATAATTCTAAACCCGAAATCCGTCATACGAAATCAAATAAAAATGAATACGAAATTCGAAACACGAACTGTAACCAAGTAAAACACGAAAATTATAATTCGAAAGTCGTAAAATCAAGAATCGAAACTCGAACGCTGTTCAGTTAAACAATAACAAAATACGTCTAGAAAGCGGCACAACGTGCAACTATAATAACATAGATAGTTTTCATTGGGAAGCCTTTTGGTCCGCCACACCTTCAAGCAATTGCGACGCCAATAAATACACGAATTTATATACCGGTTACGTAGCTCGAGTCACTGAGAAGGATAGCGAAAGAAGACCTCTATATGTATTGGAAATGGAAGAATTAACCTTCGTTTTTAAAGATTTTGGCAACGTCCGCGTATGCGGCAGTTCATTAATAAAAATCGAACACCCTAAACTTTTCATTTTAGAAAATCCCGACGAAGAATATTTTGCATAAAATTATAATATTAATGAAAACAATATTGATCTTTTCGCCTACGTTAATTCCAAATTTGTTTTCATCGGGAAGCATATCAAAGGGAAATGATTAAATTATGTCACGATATATTAATGAAACAGTGCAAAATGGAAAGGAAAATTATAGCAAATTCATTAAGTTTAGCACCAGATTTACTAGCGTATCAAGTAATACAGGGACCGGGTTTTACTAGTCTTCTAGCCGGAGAAATAGTACATATCATTAAATGGTTGCGAGTCGATCTAAAAATAAGAGAAACCAACGAATGTTTTCAAGAACTACTTGTGACTCACATGAATAAAAATTTTTTAGCACCGCGTGTTCACATCCTCAGAGAATATGGTACAAAAACATTTCGCGACACTATTATACCGGTCATGTTCAATTTTGTTTCTACGTGGTATAATTGCGGTATTTATAACTATGGGGACATAGAAAAATTACGAAGTTATATTTCTTTTCCTAACGAAAAGACCGCCGTACTAAATCACAATGCCTTAACAATAACCGGAAAATTAAAAAAACATCAATGAAGATTTATCCTTTATGCACATGTTAGATGAAAATACATTAATGTAAATAGAAGATTCAACTTGGAATAAAATATGGGGAAAATTTATAACCTTCGGATTGTTGAGCGCAGCCTTCTTAACGATATTAATTATACTTAAAACAATCAAATTCACCATAGATACTATTTTACACTAGTATGCCTTACATAGCTTATATGGATGGTCTATACATATTCTAGGTGCTTGTTGGAATTCATTGACGCATTTGTTACTCTATCTGGGGCGTGGTCCTAACACCAAAAGCCACCGATCTCTAGATACGCTTCTTATGCACGCCCGTTCCAAGAAAACCGGTTCCAAGGAGGAAGACAGAAAATATCGACTAATTAAAACTTCGAATAACTTATACCCCATCCTAAGAGAACCATACATATACTATCTTTACGACAACAAGATAACTAATACCTTTCTTGTTTTTTTCTTTTTATAATAACTAATTACTATGCTTCCTTCTCAAAAACGCAGACTTTTCTCATTACTAATTGATCTTAAGTTTTCTTTAACATGAATCGATCTAAAACCTAATAAAAATTTACAAGAATACAGCGAGCATATGTGACATCTATTAAACCGATACACTAAAGGTGGAGAAGTAGCCCAATTAGAATTTAGCGAAGTAACCATGTCGACCCAAGAAAGAGAAAAGATAGTCGAATATACATTCTGTCGATGTGCCAAACTTAAAATTAAACGCTACATGTGTAAATACGATTATTATAATTTCTTGAATCAAGCCATATCGCACACTAAACTCATCAATAAACAATTATAAAAAATTTAAAAAGATTATCAGGCCTACTTGAAACTACAGAACCATAATAACATAAAATCCATATTCGCATTCATTTATGGATTTCATGGAAGCCAACACCGCAGTATGGAGAATAGCCCAATTATACCTCGAAAATAGTATCTGCTTTCATAAAGAAGATTATCAAGAACCAATATACATCAGTCAAGAGCATTGCGAACTTTACTGCAAGAACTGTTATAACCACACTGTCGTAGACCGTTTAGCCTTTCACTTTCCATTTTATTTCCTACATGCTTGAATACCGAAAAATAATACCGCATAATAATAATAATTTTACGATACATAATAATTTTTTACGATAAATGTAAAATTTGCTCAAAAACTTATCTATTCACTCGAAATAGTTCTCAGTGCGGGATTTGCATAAATCAATATATAATTAAGAGTACTAATTTTTTAGCGCACCAAGGCACTTACTTCACATATAGTACTTCACATATAGAATTGCCAAATCATTCAAAATTTCGAAAGAATTCACTACGGACGTGAGTCTGTACTAGTATGTTCTCTATGTTACTGCAAAACGATTAACCCGATATGGCGCAACACGCCAGTATCATAACTCGCATTAATAAGCCTCAAGATGCAAAGGCAATGAATAGTATTTGTAAAATTTGTAATAACCTTATACCGTTTGCATTCAAAGAGATACTCTGCTTACAAGACAACGACCATTTCTATATTTCATTAAGGGGGTATCCTGCTTTGGAAGGCCTAAAAAACCCGTTTTTTAGGGAATTTTTTTAAGATAGAAAAAAAATAACCAACTCCAGAGAACTTTCAGGTATATTTTATTATATAATTGAACATTATAAAAAAATTTTTTTAAAGAAAAATATCAAAATGCAGCCGATTATTAGGCACATTTGTTGGGCAATCCGTAATCCGAGTCTTCTATTGGCGGGAGTGATAGAGCTCTTAATCTTGATCTGAAACAGAAAGCCAAAAAAATATTTCATTTTCATACATGTATTTTCTATTTGAACCAAGAAAAATCCGAAGAAATTGTGAAATTTGAAATTTTTTCCGAATTTGAAGCAAAAAGTACTTTTTACGAGAAAAAAAAATCCCTTCAATGTGCTGAAAATGTCTTAGAAATTTATTTCCAAAAACTTTTTTCGTTCATATTGAAGAGTAGATAAAACTGAAACTAAAAAACTTCGGATCGTTACGATAGCTTATTTTTTTCTTTGCAAACACGCCGGCCAGTTTAGAAAAAGTGGAAAAACGAAAACTCGAGAAAAAGCGCTTTAAAGTTTATGAACTGGAAAAATGTTAATTTTCGACTACTTACAGCAATAATTCATGGAACTCATTTTGTTGAAGTTGTTCAAGTCTATGGGCCGTACGAACTTCCTTACTGGAAAGAGTCGAACGTCGTCTTTCTCGTTGAGTAACACTAGTCGAAAACTACCATTTCGAAATATCATTGTAAAATATCATATCAAATATCAAAGTACATAAATTAGACACTACGCGCAAACAAATCAAGAATTTATACACCCAATACAATCAAGATTTCCTTCTATCTAGAGGTTTCACTTTAACAACTCCGACATAGTACTATTACGACATAGTAGTATTATTCTATTTTGAAAATAACATACATAGAAAAGGAAAAAGTTTACAAGACCCTTACAAATTTACCGCAACTAAATTAGCATCATTCCAATTACCCGATAAGAAATACTTAAGAGGAGCAACCTGTGTTAAATCTGAAAAAAAGATAATCAATTTGAATATCATATTTTATTAAAATATTCTATATTGTTTATATTTTGGGTCATAAAAGTACTTAGTAAATACTTAGTAAAATCAGTATTATAAGCCGGTTTAGACCTCAAAATACTTATTATTACTTCAGCTATACGTACTTTACTTTTTACTGTGTTTTACTGATTGTGGCAACCTACCTCCAAAACAGATCATCGGATTGGGATGTGTTGGGGCTCATTTTCAAGCTTATTAAAATAGTTAATGACTGAGTGGAACATTATATTATAAAAGTCAATGTAAAAATAGTTACCTTCAAAAATATGTCATTTTTTGAAAATTTTTACTTTTCTGGAGTATTTTTAAAATTAGTATCTTTGGCATAAAATATTATTTTCTGTTCCATTCAGTCTTTAACTACTTTAATTAGTTTCAAAATAAGCTCCAACACATCCCAATCTGATGATTTGGTCTGGAGACAGAATGCGACAAATGCAAAAAATCTGCAAATTTTAAAATTGCCACAAATTAACTTTAAAGTTTTATATTATATATTTTGAAAAATGTTTTACTGAACTTAAAATAATACTCAATATGAACTTCTACATTCTTTTTACACTTCTTTTATATATGTAATACTTTTTAAGTCTGGAAGCGTTTTGTCAGTTTTCACAAAAATGCTTAAGTAATACAGAAAAGATATTTATATTCTTTTGTCAGTGGTCCAGAGCAGTTTGAAATATTTTAAAGAAGTTTTTAAAATTTGACTTTTGACACAAGGAACTCTTAACCTCACCTGTTAAAGTCTGCTTACCTGCACCTATCAAATATTCAAAAATAACAATATGATTTATAATCTTTTTATTATTGAAAAATAACTATACATTAAAATTCTACATCATTTAAAACAATATACAAAAAAATAATAAAATAAATAAGTAAATAATAAATAAATACTACTTACATACTTATATATATGGGTGGTTCTCTGTAACATCGAAGATGAAAAAAATGAATATTGCTATAACTGTGGGAATATGGTTTAGAGATGTCCAGTAGTTCTCCCGAATTTTTTCAGATTTTTTCAGGACCATTATTTTAAGTTACTGAGAGTCAAAGTTGACATTTTAACATTTTTTGCAATATATGCCCACTTTCATCAATTTGTAGCTCCCGGGGGATGCATTTTTCACTAAAAACATAAATATGACTTTTTTTGTAAAATTTTCTGAAATTTTCATTAAAAATACTTTTAAAGACATAAATGTATGCTGTCACACTCTTGTAAGCCATTCAAACCTTAAATAGTGAAAATCAGCAATTCTACTCCGGACTCTGGTAACCTAATACTGTCTAAAAGATGTCTTTTTATAGTCAGAAACTGCCTAAAAATTTCCAGAGTGGGTCTAAATCATTAAGATCACTTATGGTCAAAATAACTGGGAAAAGTGCCCGAAATATTAATAGAAATGTATATTTGTTGCCTTATAACAATGAATCTATTAGCATGATCATTGCAAAAAAATTTATGCACTTACCTTGGAGTGATAGAAAAGTATCTCCACTTGTTTCAGTATCCATTTAATCCCCTGTAAGCTGTTAAAAATACAAATCAAAAGGCGCGATAGCGCCTGACGCAAGTATAGGTGCGAGAGCCATTATATACAGCTAACTAGCCCCCCCAGATTTTTACTTTTTAACCACTTCAATATTACTTATTTATTTTGTGCTATTGGCCACGCATTACTTTCCTTATTGCTAACCCTCACAGTACAAAAAGTTTTGTTCGAATTCATTCACGCATAATTAAGAAAATCAATGCCAAAGATATTGCTTGCTGAATTCCTTTTCTCGACTTTTGTTTCTTCCCTTTTTCGTCTCCCTATGTATATATATATATATATGTTTATAGAAAGCGAAAAGAGATAACGATATGGAAGATGTGTGAGATAGAAAGACAGCGTTGCGTGCCAGCCGGTCAAAGAACACGTACAGAGCTCCCAACGATTGGCAGGACATTTAGTTTAGAAGTGTCAGCGAGAGGGCGCTATAATATACTGCTACTGTCAGCTCAGTACTCTCTGTTGACATGCATTTTATTTGATTATAGTTTTATATCAAAGTGTAAAGTATTCAACATTTACTTATTGTGACAAATTGTTTATTAATTTAAGTTTTCTGAATTATTCTGATTAAAAATTAATTTTTTTAATATTTTATAATCATAGGAAGGTTGTCGATACAATGGTTTGCACATTGCAGTCAGTCACACAAAGTCCACAAATGTGTAAATTAAAATTTTGGTACGTTGGACATCCAGAATTTGTTAAAATGTTTTATGATGAAACCGATAAAACCAAAAGTTATGTAGATAGGGCATACATGTTACAAGATTTTGTTTCAACATGGTGAAATTCACTACAGCTCCAGTGATTGGAAATAAATACTACAATTATTATATTACTCGAGTAACTGGGAAGTCCATTCAGATTATATGCAAGCTATCATGTGATGAATTGTTATCAATTGGTTTGTTTTACTTTTGTTTGTTTGACACAAAATCTCTTGAGAGGATATATTAATGAAGTAAAATAGAAACTTTATATATATAAAATAGCTCGCGTATAGTCTCAATAGACTTCCCAGTGACTCCAATCTAGTGGATATAAATTAAGAATTGTTTAAACATGGTGAAATTCACTACAGCTTCAGTTATTGGTAATAAATACTACAATATTAACTCGAGTAACTGGGAAGTCCATTCCGATTATATTAGTTTACTAGCAACAATTCCTCGGTCGCTAACGCTCCCTCGGTCGAAATTACACTAAATATATACTAATTTTTTATATATTTTTTAAATTTATAATTTTACAATTTAATTCAATAAAAATGTAAAATATAATATAATGTGTAATTAATTTTTTTTTTTATTATTATTTTAACATCGCTCTTTTGATGCACCCAAACCGGTGCTAATTAGCGACCGAGGTCATACGATGTCTTGGTGAAGAAAGCACTTGTTGAAAATACATTCGCCAGTGGTGCTTGTATCAATCGGCCGGGGCCGGGAATCGAACCTGGAACCTCCAGATTACGAGCCCGACGCCCTACCGACCGAGCCATCGCAGGCCTCGTGTAATTAATTAACCTCGTATTCAGTTATGAACAATTTTTTTTAGTCAATAAAATAAAAATAACAGTGTATTATATTTGCAACTTTGTATATACTTATTTAATCTTAGTCAATTACACAAGAGTTTATAGATACTGAACATACTTCTACATAATACTGAAACAATGACAAAAAATTAAAAATAATCGACATGATAAAACGTACACTGGAGTAAGGAATTTTAATTTTTATTTTTAATACGTAGTAACACATATATTATTACTTACAATATTTCCACACTATTTCTGTGAGAAGCTACATCAATCTGGTAACAAATGTGTTATTTTTCTACCAGAATAATATTTTCAACAACAAAAATTAGAATATAAAATTATTCTTTGACCATTTTACTTATATTTCATGCTTTTTCATGATGTTTCACGGAAAGGAGATGAAGAATTAAAATTTCAAACAAAATTACTAAACTCAGCTAATGCATCGTATGTATTCAATTATTCTTTCAAACAAATAATTATACATAACAATTGAATTTATAAAAATTTTTTTTCAGATTAAAATTCTTGCAAAAAGATTTATTTTCACATTTTATTAATTTTGTTTTATTTTCAAAAAATCTTTTATAAAAAAGAATGTTAGTAATTGCAACCAAAAAATATAAATGATATCCAATTACAATAATAAAAAATTGAATATTAATTATAAAAGTTATTTTAATATTACTAGAAAAATAATATTTTAAATTTCTAACCACCTTCCTCACGCATTTGACATCTTAGAAATAGAAGATGATGAAAAATGTTTGTAAAAAAAATCTATATAAGTGTAATAAAAAAAAATAAAACGTATCGTCAAATAAAATATGTATTACATTATATTATATATATTATATTATATATATTATCAAAATTTATTAGAGTAATAGTACTGTTTTTGTCAATGTTCGTATTACTGTGACCGCTTTTTTTTACCGAAAACCCCTATAAAATAGTTTTCGAATTTTTCAACTAAACCCCCCTCTTACCCCCTACCACTCAATCAGTACATGGGGAAAAATTAAGACTGGTTGTCATATTCAATGTTGATCCTTCCTCCCACCTTCCTTCATCTTTAAAATAGGGGACAAAAAAAAGTGGTTGTCATATTGTTATTCACCTATACCGAAACCCCTAAATTATTTTTGGAATTTTTCTAATTTTATTTCCCCTCTCCCCCTCTTACCCTCCACCATCTAGCAATAAATGGAGGACAAATGAAGAGTGAGTATCATATCGCTATTTACCGTAACAAAAAATCTCATCTTAGTTTTTTTAGAATAAAAGAATGGTCGTCATATTCTAATTCACATATACCGATAACCCCTATAAAATATTTAAAAAATTTTCTAATTTTAGCCCCCCCCCCTCATGACTCCTCCTGCACCTATCATTACATGTGAGATGAATGATGAGTGGTTGTCGTATTCAGCGTTAACCCTTCCATACCACACACACGTTTAATTGTTGTAACTTTTGGGATACCGGACACCGAAGAACGGATGAATTTTGATATATATATATATATATATATATATATATATATATATATATATATATATATAGATAATGAATCAAAAATAAAACTTTAATATTTTTATCCACCTTTCTCACTCATTTAGCACCTTTGTTCATAGAGTGTGACAAAAAATGTGTATAAACGTATATTTAAATGCGATAAAAAAACAGAACGAATCATTAAATAAAATATATATTAGATTAAAATATATTATTTAAGTTATTAAAAATTATTAGACTAACAGTACTGTTTCAGTCTAAGTTAGTATTACTGTGACTACTTTATTTTAACATTATTTATGTATGTAGTAACAATTATTTATTATTAATTACTTATAATATTACTTATAGGTATGTTCCTAATATAATAATTTAATTTGGTACAAAAGTATACAAAAATTGGAGTACTGGCAAAAGTGCTTAAACACTTTTTTAATATTTTATCGCGTAATTAGTTGGGTTATCCCGGAATACCTCAGCAATTCCTGAATATCCAGGTAAATCCCGTAATTAGTGGAGTTGTCCAGAAATACCCCGGAAAATCTCGAAACATCCAGGAAATACCGAAATTGGTGGAGATATCCCGAAATACCTCAAGAATTCCCGAAACGTCCAGGAAATACCTCAATTATTGAATTGATCCCGAAATACCCCAGAAAATCCCTAAACATCCAGGAAATCCCGAAATTAGTGGAGATGTCCCGAAATACCTCAAATTTCACGAAATGTCCAGGAAAACCCTCAGTTAGTGAATTTAACCCGAAATACAACAGAAAACCCCGATATGTCCAGGAAATCCCGAAATTGGTGGAGACATCCCGGAATACCTCAAAATTCACGAAATGTCCAGGAAAACCCTCAGTTAATGAATTTAACCCTAAATACAACAGAAAACCCCGATATGTCCACGAAACCCCGAAATTGGTGGAGATATCCCGGAATACCTCAGAAAATCTCTAAACACCCAGGAAATCCCGAAATTGGCGGAGATGTCCCGAAATACCTCAAGAATTCCCGAAATGTCCAGGAAATCCCTCAGTTAGTGAATTTATCACGAAATACCCCAGAAAATCCCTAAACATCCAGGAAATCCCGAAATTGGTGGAGATGTCTCGAAATACCTCAAGAATTCCCGAAATGTTCAGGAAATCCCGAAATTGGTGGAGATATCCCGGAATACCTCAAAATTCCCGAAATGTCCAGGAAATTCCTCAGTTAGTGAATTTATCCCGAAATACCCCAGAAAATCCCGAAACATCCAGGAAATCCCTCTGTTAGTGAATTTAACCCGAAAGACAACAGAAAACCCCGATATGTCCTGGAAATCCCGAAATTGGTGGATTTATTCCCGCATACCTAAGAATATTAGTGAATTATTTATAAAATCCCGTAATTGGTGGAGTTATCCCGACATAACTCAAGAATTCCCGAAATATTCAGGAAATCCTGTAATTAGTGAAGTTATCCCAAAATATCAGCGTTAACCCTTCCACTCCACACATACTCGTAATTCCTACAACAGGAGACCGGACACCGCCGCGGGACACCGGACACCACCGCCGGACACCGGAGAACGGATGAATTTTAATATAATATAGATACTTTTCAATACAGCAATAGTTCCACTTTCTTCTTTCTTTAAAGGACAATTTTTTACTTTTTACCCTATTGTAAAGAGTAATTTTTATATTTTGCACTGTTCAAAGAATAATTTTAGTTGTTTAGTCGTTTAAAAGGTGTTGTTTTGGGATTTTTAACGTTACTTAAAGAGTAGTAAAGTCATCAAATTACTCATTTAAGGTTGAGTTTTTACTGTTTGGGGTTAAGAGTGTGTAAAGAAACTTTTTTAATTTAACTGAATTTTCCTGAATGAAATGTCAGATCCAAATTACACGGATCTACACCTTTCAACATAAATATTATAATTAATATATTAAATAAAAATCTAAAAAAATTCATAACAGGTAGCTTAAAACAAAAGTAAGAGCATAGCGTTTTGATTTTTTAAGAAATACACTGAGAAATTCTTGGGGCATCTTCTGTACTTATGTTAAGGACAAATGCAGTACATTACGTTTAGTACAGCAGCTCTCCTAGTTTTGGGAGCTCCGCTATCCTAAATGACGAAAAAGTGTTTTGTTTTGCGACTACAGCGCCACTTTTGAACGGTTCTTATACCATTTTAGGGCAGCAGCCATCCTAAATATCGTACGAATGCACGAATAATGTAGTTGGACATCGGGTGCCCCAAGAATTTTTCAGTGTAATAATTTTTTTTTAATTATAATTGAGTAAACATTTTTTAGATGCTAATTATTAGTAAATAAGTCATAAACTTTCAACGCAAACATTGTAATTTTAAATAATCAATTTGAAAATTTGGAAAATTTTGTGTATATTGCTAAAACATTCAGACTAAGACATTCATTGCTAAGACATTTTTAAGTTTTAATAATCACAAAATATAAATTAAAAATAGATGGATTTCATTAATCAATAGGTAAAGCAAAAAAATTTTTTTGAACATAGTTTATAGGAACAACATGAAAAAAATATCTCATTTCTGCGCTGAAGCGTACAAATTTTTTAGTGACTTTACAATGCGATGGTTTTTGTTATTGGCTTTGAAAAAATTTTGCTTCTACATACTCTGATGTAGAATTTTGTGCTGTTTCAGAATCCCTGGTCAAATATTTGGCCAGATTTAAAGAAGAAATGACAAAACCAATTTAAATACTACAAAAAACACCAATATTAATTAAACAAAAACTTTTACTCCTTTTTTTCAGAATAATATTGCAAATATAATCTATGCTCAAAATATGAAGAAAAGTGAAGAGAATAGTTGCTGTTTAAATCAGTATTTTTTGAATAATACACGCTTTTTCAAATTATTGTTAATTTATCGAATAAGTAACTTTGAAACATCATAATAACTTATATATTATAGCTTCTTTGATAAACATAAATATTTTACCATATAGTTTATATATGGCGGGATCTATATGGCCTTCGTAAATGTATCAAAAAAGTAACAAATCGTAAATTTTCGTTCATTTCAGGCGTTATTTGCAGATTATAAGGCAGATAAATAATTTTTTTCACTAAAAGTAACTTGTTTAAAGTGCAACTATTCTCTTCGCTTTTCTTCACATTTTAAGTGTACATTATATTTTTTTAAGTATACATTATAGTAGCGATAACATTCTAAAAAACTGGAGAATAAATTTTTTTCTCAAATTTTGGTGTTTTTTTGTTTACATTGGTCTTATCATTTTTGCTTTAAATCTGGCCAAAATTTTGACAAGGGATTCTGACAGCAGAAAATCTTACGTCAGAATGTCTAGAAGCAACATTTTTTTTTAATACGCACGAATTTCGCGTTTTTGCGCCCTAAAAATAGGGCCTAAAGTATCTCTTTAGCGATTTAGATATTTATTTAGATATTGGTGTGTGTATAATATTAAGCTCCATAAAAAGTTTTTGTAATTGAAAGTACTGAAATCAATGCGAAATAATCGACAAGTATTTTTTACCCTACCATACATTGCATTTTTTTTAATTAAACTTTTATATATTTTGCTTAAACTCTATAAAAAGTTTTAATTAATTTCCACAAAACTGATAAAAAAGAAACTCCTTTTTTTTATTCTCTTTAAATAAACAATGTATATCCTCCCCGTGCTTTACATCAGTAGATACACAATTTTATAGAATAATAATAATTCATTTGTGCAAAATTAATTTATGCATAACTAATAAAAAGTAATTTCCCTCTTTTTTATGCTCTTTAAATAAAATAATTTTTGCACCACGCGTTGGATTGCCATCTTTCTTTTGAATTATACGTCTGATTTGAATTTTACATGATTTTTTAGATAAACAGCTGGGCTGTCTCGTTACTCTTTTGCGTGGTGTTTAGAAGACCTACCGTCACATACCCAATTGTTGATCATGAACCAATTTCTGATCAGTGTATTATTTCAATAAAATAATAAGATTTACATAAATCTACACGTTGCTACGCACAATTTGAAGGTTAAACAATCAATAATTGTTTAGTAGACTTAAATAGAAAGTGGTATATGTACCGAAAATTTACTGATCAGAAATTGGTACTTCCCGCTTTTTTTTCTTAGGTTGTTGCTTACTTTAAAAATAGCACCTATTTTATTTTTCTGAGATGGCTAAAAGGAAGTTTAATACTTATACTTTCTGTATCCGTCTAAATATATACAATTATTAGCTTTTTTAACATAAAATTATTCTATGAACGTACAGATTTACCTTAATTGATCAACAATTGGGTATGTGACGGTATCTCTTATAGATAATCTTTCTCTTTGCGACGAAATTGTTATTACCGGTGACTTCGTCATTAATATGAATGTTAATTACGGATCAGCTACTACGTTGGAATCCTATCTTGATACACGCAATTTGTGTTTAGTTACATCGGAACCAACCCATCATTCATAATCAACCATTTAGTCTTCACATACTTGGTTTTATCTCTTCATCATTCGCGATCCCCCGCCTGCTTATATTTATACTAAATCGACTGTGTCCTTTGCAGCAGGTCATGATTCAATCCTACTTTCCTTGAATCTCGTAAAACCACTGCTGATTGTCACAAAGGTCTGGTCGCGTAACCTTGCAGGGGTGAATCTCCAGGCACCCTTAACAATTTTTCGTACATATTTATTCACGCTTCTCTCTACTCTCACTTTCCTAACTCATCATTATTTATCTCCTTTTCATCCTCACGCACATCACGTAGACTATCTGGCTGTTCACATACACGTTCACATTTCCACTCGCATTTACCTTTTCATGAACTGAATCAAAGTTTATTTTTTTTCATTACCAGTCTTCTCGACTACTTCCATAAGTCAACAATACAGTGAAGAGATGGTTCCTGAATAAATAACTCTTTTACACTTATTTAAGAGTTCACCATCAACCATACTATTAAAATACGTAATATGTCCTACAAGAAGCACCATTCCTCTGGCCTGAGCTCCGACGATCTTAATTACAAAGAATTTCGTAACTTAGTCAGTAACTCGATCGATGTGAGTAAATTCAATTATCTGAACAATAGACTTAGAAATGCTTCGAGTATTTGCAACCTATAAAAAGACCTTAGAGGCATGGGACTAGCTGCTGAAACTACTCTATCTCCGTTAAATAACTTTTCAATAGATCAACTTAATACTTATTATGTTTCTATCTCAAACTCATACTCTCTTTTCACTCTCAGCCAGCTACTTTCTCTCATCTCAGTGACATGGTATGTCGCCCTGACACCAGGTACAATTAATATATTAGATAGCAGGGAACAACGGCTACGAGAAACACGTTGATCTCGTCGCCGCGAGGTCGAAGAATCGATCTCGCGAGACACTGTAGCGGAGATAGGGTGATTTCCTACGCACCGACACATGCTACAGGAAATGCAAAAACGGAAGGAAGGACGGTTGAATTTATATTAATAATACACACGCGGCCGAGTAGTATTAATAATTTAAGAACGCTTTATTCCATTTAATTATTACACGGGAAACCCGACAATGAATATAGAGTATTCCCCGGTTGCGTGATACTTGCGTAGCAGGCGGGGAGCTTGTCCCCCGCGCTCGCCCCACACAAAGCACGACGATTTCGGTAACACCGGTGTGTTACCAAATATCCACACACACTTCCATACAACATACTCTAAGGGAGTAACCGACTAACGTCGGGTACTTACCGGACTGGCTGCTCCATGCGCCCTTGAGGAAGTCGGGGCCCCGAAGTATCCTTGCCGCTGGATGTGGCCCGGTGTTCCGCCGTCCTTGGCCACGTGCAGACGCGGCTAGACGACGCGACGATTCGACTGCCTCGGGGAGTAACTCGACCCGGGGCACTTAATCCTTCGCACTGCACTGCACAAGTCACTATCTGCACGACACTCACTTATCACACGCGAAATATGGCATCCCGGTGCAGGGACGAACCAGCCCGGTACTAACTCGTGCTGCGGTTTAGGTGAACTCACGTATCGAATATTATGCGAGCTCGGTCACTGCCGGTCACAGACTAGACTATTCGGGCGATTCGAGAACGCCGAAGAGTACCTAACACACCCACACTTGTTTACAAAGGTATATGGATGCTCGCATACATCCCCGCGCGACAATATAAACAAACGGTTCGCGTGGCCTTGACTATATACAGTTCTCGAAATGAATATCATACGCACTTTTAGATCCTCTGGATCTGGTGGTTCTCTGTGAAATCAAAGATGAAAAAAATTAATATTGCTATAACTGTGGGAATATGTTTTAGAGGTATCCAGTAGTTCTCATGAATTTTTTCAGATTTTTTCGGGGCCATTATTTTATGTTACAGAGAATCAAAGTTGACATTTTAGCACTTTTTTGCATTATATGCCCATTTTCATAAATTTATAGCTTCCAGGGGATGCATTTTACACTATAAACATAAATATGATTTTTTTGTAAGATTTTCTGAATTTTTCATTAAAAATACTTCTAAAGTTATAAATGTATGCTGTCATACTTTTGTAAGCCGTTTAAACCTTAAATAGTGAAAATCAGCAATTCTGCTCCGGACTCTGAAAACCTAATTCTGTCTAAAAGATACCTTTTTATATTCAAAAACTGCTCATACTTACATGCATACATGTACCTGCCCATACACTGCCCATACATACACCCATACATTTTCAGACTGGGTCTAAATCATTAAAATCACTTATGGTCAAAATATCTTGGAAAAATGCCCGAAATATTACTAGAAATGTATATTTGTTGCCTTATAACAATGAATCTGTTAGCATAATCATTGCAAAAAAAGTTATGCTGTTACCTTGGAGTGGTAGAAAAGCATCACCACTTTTTTCAATATTAATTATAAAAAATTAATTTTTAATCATTTATAATGCTGGATTTTCAATTTTACAACCAAGATAAGAATTACTATAATAATTTAAAGGATTACTATAAATATATCAACATTATTATTATAATAACTGAAGATACGTATTTAATACAAAAAATATCTCAACAAATCAGATCTGAGATTATAATGATTAATATGATTAATTGACTGTGACAAGTTTGTGGAATTCAACAATTTATTGCTGAATAATAATAATAATAATGTTGATACTTTTATAGTACGCCTTTAGATTAGTATCTTATATTGGTTGTGAAATTGAAAATCCAGTATTATAAATGTTTAAAAATTAATTTTTTATAATTGTATAATAATATTTGTATTTTTAGCAGCTGCCAGGAGATTAGATTGATACTGAAAAAAATAGAAGATGCTTTTCTACCACTCAAAAGTAACAGCATAAATTTTTTTGCAGTGATCATGCTAACAGATTCATCGTGATAAGGCAACAAATATACATTTCTATTAATATTATGGGCACTTTTCCTAGATATTTTGACCATAAGTGATCTTAATGATTTAGACCCACTCTGGAAGTTAATAGGTATATATGTGGGCTAAAAAAAGTAGCACCAAATTTTGAGAACAGGCTGGCAATATCTTCCATAAAATATAATCCAAAGCAGGTGCAATTTAATTTATACAACAAACCCTGGCTTCGTTCGCATTGATATAAGTCTTAACACAACTCGGGTGAAAGTCTCTACTACAGTCTGTACATATTACTGACGTACGGACCAATTTATAGCATTTAGCACATAATAGAGCACCCTCACGACAACGATAAACACGTTATAGCATGAAATTCCTCTAATTATTTCTGTGAGTCCCCTTGCCTCTCACGTTGGGGTGCTTTATTTATGAGAGTTCCCTTGTCTCTAACGTTGGGGTGCTTTATTTCCGTGAGTCCCCTTACCTCTCACGTTGGAGTGCTTCATTTCCGTGAATCCCCTTGCCTCTCACGTTGGGGTGCTTTATTTCTAAATATTTGACTTTGTGATAATGTCTCTTTTGCGTGGTATTCTTCAAAGCATGGAGCTACGCATAAAGGAATATCACAATCAGAGCACATGTATTTTGTTCGACTAGTAATTTTACGTAAAGCACACAAGTGAAGTTGCCGCGCGCAAGGGTTCAACAGAGAGGGGAAAGCAGCGAAGTCAAGCGCTTCGACGGGAAGAGTAAAAGGTACGTAGTGCACCACTCGCAAACCACCGAAGCCGTAAAAAGTCTTTCTTTACGGTTATACCTTGAAGATAAGAATCAGCGGATCTCGCCCGCGCGCGACGGCGAGGAAGCCAACGTGCGAGCCCGTACGCGTGCGAGAGAGAAAGCGCGAATAACCCCGGTGGTTACACCTCGTCGCAAGACCTCATGCAGCCTATACTTTCTTTTGTAGTTTGTTTATTTCCTTTTTTTATATTCTTTGTTAAACTCATTTTTCTATTTTTTGTAATAAATACAATTTTCTTCATCCCCCCGCCGAAAAAACGTGTTTCGCGGCAGCATATGGATACGGGAAGAGCGACTTTTGTGGCCGCCCGGAGTCAATATAACATGTACGTTGCTTAACCTCTCAAGTCAACATTGCTAAATTATTTCAAATTTATTAATCGATTTACTACAAGCACTTATGTTTTTCAAATGTAAAATGTATTTTAATATTACCTTATAAAACATCTTGTATGATTGTTTTGTTTAATAAAACGAGAGATAGAAAGAGAGAGCGATAGTATATATAGAATACTTATGTTGACTATGTTCATTCTATCTATTTCGTGTCCTTTTCAAATTTCACACTATTATTTTAATATTGATTTAATATCGGTGATGTAAATACATGTGAAAGAAATATGTTTCATTTCTTTATGTTCAAAATTTAACAGTGCAATTGATATTTGACTACAAATGTAAATTTTATTAATGTAAAGTCGACTTCTTCTATGTACGCTGTTTATCGCAACTTTGCATTAAAACCACTGCTAAAGTAATACGATTTTATAATAAATTTATACATGCTTATGTCTATATGTTAAATTTTTGATGCCCGCCCCCGATCAGCAAAAACCTCGGCTTCGCTTCGGTTTTGAAAATGACGGGCGGGCATCGAATATATAACAAACATCGAATATCGCGTCACGTCGCGGTACGAGAGGTTACATCTAGATGGCTCTGAAGCAGGCCACGAAAGAAGCTGCAGACGAATATTGCGGCACCGGGCATTTTCTATTAGATTAATTATTAGATGTACTTTCGGAGTGGGATGAAGAAAAATAGTATACGACACTCTGCCAGAATTTTGGATGCCATGGCCTGCGTTTTATGATGGCCGAGGCGAAGCCAAGTTTCTGGCCATGTATCGTAATATACTATTATTCGTAATTAATAATGAAGTACAAGTTTGATTATTAATTACCGCCCTCTCCGTTCCAGAAGCGGCCGAGATAAATTTACTGCGAATTTATTCCCCTTTTATTCGCGGTCCTTTTCAGCTCACGACGTTTGCAGCTGTAGAAAGACGCGAGATCGGCAAGTGAACTCGCGGTTATTAACGGACATCGCAACGGTATGTCGTGCGCGGGGTTCGCTGATTTGAATCCACCGCGCACTTTCGGGACACCGCCTAGGGAATATAACTAGGCAGTGCCGTAGCAACCGATCCCTTTACCCCTACCTACGCGAGGGATTGTACCCTGTTACAAATTATAAATATTTACTATAGATGATTAAATATCTTATTTTCTCGGAAAGTAAGAATTTCATTTTGTTATATTTTTCGTAAGTTCGTTTCAGGCAAACAAAGAAGAATTTTACGTTAAATATTTTAAAACATAATTTTTAAATGGTTAATAAAAAAGAGCAATCACTTTTATAAGCATTGATAACATGCTGGCAATGTGCTAACAAAAACAATGATTTTTATTAATGGGGGGCGCATACATGTACCCAACTTTTCGAGGGTACAATTTTTTTTCTGTAAGTAGCAGACTTACAAACCAAACGCGATTTCATTTGTCTGCTCAATACGTTTCATTTTGCAGCAAGAATATTTATGATAATAATTTTTTTTAAGAGTTAAAAGTAAAATAAATTAGTTTTTTTTAAATAGTGATTACGGATATTCATAAAATAAATTAATCTATGTAGGTTGAAGCACACCTCTAAAACTCTTACATTATATTCTGTGATATGTGAAGATTATATAAAAAATTATCGAAACCATTTTTAATAAAAGTTTTTTTTTTATATAAACCTAATAAAGCAAAAAGATAGAGCGAGTAACATAAAAAATTAATTAAAATGCAATAAATTATAATTTTTTTAAGTAATATATTGTGACGTATATAACGACATATAATTAAATTATTTAATAAGTACGTAATTTTATATAAAGAGGATGTAGGGCATCAAAATAGATTTCTTAGGAAGACCAATGAACTGTATATAAATGTAAATATCCACAAGAATACTGTCAGCTGAAATTGACTAACATGTAAATTCCTAGAATTATAGCGCGTCACGATTTAAAGCGCAAATTTAGAAATATAAAAATGCAATTGCAATTATACTAAAAATAAATATTTTATAATTAAATAAATAATTAAATTGTAAATAGAATATTATTACATAATAAAATTAATGCAAATATTCAATTTAAAATGTATAAAAAAGAATTTAATTTTTAATTTTACAGCAAAACATAAATTAATTATAAAAATTATATGTTTATGCAAAATTAGTATGCGAAGATATTTGTACATTTAAAAATAATAGAAATTATAATATATTCAATTTTGTAATTGTGTAAAAAACAAATTGAAATTACAAGTAGAATAAAAAACGATTGTAAATAGAAAAAATTAATTTACGATTATTTTTAAATGTAGAAATAAGTGAGGTTATAGAATTAATAAAAAAAATTATAGAAATAAATGTAATTACAAAATGCATACGATATAAAAATAAATATATATAGAAACAAGAAAGAAAATATGATTTAAAATAAAAAATCAAAATACGAAGTTGATGTATAATATAAGGAAAAATGGTTAAAAAGGATTTGTACTAATGAGGTAAAGATAGCATATAAAGGACGGAAATTTATATACATGGAATCATTGATATATAAGCCTTCGTAGCATTAACATTAAATTTCATAGTTTTATTAGTACAAGTGCTTTTATTATAAAGATTTGTAATGAAATTAAATAAATAAATATTGTAAATATATATGAAAAATTTATAGTTATTCATTTAAGTATTATTAAATTACACACTACCGTTTCTATGGCCCAATGCGTGGTGATAGAAATGTTTATAACACATACAAAAGATACACTAACTTATACACTCAAATACACATTCCAGTTATAATAGCCAATGTGTGCTAATATAATGTGTCTCAATTTACACATAAAACCAAGATTAATAAGTCTGCAACCAGATATAGATGCATAGATGGTTCCGTACCTAACTTACGTATAATCTAATAACAAGCAGCAAAAATCTATAGTAACGGTAAAACCCAAAGAAAGGTTGGCACGTCACAATATTATATATTATTAATATAATAAGTAATGGTTACTATACTTTGTGACTTTTTTCTACAAGGAATGATTATTTTAATTTGATGAAAATCATCAAATAGCATTGAAAAGTGAATGTAACAAGAAAGTCAAAAGTTCTGTGGAATCTCTCATATATACACGGTGGGCCATTTTAATCTACGCGCCTGAAAAACTCAGTAAGTTCGCATCCTATCAAAAAATGACCTTTATAAAAGTTGTAGAATACAAAGGGGGTCAAACAATAGTGACCTTGAATTTGACCTTCAAGCTGACCTTCAAGGTCAAATCAAGGTCATCTTGAGTTTTTTTTAATGTAAACCCCTATTTTTTACACCGGAATCGGAAAGGGCGGGAAATTTTACGTTCGAATATGTTCTCAAGTCATCTGACCTCGATGACCTCAAAGGTCAGATGAAGGTCACAAATACGAAATAATCGGATGGCTATGAAAAATCTTAGGTAGGATATTGCCGAAAAAGTAACGGTCATTAATTAAGTAATTTTAATGTGAAATTCAGTAGTGACCTTTATTTTGACCTTGGCGATGACCTTTAAGGTCAAATAAAAAATATAAGGTGCTTATGAGGTCAAATACTGGTGACCTTGAAGTACACCTAGAACTAAAGTTTTGTTGTTTCGTGCACTTACTTGTAGCGTTACCCAGAATCATTGACATGGACGTAGTAAGTTTTGTGTCCTTTGGGATGCTTGATTAACGTGAGTCCCCTTGCCTCTCAGGATGGGGTGCTTGATCAGCAAAAGTTTCTTTGCCCCTCTCGAATTTAGCCAGGAAATAAATGTTCGAAGGCACCTTTATTTGCCTGAAAATGAATCGTTAAATCTAAATTCGCGTTAATGAACAAGATGTTAAACACGAGCTCTTTCAGTTAAGTTGCATATCGTTATATCCGTAGGGTGTCGTCTATCAGAAAAAGTGCAACTTAGAGTCTCGCTGCAACATAAGCCTTATTATTAGATTTTTTAGTATGACAGACGTGTCATGAATTTTTAAATGTTAATAAAAATTCTCTGCAAAATGCTCTTACTCCAATCTCAAAGTGTTAAACCATACACATCCATTTGATGCAATAACTAACTTCAATATTTGTGGGACACGCACAGATTTCCCAGACGCAGATTTTAAAAGTGCTTTATTTAAAATGATTTAAGTATACTTCTTCTGGTTGTTTCATTTTAAATAAAATTAAAATTATTTTAAAGTTTTACAAATATCGAATGTAGTTACATTAATTTTTCACTTTTATACACTTTTGTAGTTTTAAATTTTTTAAATTTAATCATAGTGCACTACACAGAATTTGTATTACTTTTCAGATATTTATGATTTTTCTGTAAATTTATTAGTCGAGCTTGTTAAATACTGTCATATTTAAATTGTTAAAATTGGATTTTTAAAATGGCTGATTACCCTCCCACTGAAATTGTGGACATGATTATGCTTCTGGGAGAATGCCATAATAATGCTCGTGCTGCAGCAAGGCTATATGCTGAACATTTTCCTAGTCGAAGACACCCTACTGACATTACTATACGCAATTTAACTGAAAGAGCTCGTGCTGGACATATTGTTCGTGAACGGAGACATAACGAGTACAACGAAAACAATCCTCGTGTAGTAGCTGTTCTTGCTATTATTCATCTCGATCCACATGTTAGCAGACGTCAAGTTGAAAGGGAACATGGTATACCAAGAAGAACGTTTTTAAGAATTTTGAAAGTCCTTCGATACCATGCTTACCATGTTACTTTGGTTCAAGTATTAAAGGTACATCATATCGTCGTTCCCCGATAAGAAGATGCTACCTCGGAATCCGATTATAAAAGGTGCTACCTCGGAATCCGGTTATAAAAGGTGGTACCTCGGAGGCCGGTTATAAAAGGTGCTACCTCGGAGTCCGGTTATAAAAGGTGCTACCTCGGAGTCCGGTTTTAAAAGGTGCTACCTTGGAGTCCGGTTATAAAAGGTGCTAACTCGGAGTCCGGTTATAAAAGGTGATAACTCAGGAACGAATTTTTCGTCTATGATTTTAAGTTGGTACTACTGCCGGTTTAGCTCAGCAATAATATCGACAATTGTTTTTTGGCAATTTTATAAAAGATTATTTTTATTTATGTATTATTTAACGTTGTACTCTTATTTTTAATGCGGAATTTAACAATACATCGTAAAACTTAATACCGTAACATAATGTTTATAATAATTATAATTAAAACAAAATAGATGAAATATACACTTTAGTCAACTGTTGGTTTTAAATAACTCAATTTTTATAATACATTTCAACACAACTGCCGAAGGTTCTGTTTTACGGAGTGAGATTTTTCCGCTAGAGTTAAACAAGGGAGAGAAATGGAATAAGGTACAAAATGATTCGAATACAACCGCCAAAATTGAATAGTTGACATGCTTTAAAATTGTTTAAGAGGTATCAGTGTTAAATTACATTTGTCAAATTAAAATTAAAATTACGAAAAATGACAGTTTGCGAGAAATTATTAAAATTTACGCATTTAGCTTATATTTTTATCATTTAAACATACTTAATTATTATTTACCATGTATTTTCTGCAGTTACTACTCATCATAATTAGTTTTTTAACTTTTGCAGTAGTATAATTTATAATTTTATAATTTATCAATGATTATCTATTGAATCTATATAAAAAATTATCAAAGTTTAGTACATATATATGTCGACGTAATTTTCTTATTTTGGAGATTAAAATATAAAAAGAAACAGTTTGAAATATATTCAAACTAAATAATAACTTTACCTGAATTACGTTTATTTAAATTTTTTGACGATATACGCATAGGTACTACTAAATAATAATAAATAACTAATAGATAAATAAAAACAATCTTTTATAAAATTGCCAAAAACAATTGTCAATCTTATTGCTGAGCTTACACTTGCAGTAGTACCAACTTAAAATCATAGACTGAAATTTCGCTCCTGAGTTATCACCTTTTATAACCAGACTCCGAGTTAGCACCTTTTATAATCGGACTCCAAGGTAGCACCTTTTATAACCGGACTCCGAGGTAGCACCTTTTATAACCGGACTCCGAGGTAGCACCTTTTACAACAGGGCTCCGAGGTAGCACCTTTTATAACCGGATTCCGAGGTAGCACCTTCTTATCGGGAAACGACAATATGCAACAGCGAGTTGAATTTTGCCAATGGGCCATTTAAGAAATTGACTATAATCCTGACTTCTTTAACTTTGTCTTATTTTCCGATGGAGCAATATTTCAAAGTGACGGGCAACTCAATAGACACAATTGCCATTATTGGTCACATGAGAATCCTCATTGGCACAGAGAAGTAGATCACCAACATCGCTGGAGTCTTATGGTATGGTGTGGGATTGTATATGGTTATTTGGTTGGTGCTTACTTCTTTGAGGCTAATGTTGATCAACACACCTACTTAGAGTTGCTAAGAAATAGGCTGCCAGAACTATTGGCAGACGTTGATTTAGAAACCAGACAAAGAATGGTATTCCAGCAAGATGGCGCAGCGTCACGCTTTGCAGTAATTGTTCGACAATTTTTGTATGAAACTTACGCTGGGTGGATTGGACGTGGAGGTCCGGTTAACTGGCCCGCAAACTCCCCAGATATGAATTTACCAGATTTTTATTTGTGGGGCTATTTGAAGAATGTTGTCTTTCAACAACAGTCTACAACGCGAGACAACATGCAAGATCGGATTCGTGAAGCATGTGCTGCGATTCCAAGACAAACTTTGTTAAACACCATCCAAGAATTCCGTAGACGTTTAGGGCTGTGTTTTCAGGCAAATGGAGGTAACTTCGAGCATTTGCTTCGTGGTTAAATTTGTGAGAGGCAAGGGGACTCACGCTAATCAAGCACCCCAAAGGAAACAGAATTTACTACGTCCACGTCGTTGTTTCTGGATAACGCTAAAAGTAAATCCAAGAAACAACACGTAAGTTCAAGGTCTAATTCAAAAGGTCACTGCCAAGGTCAAATTTAAGGGCACCTTTGAATTTGTCGTTAAAAATTACTTAAATAATGACCTTTACTTTTTCGGCAATACCCTACCTAAGATTTTTCATAGCCATCCGATTATTTCGTATTTGTGACCTTCATCTGACCTTTGAGGTCATCGAGGTCAGATGACCTGAGAGCATATTCGGATGTAAAATTTCCCGCCCTTTCCGCTTCCGGTGTAAAAATAGGGGTTTCCATTTAAAAAACTCAAGTTGACCTTGATTTGACCTTGAAGGTCAGCTTGAAGGTCAAATTCAAGGTCACTATTGTTTGACCCCCTTTGTATCCTACAACTTTTATAAAGGTCATTTTTTGATAGGATGCGAACTTACTGAGTTTTTCAGGTGCATAGATTAAAATGGCCCACCGTGTATATAATTATAGACGTCACGTACCGAAACCTTTGTCTAGGGAGCAGTATAACTCTCAATCTTCTTCTGCTTATAATCATAGTCAAAATCAAGAGAGAAATGGAACTTTTTTTTCAATTTTATCTATAGATTCGGTTCAATTATGTGACGCTATTATGAGGTTAAAAATACAGGCTAAGGATTTCTTTAAGGAATTCTTGACTACCTATGTACATGAATTTATTGAATAAAACAAGATCTCATACAAAGTCACATAGTTACGAGAAAGTCTGAGTTCGTAAAAACGTCTATTTGTAAAGAAAAATGCTACGACGCAGCCAATTTTTAAGTCTTCCGAGATCTCGATTTATTGATCTGATTACACAGTCATAAAATACTAATAATAGTGCAGACTCTCCAACACATCCTAAATAAAGTAGATATGCTAAAAATAGTTTATTTATCACAAATTCTATCTAATCGAAATGAAATTCTATTTTAACCTATGTGTCTAACCATGGACCCAATATATTGGCAGTTTCTGAAATTTAACTTACTAAGTATCTAATAGTTCGAAATAATCGAAATTTAGTATCCCACTCTTCAGATAAATATTTCCAAGGTGGTGGAGTTATATGTTACATACGTAAATCTCTCTTCTATACAGTATTTGCTCGATCATTCAATTCATATATAAACGGAACAGAATACGTAATAATATAAATTGGAACTATTTTGCAAATTTAATATTAACATGCTCTCAGAAATGTATCACTTTAAGCACTTAAATAAACTAATTATTGATCGATCGTTTTTCTTGTGTCATTTGGGGAGACCCACCATACTAGCAACTGAGCTTCTTTTATTGACTTGGTAATTATATATGATTACAATAAGTTGGTTAATTACAATAAATCTCGAGCACCGTTTTCGGCGGGACATCTGGTTATTACCATCCTTTATAAATCTTATATATATATATATATATATATGGGTGGTTCTCTGTGACATCGAAGATGAAAAAAATAAATATTGCTATAACTGTGGGAATATGTTTTAGAGGTATCCAGTAGTTCTCCTGAATTTTTTCAGATTTTTTCTGGGCCATTATTTTAAGTTACAGAGAGTCAAAGTTGACATTTTAGCACTTTTTTGCATTATATGCCCATTTTCATGAATTTTTAGCTCCCAGGGGATGCATTTTTCACTAAAAACCTAAGTATGACTTTTTTTGTAAAATTTTCCGAACTTTTCATTAAAAATACTTTTAAAGACATAAATGTATGCTGTCACACTCTTGTAAGCCATTTAAACCTTAAATAGTGAAAATCAGCAATTCTGCTCCGGACTCTGGTAACCTAATACTGTCTAAAAGATGTCTTTTTATAGTCAGAAACTGCCTAAAAATTTCCAGAGTGGGTCTAAATCATTAAGATCACTTATGGTCAAAATATCCGGGAAAAGTGCCCCAAATATTAATAGAAATGTATATTTGTTGCCTTATAACGATGAATCTATTAGCATGATCATTGCAAAAAAATTTGTGCACTTACCTTGGAGTGGTAGAAAAGTATCTTCACTTGTTTCAGTATCCATCTAATCCCCTGTAAGCTGCTAAAATTACAAATACTATTATACAAATGTAAAAAATTAATTTTTAAACATTTATAATGCTGAATTTTTAGTTTTACATCCCTTACAAGAATTATAATACTAATCTGAAGGATTACTATAAATATATAAACATTATTATTACAATAACTGAATATACGTATTTAATACAAAAGATATATAAATAAATCGGATATATAATTATAATGAATAATATGATAACGTGACAGTGACAAGTTTGTAAAATCTAAACAATGTATTGCTGAATAATAATAATAATAATAATATTGATACTTTTATAGTAATCCTTCAGATTAGTATTATAATTCTTGTAAGGGATGTAAAACTAAAAATCCAGCATTATAAATGTTTAAAAAATAATTTTTTATAATTATATAATAATATTTGTATTTTTAGCAGCTTACAGGGGATTAGATGGATACTGAAACAAGTGAAGATACTTTTCTACCACTCCAAGGTAAGTGCACAAATTTTTTTGCAATGATCATGCTAATAGATTCATCGTTATAAGGCAACAAATATACATTTCTATTAATATTTGGGGCACTTTTCCCGGATATTTTGACCATAAGTGATCTTAATGATTTAGACCCACTCTGGAAATTTTTAGGCAGTTTCTGACTATTAAAAGACATCTTTTAGACAGTATTAGGTTACCAGAGTCCGGAGCAGAATTGCTGATTTTCACTATTTAAGGTTTAAATGGCTTACAAGAGTGTCACCGCATACATTTATGAATTTAAAAGTATTTTTAATAAAAAATTCAGAAAATTTTACAACAAAAAGTCATACTTGTTTTTTTAGTGAAAAATGCATCCCCTGGGAGCTACAAATTCATGAAAATGGGCATATAATGCAAAAAAGTGCTAAAATGTCAACTTTGACTCTCTGTAACTTAAAATAATGGCCCAGAAAAAATCTGAAAAAATTCAGGAGAACTACTGGATACCTCTAAAACATATTCCCACAGTTATAGCAATATTTATTTTTTTCATCTTCGATGTCGCAGAGAACCACCCATATACATATATATATATATATATATATATAAGTCACTTATCGCAACTGCCGATTATGTGATTTTGATGCTCTTAAATGCGGTAAAACGGATCTGTACAAAACTCTTGGATATATTTACTACTATAAAAATATGAAGAAAGTCGGAGTTGTAGACTCTAAGGCTCTTTGTGACGATAGATGTAACCAAAAGAACCCTTGACTTTGATCGCTCATAATTCAAAAAAAGAATAAAGATAAGAAAAAGTTTAAAAATCTTGATTTGGTTAAAATTACTGAAAAAAGAAAGATAAAAAGAATATTAGGCCTAAAAAATCCAAAGTATCCAAATCTGAAAAACAATTGGGTAAGATACCCAGATTTCCCTCCGTAACCACAAAAGGCCTATGTATCCAAGATCCCTGTGGAATTCGTCATCCTAGTCGGCCAAAATTTAAAGGTCTTTGTTCATTTGGCAGTTGCAACGTCAGACCTTCGTATCTTTTAGCGCGCCTTCTCTCATAAAGCGGCTCCCGCGAACCACCTACCTAACTACCCGGGCGGGATTTGTCACGAGAGGGGGAAGTAGAGAGGAACGTTTCCTCACCTGGACCGTACCAGATATATTGGAGTAAACTAATACGAGACACACGGGTTTATAAGTGGTGCGCTACTTACCGCTATATAACTCCTTTTTGCGAACGGCGGAAAACCGGCGGGAACAGTCGGAGTGAGTTGCCTCGGCGTGTTGGGTCGTGTAGGGGAAACCTGTCCGCACCCACGCCGTGTCTCTCACACCCACACTTCTCCGGTTAATACGATAAAAAAACCGGTATCTGGGCGTATATCTCGACACCATGCGCGCGCTATATTGGTACTATCAGCTGGGCGCACACGACTCTTACGCGTTCGTGCACGCGCAGCGCTGTATAGCTTCTTTCACGTTGATCACCTGATCGGTAACTCGCTTACCGTTATATAACATGTATAAATATCATGTTTTCCGTATAAATGTCAGTGTTTAGTTAGTAAGTAAGTAACTAAGTAAGTAAGCACTTAAGAGGACGTCGAAGCTAGTGATTTTATCGATATATAGAAGTAACTGTTTCTAGTTTTTATCAAAAAATCAAAAAGCTTATGAGGAATTTTGGCACCACGCGCCATTCTATACAGTAATATAAGTAATCTGTCAAACTTTGGTGCAAATAATAATATAAGAAAAATGAGTACCATTAATTTTTTAAGAGAATTTTTCTAAGAATTTTTACTCTTTTTTATGACATACAACGTAAATGAAACTTTCATTTTTAAAAAAGCAAGTTTTTTTTCAAAATATTGTGTATTGATTTTTTTCTGCCTTAGGTAAAAAGTGATTAAATGGTACCTCTTGCCCGTTACTCTGGACCCATTCACTGTTGATTTCAGTAATCGTGCATTCTGTCGCGTCCCGACGAAAATTAAATTATTATTTTTGTAAAAAGTACTGCGTAGTATAAAATAAAATTACGGCGTAGAAGACGAACGACATAAGGTTGACAGAGAATGATTCTAAGTAAATGCAGTAATAAAAAGCCTAATTTATGGAGCTATGGGACAGATTAATTTACGAACATTTCAAATAAAAAAGAGACCGATACGTAGAGTTTAAAATATTATTCAAAGCCAATACGCACATAAGTGGGATTGCCGACAGTGAGATCAAAACAAAGGTGTTGCGCAAGAGTTTCTGTATATTGCACTATAATATCAATGCTCGAAGAAGAGCCGGTGATGAGAAACATGGACTAGAAACTCGAACATTAGAAGGAAGCAATAATTTAAGTAGCCAAGAAAACGAAGTCGCTTTTTGGTAACGTCGCAGAGATGACAGTGGGAAGTAAATTCTCCGTATTAACTACGAAGCGATACAGAAAATGTATGGGATTTGATCATTTTTGGATCACGCACATCTAACGGTCCAGTCGGGTGCAAGCACAGAAAAATCGAAAACTAATTATAATAAACAGATGCATACATTTTGAGCGTATATAAATTTACGCTATAGAAGCTCTGCTAGTCAACTATTTTATTTTTATCCGAGGGCAAAGCTCTGCTATTTGGACTTTAAAAAAATACGCATTCGAAGTCGAGAGAGATCTTGTATTCGGGAATCGAGACGCATCGTTTGTATCTACGAGCCTTAGTCATGGAACTACGACTTCGACACCTGGCAATCATCGAGCACCGAATACATACGCATCTAACGTCGGCGCCCGCAGGTCTAACGAGACATCACGAAGCCACTTGACGCTGCTACCTACGTTCGAAGCAGACCTTCGATCCTTACCATATATATATGTAAAGAAAATCGACATTACGCTTGTATACAAGTTTCGTCGTTTCTTTAGAATTCGAATTTGCCGCGCATTTTTAAGTAGGCTAATATGATAACCACCAACCTGTGATAAAGTGGAAAACTGATATGAAGAGATAAGCTATGCAAAATCGTGAAAATGTGCATTTAAGAGCATAATTTTGTTGCAATATATTTTTTTGTGAATGTATCATATATGATTCACGTGAATTTTAGGCGTCTAAATGAGCTTTGGTGAATAGTTGACTTTTATATCCTCCCAACCTAGAAAAAATGTCAAAAAATCTTGTAAAATCGCTTAAAATGTAACATTATATGGTGAGAAAGGAAAAAACGTGTCATTCAAGAATCATGATTTTTGTTTTTTTTTTTCCTTTTTTTATATTTATAACGTCAACTCTGATTGCTCTACTCCCTTTTCCACTTATAACGAACTCTTTTTTCTTCAAATGACCTATGTAAGGGATTTCTTTTTCTTTTCTTGCTGTTACCCAACGTGTCTCTTTTAAGCATCCAGCAAAAGTCTGACATCATGTTGACATCCCATTTTCCTTGGTATCGTGTCTCCATTATACATATATCTTAATCAAATCGTTCTCCTTGTTCATCACTGAAGTCTCCAAGATTATAAGGGAAGTAGTCGAGATGAGAATGTAAGAAATGCATTTTATAGTTCATCATGCAACTTAAATTTTTGAAATTTTTCAACATTTCTTCGACAAGTTCCACATAGTTTTCTCTCTTTTTATTCCCTAAGAAGTTCTCACATACAGATATGAAACTTTGCCATGCAGCTTTCTCAATGGCAGTCATTTTTGTGTTGAAATTTTTGTCTTTAAATAGAGCACAAATTTGAGGATCATCAAAAATATCTACTTTCAATTTAGCGTCGCTTATTGCGGGAAACTTTTCTCCTAAATACTTGAAACAATCGCCATCTTTATTCAGAGCTTTAACAAACTGTTTTACTAGACCATAGTTGATATATTTAAGTAAGTTACCCTTTTTTGACAACTAGTTTCATTTTAAAAACACTTCTTGAATAACTTAAAAACATTGAAGTAGAACATTGTTACAATCCATTGTTTTTCATAACAAGATTCGAGTTTTTGTTAAACTATTATATTCCATAAATATGTAAAATGATTTATCACTTATATTAAAATGTTATAAATAAGCTAGAACACATGTATCACATTTTAACCGACCCTACCCCAGCCCGACGACCCTTCGAAATATAATAAAAAAAAATGCTAATCGACGTATTTTTAATTGTACTTTTCAACAAAAAAAAAAATTTTCAATTGTACCCCCGTAGTTTTTTAGAAAAAAAATCCTAAAGTACTAAGAATATTAATCCCGCCAATAGCTCCTTTTAAAGTGGTTTTAACGTTAAAGGAAAGGTGCAGAAAATTGTACCTTTTTTATACTTAATTGTACCACCGTTACTTTTGCGAAATAATATAATACAATAAATAAAAAATCAAAAAAATTGTACTGACATAATGCAAATATATTTCCAGTCACCGCGCATGCGCGGTCACCGGAAATACGAGAAACGCATGCTTATGGCGCGTTATTTAAAAGTCATGAATAGATCAAAAAATGCTCGAAAGATGTTATAAAAAACAGTCAACGATTGTATATTCATTTATCTTTCATAGACTTTACAGAAAATTCAATTGTACCACCTGAGGTTTTGAGAAAAAAAAAGTTATTGTCAGGTTACAGGTGGAAACGTTGAAAGCAGCGTGCACAACAGCTGTTTAACACTTAACAGACGTATTAAATATTCTTTTTCATTTGTTCTTAATTGTACCATCATTAGTTTGTTGGTTTACACATTAAATTTGAGCAAAAATAATTAAATAATTACCAGCGGGCCTATGAAGGCAGGCGTCTTAAAATCGCGAAAAAAGCAAGTAACACAAAAGTGTTTATTATTTATGAGGCTTATGTGGGTATTTGACAGTTATGTAGACAGTCGTCTATAACTCGTTTGGGTTGAAAAATTGAGAAGTAAGTACGGCCCCGTCTTAGTCAATAACCTGAGGGATAGTTTATTTTATTAAAAACATAAAGCAAATCAACAATAAAAATATGGTCCACCCTATCTATGCATACATACATATAATTTTAAATTTCGGGGTTATGACGCCCATGACAGAGAAGGAAGATACGTACTTTAGTACGATAAAAAGAGACAGAAAAGATTATGGAGCCCCCGGCTCCATAAACCTGCCATATTAACAATGAGTGGGGAAAGAGATAGGGTTATTGGAATTTAACATACGAGGCTCCATAACCCCCTATATCCAAATGTATATATATATATATAATATATATATATATATATAATATTAAATTACGTATATAATATTATTATATAGATATATATGATATAATTATATGGAAAGGTATTTATCTGAACTCTTTATTATTGATTTGCTTTATGTTTTTTAAAAATAAACTATCCCTCAGGTTATTGACTAAGACGGGGCCGTACTTACTTCTCATTTTTCAACCCGAAAAGAGTTATAGACGACTGTCTATATATAAGTCTCAAATACCCACATAACCCTCATAACTAATAAACACTTTTGACTTTTTTTATGAAAAAACTATAAAAGCCTTATAATAATGCATCTTCTTTAGGATTATAACCAAAAAAACGGGGTTACAAGGTCAAATAACCGAGCGTTACTTGCTTTTTTCGCGTTTTTAAAACGCTTGAGTTCATAGGCGTCACAACCGCACATGCGCATAGTGCGCCTGTTCGTTCAGTTAATTATTTACTATTGTTTCTAATTGATTCCCATTAATAAATACAAAGTTTGACGATTGTACTATTACGTACAGATAATGTACATTTTTTTATTTACTCATAGTAGTAGAGTTAAATATCAATGATTGGAGGGTACAATTACTTTTTCCACAAATTCTGGTAATTAATAATATTAATGCGAGGATGGATATTTTATCAATGCCTGCCATGCATTTTTTTCCCTTTTTTACGAGTTTTAAATCTCGTGCGGTTGAAAATCTCGTGTGCATGCGAATCTCGCACTTCCGTTGGCCCGCCGCGCATGCGCAGTAGCTGAAAACGGACTGTCAATCAGACGATATTGCTTTTTTAATATTTTTGCGTTATACCGTTATTTTTTCGGAAAAGTGAGGGTGGTACAATTAAGTACGAAAAAGGTACAATTTTTTTACACCCTAATTAGGACGAAGGAACGATTGTAAGGTGAGGTATCGGTGTTTTAATATTGCAATACCTTTGTCATTTTTTTCTCAAAAAACGGTGGTGGGTACAATTAAAATTCTTGTTTTTTTTAGAAAGTACAATTAAAAATACATCGGATAGCATTTTTTTTTTTATAAAATTCCGTAGGTCGGCGGGCTGGGGTAAGGCCGGTCACATTTTAAAGTCTTTCACTAAATGGTGCATATCAAAAAGTTCTCACGTGGTAAAATACACACTGCATTTAATTATTATTGAATCCATACGACACACTGAACTTCTTAAAGGTATGAAGCATTTTATTTTGGAAAACCATAAATCTCCTAATCATAATCTCTCAATTTAACACACGTACGACGTACCTATACCTTCATATATACCGATGGTATATGTCCAACAGATTATTAATAAGATGAGCTAACCTCGAGGAGTATCAATTTCCTTTAGAGGCCATGGGTAACCTGCGGTTTCATAAGAAGCCATGACAACTTCGAGGAGTCTTAGAAGCTTTGGATAACCTGTAGTTTTCCTAAGGAGCCATGATTTTCCTTAGGAGCCTTAGATAACCTATGGTTTTCCTAAGGAGCCATGATTTTCCTTAGGAGCCTTAGATACCCTGTGGTTTTCCTAAGGAGCCATGGCAACCTTGAGGAGCTGTGGTTTTCCTTAGGAGTCTTAGGTAACCTTAGGTTAACTGAGTAACCATGGCAATTGTGACTTAAAAATAGTCCCTAGGGGGTAGGGTAGGGGCTATTTGAACTTTGCTCTTTGTGCTTTGTCGTGTGAGAAAAAATAAGACGTCCGAAATCTATAAACTATATAATCCTATCCTCGGATGGAAATATTTGAAACGGAACGAACCGATCCTTCCATCCTAAGTTTTATAATTTATGGTATCGGACAACGTCTTTTTCTCTCACACGTCAAAGCACACGGAGCAAGGCTTAAAAAGCAAAAAATGTATATTAAGCATTATGATATAGAGTCTGTCTGCATGGGGTACAGCGTACCTGCGACGAGTACCGTAAACCGTTGGTTCGGCCAATAGATTCAAAGCTTTCCGTAATAGCTCATGGGTTAGTTTTCCCTGTAAGAATAATGGAACTGAACGAACCACCGGTACGAGGTACTCGTCGCCGCCCGGTACTCTATGTAGACAGAGTCTTAGATTTGTTCTTCACCTTTGGAACCTATAGTTCCACTCGGGTCAGACTGGGTTCGCTCTGATCAACCCAGGTTTATATGTAGATTGTATATCTTTAATTTTAAATAAAATCAGAAATAAAATCCCTGGTATAAAATTAACCATAAAATTTTGGCAAAAAATTAAAAAAAAACATTGATACACAATTTAAGGAACTTAACCTATATAATTTAATGATCTAAAATAAATATTCTTTTACAAATAATTTATTCATAAGTTATTGATGTTTTAACTGATTTTGATCTAAAATTTCAAAAAAAAGTATTTTTGAACAGCTTGAAAATTTAAGTTGGTTACATTAATGTACTCAGTCTCAGAGAGAAGTTATATAGCCACTTCAATATTTAAAAATAATTAATTATTTATTTAATAAATTACATTAGAGGTATTCGAAGCCTCTGCGCTCACTCGAACCTTAGTTTAAAGTTAAAACACATCTATTTGTTAGCTAGGTAAAGGCAACGGATAAAATATGAACTAACACATAGACATGATGCGAGCAACCATTTGCAGTATGTGGTCAAAAGATTTAGATATGAAAGTATATGGAAAAAAATTTAATTCAATTAATAAGTGGAAAAATGTATTAAGACAGTTTAAAAGATTTTGATGACTAAAATTATATTTATGTTATAAAACTTGGCCTCCTTGAACCCTCAGTATATCATTTTAACTAATTTTATAGTTCAATTAAAGTTTACATGACTTAAACATATATTTTACCTGTAAATTACTGTTTTGGGGTCTTTCACATTAGAAAAAATACAGCTTCTGCATGATTCATTTGAATCGCAAATTTGAATCGTGAATCAATTATACAATTCATTTGAGTTTGAATTTCTAAAGTTGATTCAATTTGTCCGATTCATTCGAATCGAAAAAATGAATCGCAATTCAGAATTCCAAAATCATTTGAATTGCGATTCAATATTCTGGAATCATCTGCATCGCAAAAATGAATCGCGATTCAACGTGTGAATCAAAAAATCTGAATCTCGATTCAACCGGTGAAATGAAAAGATTGATCTGAATAGTCATTTTATACTTTTACGTATAATGAGGAGTAAACAAAGTAATTTTTCTTCAGATAAAAATATTTAATTCTTATTCTTTTAAATGGATAGAAACATATTACTAAATAAAAACGTTTAGGTGAAATTATTTAAAAATTTATTTTAAATTTATTGTTATACAGAATCGTAAGTAATAATATTAAATAATCGCTTATTAAATTACAGTCGCCCTGATAAAATTGAAAATTTAAAAAATGTTCACACCGGTAGAAAGTGGGTATAAAAAATACCTTGTTCCGAGCATTAATGAAACGTTTTCTTTCACTGTGGAAGCCTATTTAATGGAATAAACATAACCTCAAAAATTTCAACTTGAGAATTTACCACTTCTGTTACTCTAAATTCCGAATTTCCTATAAAAACAGATCTTTCACTTGATAGTTAATGTTAATCATTTACTAATTTTACGTTTAAAACACTCTTTTTAAAGATATTTAGAATTTTCTCATTTGTTCATCAAATTTGTCAAAGACACTTTACATGTACATTTTATGCCGTGTTTTCTTGGTTTTGACTTGGAAAATGAAAAGCATTTTTATTCGGCGAAGAATAGCTTGTAAATTGATAAGTTATTTAGGAGAGCTGTTTTCAGTCCATTAAATGGCCGAAAACAATTAGAAAAAACGTTTCATTACAAGGAGAAAACTATTTGCTTTTTTTGCCTATTTCTTCCAAAAATCTCTATTTCTTAGGTAAAAAATGGAATCCGATTCTATCAGGGCGGGAATCGAAAGCGATTTAAAATTATTAAAAATTTTTGTTGAATCGTAGGAAAATTTTCCGATTCATCGATTGAATCGAAGTAAAATTTATCGATTCAGTGCCTGAATCAAGACTAAAACTTCTCGGTGAACTACTTGAATCACAACTAAATGTTGTCGATTCACCGAATGAATCAGGTTTCAAAATTTCGATTAACATTAATCACGTATTTGAATCAAGATTTAAAATTGCGATAGACGTGAATCGCACATTTGAGTCGCGATTCAATGAGCTAATCGAAGTAAGGAAAGGATTCCATTGAATCGATTGATTTGAATCGAAAATGAATCGTGAACCCGTGATTCGCCATATGAACACCTCCGGTTATACGGACATATACCGCGACTATTTGATAAAAATAAAAAAACTTATGATTAAAATGAAACATATTAGATAAAAACGAATTTTGCCATAGATTACATTGGCGATCCGGCGACTAGCGGCTGTACATGTCAATATGTCATGCGTTCTAAACTACGTTAAAGCGCGCGAGGCGCAGCGAATATCGTACGCCGTGTACGGAATAACATAGTACTATACTTAGTAAGAATTGTCCATAAGCACCAACGCCCGCTACGCGATCTTCGCCGCGAACACTGGTGGTTCGGATTCGCTTCGTTCCTATAGTTGAAAAAGTAAAAAAAATATTTAAAAAGCGTAGCAATTGCATATAAATGATAATAATTTATAATTTTTTAATCAAGTCTTAAACTATTGTTTATATGCAACTGCTTTGTTCCTTAAATATCTTTTTACTTCTTAAACTATAGGAACGAAGCGAATTCGAAACACCAGTGTCCGCGGCGAAGATCGCGTAGCGGGCGTTCGTGCTTATGGACAATCTCCCTTATAAATTGTAGTTTTTTAATATTATATTATATTAACTATTTTATTTCCGTATTGATTTATGTAGTTGTACAGGTCGTAAATGTATACTTCTTTTCTTTATATTTAATCAAAATTAATTTTTACCATTAATTTTGACCAATTTTTGGCCAAGAAATTTTGTACGTAAGCTGAAAAATTGGCCAAAAATACAATTAAAAATTGACAAAAGTTAACTAATTTTGCCATTATTTGGCCAAAACACGGTGAATTTTTATACCAGGGAAAATAAACTAGATTAGATAAAATTAATTATCATGATCTTGTATTTATCAGTCGTTCCTAAAACTATTTTGTTTGTATGTAATATAATAAACAAATAATGTTTATACTTGAATATTCTTAGCTCATCGATGCTGTACCATTTATATGCAAAATAAAAATATTCAAGTATAAACATTATTTAATAATTAAGATATATAAATATTTATCGTTCCAGTCCATTTCTGGAAACGACCAAAAAACGAACGTTAGAAACAACCGACCTATGTATAAATTAAGCGTATCCTTAATCACGAGAGAAAATGCTTGCAAATTTGACTTGTAATCAATTACCTTCGATTCCACGATCGCGAATTTCATATAATTATTACCATTTCTCAAAAAACATAGCACCTTATTGCAAATAAATAACACACTATTAAATTTATAAACTTTCATTAAGTAAACTTGTACGAACAAAATTCTATTCTTAAATTTTTAACTTTTTTTCTACTATGTAAGCAGTATAAAAGAAAAATCTATTGGCTCAAGGAACAACAGCTTCCTTCTATCGAGATAGAGAACAAGGATTTCGAAAATATTTCATAAAGGACACAAAAAGTTCTTTAGTACACTGTATAGGTGTGAAGAGGTTAGTAAATGAACTAAAACCGAACACTTATAAAGGCGAGGACTGGAGACTCTTCATTGATTCATCAAACCGAAGTCCAAAAGCTGTTTTACTTCACAACGGGAACAAGTTTGCATCTATTCCCATAGCTCAGTCAACAAAACTGAAGGAAACTTATGAAAATTTGAGGATAGTATTGCAAAAAATAAAGTACTCGGAACGCAAATGGAAAGTTTGTGGCGATCTTAAAATTGCAACCATGATATTAGGAAAACAATCAGGTTTTACTAAAAATCCCTGCTTCTTGTGTTTGTGGGATAGCAGGGACACGCAGAATCACTATGTTAAAAAAAATGGTTGACTAGAACACATTTTAAATCAGGATCGAAGAACATTATACGTCCACCATTGATTGACCTATCAAAGTATCTTCATCCTCCACTTCATATCAAACTTGGTCTAGTAAAACAGTTTGTTAAAGCTCTGAATAAAGATGGCGATTGTTTCAAATATATAGGAGAAAAGTTTCCCGCAATAAGCGACGCTAAATTGAAAGAAGATATTTTTGATGGTCCTCAAATTTGTGCTCTATTTAAAGACAAAAATTTCAACACAAAAATGACTGCCATTGAGAAAGCTGCATGGCAAAGTTTCATATCTGTATGTGAGAACTTCTTAGGGAATAAAAAGAGAGAAAACTATGTGGAACTTGTCGAAGAAATGTTGAAAAATTTCAAAAATTTAAGTTGCATGATGAACTATAAAATGCATTTCTTACATTCTTATCTCGACTACTTCCCTTATAATCTTGGAGACTTCAGTGATGAACAAGGGGAACGATTTGATTAAGATATATGTATAATGGAGACACGATACCAAGGAAAATGGGATGTCAACATGATGTCAGATTTTTGCTGGATGCTTAAAAGAGACACGTTGGGTAACAGCAAGAAAAGAAAAAGAAATCCCTTACATAGATCATTTGAAGAAAAAAGAGTTCGTTATAAGTGGAAAAGGGAGTAGAGCAAACAGAGTTGACGTTATAAATATAAAAAAAGGAAAAAAAAAACAAAAATCATGATTCTTGAATGACACTTACGTTTTTTCCTTTCTCACCATATAACGTTACATTTTAAGCGATTTTACAAGATTTTTTGACATTTTTTCTAGGTTGGGAGGATATAAAAGTCAACTATTCACCAGATCTCATTTAGACGCCTAAAATTCATGTGAACCATACATGATACATTCACAAAAAAATGTATTGCAACAAAATTATGCTCTTAAATGTAAATTTTCACGATTTTTCGTAGTATTTCGCTATTCTGCATAGGTTGTCACCATTTTTCACACTTTCAAGGGCGTACGGGTACTATAAACCCTGAATTCAAATTCAGCGCATCAGAATATATAAAAACCGTATATAATACTCTCATAAAAAAATTATTTAGTAAGGAATAAACAATGTAAAGATTGTTGATTGTTAACGAGAGAGAGGATTGATTAAATGGAAGTAAATGTTATACTAATTGAAATAATTAATTTTTAAATATATAAAGTTACAAAAACACTTACGATCACCCACAAAAGTGTATACTTGCACTACAATGCGATGTCGATTACTCTCCGTATAGCGGTTTGTTGACAGCGGTGTTGGTGAGATCTTGCCGTGTACTGCGTCGCCCGGAGGAACCTTTGTAGGTGCGTACGCGCACCTCCGTTCGTGCACTACTCCGCGGTAGTACCCGGGTACTATTTCCGACGGTGGGGATCGCGCTCACCGTGGGAAACGTTTGCGAGGCACGTTGTTTATCGATCTAGATTCAAGCGCGCGCACACTGAACACGCGGTCCGCGCTCGTATCGATACGGGGATCGCGCGCATATAGACTAGGGAATTCGGAACGCGGATCGTGGGAGAACACGTGTATAATAATAAGGAGATAAATTTATATTCGAATTTTGCGCTGTTAACTAGAGAATAATATAGTGATCTATTGTACCAATCAATAGATGACTTTATTAGAGATAAGACTTCCGTATGGGTAAATATACCAGCATATCACGCTATATGACTGTAATTACCTTAAATACGGAAAGTCGAAATACCAGTTGGGACAATGATAACTTATGCAAATTAGTTGTCATTTTTATCTATAGTGGGGTAAATATGGGTAGCTTTATTACACCTGTGGCGGATACGGAAGGGTTGGAGAATTATAATATTTCCGAATCCCTCGCAGGTAGCGAGAGAGAGAACAGATAGGGATATTAGGAGATTAAGGGAGATAGGAATTCGGGAAAGAAGTCTGGCGTGGCTCGGAAAACGGATCCTCGCCATTCTGATTCTATTGATCATAGATCGTAGTGTTGTTTTTTGTTGAATTCTACCAATTAAGGAGATTTCCAGGGTAATTATCAGCAATATCCAGAGATTTTAAGGAGGAATCGATTAGGAGTACAGAGATAAACAAATTACTTCATTAATTATTTTATATAGATATAGGATATCATTATTACGAAATTCATTGAACTTTATTTATATTGATTTATTATATCGTGTTGGTGAGTTATTTTATTTATTTATATAATATAATATTATCAGTGGGGACATTATTTAGTGAATTAGTGCGTGTTATTAACTAGTTAAATTATTTATTTAACTAATTTAAAAAATCAACGTTATCTCTCTCGTGGTTAGTGGTGCCACGGGATCTACTCTTAGATTCCATAATAAAATATTATAAATCAACATTTTCTTTCGGAGTGTTAATATTCGTTGTATGTTACCTGAATGTAAGTACTGTGGATGGGTCTATGATGACGCTGATCATACGTGCTTCGCCACAGACCACAGACTCCAAATAATAATAATAATAATAATAATAATAATAATAATAATAATAATAATAATAATAATAATCCGCGCGGGGTGTCCTGTTCCCGTATGCGGCGCGTCCCCCGGGTGGCGCATGGGGGAAAGCTCGTCACGCTTGCGTGAAGGGTAGAAGTGAAACAAAATAGCCTCCGTGCACCAACAGTTGATGAAGGATGATGAGTAAGCGAATGGAATACCTACTACCCCAAGCGGGCAGCTCCAAACTAGGTGTCAATCCCGTCGTCGGTTCCGATCGGGTGAAAGCCCCGGTGGTCGGCGCTGGCCTCATGGATTTTGGGGGAGGCCACCAAGCGCTTCGTTCTACGAACACAGCAGAGGTAAGGCCCTCGAAAGAAAACCCCCAACAGCAGCCGTCGTTACAGATGTTGAGTATTGCATCCGCAAACAGGTTACGAAGCGGCAGAGTTACCAATCTTGGTAGTGCCATCAGTAACATCTCTGCCTATAGTAAGGAATCTCAAGAGGAGATAGAAGTATTCCGCAAGGAATACGAGAAGGTAGAGAAGGCGCAAGAGAAGATCGACTCCACCTACGACCACCTAAAGAGCGAACTGCAGGCTATGTTGGCTTCTTGTGCAAAGCAGTCTAACATCTCCATGGTCGTGAAGACAGGGCTGAAGACCGTAGACATTCTTGTACAAGAGTTCTACGGGAAAACCAAGAAGATGTATTCGGCAGTCGACGATTACAAGTGCCAAGTCGAAGATTATCGAGTTGGTCACGAGAATCGTCGGCGGCCTAAGAGAAGAGGCATAATAGCTAAAGCCGTCTTTACGGCTACAGCTAGAATGCAGGCCCAAAAGAGAATTAGAGAGAGCCCCCAAAGCCCCCCTGAGGTCTCCAAGAGCCGCAAGAAAAAGAAGCCTCGAAAAGAGGTACCACCACGTGGCATGGACAAGGAGCAATTCAAGTGCGCGTCAGTGGCGGAAAAAAAGCCGACAGTCAAGTCGGGACCGGCGCCTCTTGATAGGAGAAAGCGCCAGATGGCGCTGGTATCCACCCTGGTGGTCACTGTCGCGAGGGACCGTACGTTTGCTAAAGTCTTGGGGAAGCTCCGAAAAGAAGTCAATCCGGATGACAGCGGCGCCCAGGTTCTGAGGGTACGGCCGAACGGGCGGGGAGATGTCCTGATCCGGCTGGGCAAGAAGACGGACGCAGCAGCATTCGCGGAGCAAGTCCGCACGGCTACTAAAAGTATGGGAGAAGTTAGGATCCAAGATCGAAGGGTGACCCTGGAGATCAGAGACCTGGACGCTCTCACAACGAGGGACGAAGTGGTGACGGCCCTAAATAAAGTTCTCGCGTCTCCGCCTGAGAGCCGAGAGGTAAAGCTTTTGGGTCCCAACCGCAATCAACAAAAGACAGCCATCGTGAAGCTAGATCACGAAACCGCTGACAAGCTAAAGTCGATGCGACATCTTTGCGTCGGCTTTGTAAGCTGTCGCGTTCGAGTTTTGGTCGAGAGGTGATATCTGTGCCTAGACTTCGGCCACACAAAACGGAATTATAAGGGAGTGGACAGGTCCTCGTCATGTTACAAGTGCGGCGAGCCTGGTCACAACCTTATGAATTGCAAAAGTGCTTCCCAATGTTTCCTTTGTCCATCAAAGGGTGCTCAGGGAGTATCTCACATAGCGGGGTCCGGAGCCTGTGCAATCTTTCGGCGCGCGCTCGAAACCGCAAGGAAGGCCGTTTCACGATAAGTGGCAGTCTCAACGTGGGAGGATAGAATAAAGAACGTATGACGCATGTCACAGACACGCCTCCCAGCTTGAAGTAATGTGAAAAACAGTTCCGGGCTGGGCAGGTGAAAACGTTGGGTTTGGAGTTTTAGCCGGTAAGCATCCGGCACTGGCGACGAGTGCAGACCCTCGTCGTCGTCTTATGTAAGATTTCTCCAGTTTCCCACGAAAATAAAAAAAAAATAATAATAATAATAATAAGGGGGGCCCTGTCCGGGAACCTCCCTTTTGGAGGGTAGAGCACTTTTCCATGCTACTGGACGCGTCCACAGGTTGCGGATAGTGGAATGGCCAGAGAGAATAGTGGTTATAGGAGACTTTAACCAGTCTCTCTGGTCAGTCGCTAATATACTGAATATGCGACCGCGGACAGTGGGATACAAACGCAGCTGATAGTGGTAAGTTGTTGTTTTTACACCTACTCACACACCAAACACACATACACTTCCGCTCGATCTAGCTGAGTTCAACTGCAGTAGGAAGCCCTATCAACGGGTATTTTCCAAGCGGGATATCACTGAAAGGCGTCTCTATAAACGAGACCGACCTGTGTGAATGGGGAGACCTCTATAAACGGGTGTGCTCCACAGCGTGCCCGAGCGTGGCATGAATGCACTGGGTTCTATACTAGGGGCAGCGGAGACACAGCAGGTGTTATCAGTTCGGTGGCGAAGCGATCAACAGGGAGCTTTCTCGTAACTGCAAGCTCGTTCACTCTGGAGGGTGCTGGCGTTAACACCAGTATCGCACTGCTGGGCCGCCACTAGTTCTTGGGCCCGAACACGGCTTAGCCAGCATGGGAGGCTGCCCTTTACAGTGGTAAACGTCGGAAACGGCGCAAATCTCACTTCTCGTAGTAATGCCGACTGGCGATCGGATGGGACCTTGCTGCGAGTCGTGGGGGAGGAACGGTCGATGCCACCGGACTGTAGGGGAGCTAAGTTATCGGTACTGCTTAGGACACATAAACACACACATATAGGGGGGACGGGGATTAATAAAAAATATAATAATGGAAAGTTGTAATAAAATTGCAGGTACTAGAGTGCTGCCTGCGCCATCCGACTCAGGAGAGTCACGGGGGCTTCCCAGCTCCCCCATCACGCCGGTAGATAACCTGGCTGGCGTGGCGGAAACTGCTACAGGAAATATCGCACGACACATCGGAGGGTCGCTAACTAGCTGAGAGAACGAATGTCCAAAAAATATAAGCCGCATAATCACAAACGGAATGAGCGAAATAAATGAATCGGTTGAAGTCGCGATGTACGAATTACAACGTATGAAACTGCTCCATAAATCGACGATTACAAACGCTGACGTGTGCATGGCTGAAGTTACTCCTCAGCAACAACAGAAGCGGAAACGCGTAAATCAGACCCCTACACCTGAACAAGCTACCGTTCATCACAAAGACGCAGCCCAGATAGAAAGTTGGTCGACGGTCGTCCAAAAAAAGAAAAAAAAGAGGACGGCCGCGGACAACCCACGACCGGACATGCAACCTGGACCATCTACTACCCACCAAAGTCGGCAATCGAATCGGCCAAATCCTAAACAGGGAAGAGGCACGATTCTGATCAAACCGGCGGAGGGACAGACGTACGCAAATGTCTTACAGACCATACATCTGAAAATGGATCCCGCGAAGACAAAGACGGACGCGCGACAGATCCGCAAAACGAAAGAGGGTGGAGGTCTGCTACGACTCGGTAAGCAAGAGTCGCGGCAGGATTTCCAACGGACCTTACAGGTCGCCCTCGGAGAAAGTGCCCAGGTAAAACATCTGACAGCTACGACAACGCTAGAGTTCCTTGACCTAGACGTAAAAGACGCGATTAACCGGGAACTCGGGACAACCGCAGAACGTAGGGTCCATGTCTTTGGGTCTAACTCTCGAGGCCTGGCCCTTGCGGTATGTGATTTTGACGCAAGGGACGCGACCGAGATCCTTAAGGGGTCAAGCCTGGGTTAACTGCTCAAAAAATCGATTTGTTTTTATTAACTTTTTTTAAAGTATTTCTTACATAAAACATTATCCCAAAATTTGAAAAAAAAAAAAAAAATTTTCGCAAGTTATAATTGAAATAAAGTAAGCATCAATAGACATTATTTCTCTAAAATTATTTTTGCAAAAAAAGACATTTTATTTTAATTTAACTAAAATAATAATTGCGAGGTTTTCGACGTTTACATACAAGTATATTAAACGAAGCAACTATCAAGCGTAGAGTATGGTAAAGTAGACTACTAAGTATCACTACTTTTCCCAATATTAGAAGAATTTTTAGTTTGTCAGATTGTCATGGTACAGTTAAATTTTCTGAAGTTGATGTGAGAGGTTTGGGAAGTAAAATAACAATAACATGTACAAACTGTTATAAGGTATTTGTTATTGATTCGAGCAGAAAAGTTGGAAAAGAAAGTAATGCTTATGAAATAAATTGGACGTATAGTGTACACAATGAGAACTCTTGGTCATGGGCATGCTGGTTTACTTACTTTTTGTGGAAATATGGATTTGCCGAGTCCAGTTTCTCACAGTAATTATGACATTATTAATACAGAGATAGAAAATGTTTGTAAAAAAGTTGGTAAACAGTCTATGAAAGCAACTGTCGAGCAAGTATATGATTCAACAAGTCAGAATTGCCATATAAGTCTATCAGGTGATGGTTCTTGGAGGAAGCGAGGATTCAATTCTCTTCAAGGTGTTGATACTGCATGAGAATGAAAAAGTAATTGACGTTCCTCCAAAGCAATCTTTTTGCAGAGCATGTGAATTGCGACTAGAAGAAGAAACAAAAGAATATAGAGAGTGGTACTTTACGGCATGAAATATACTAATTATATTGGAGGTTTGAAACATTTTCACAAATAAGTACACATAAAATAACTTCAACCACATAATATCGCACTAAGCACAAATACACTGAGCATAAGAAACCACTTGTCGATATAATTTTATCTGTATTCTGCAAATATTGTATATCTAAGTGTTGACACATTGGTTATGCTGAAATGGAGAAACAAAGAATCAATTTCTTGACATAAACAAAATATAAATTTAAGGTTATGCAAATACTTATCTGATATAATTTGTTCATGCAGTTTTATAAACCACTTGTTTTTTTTACTTATTTTATTTAGATATTATATAATATATAATTCTACTTGATATTATAATAGCTTAAAACTGAACTACAAACGTGTGGCTGGTGCACACTTCCATTAGCAGCTGTAACACTATATATGCCTCTCTCTTTCTCTATCACGTGACAAGGCTATCCGAAAAATCAATAATCTTATGGAAGACTTGTCATGTGAGAGAGAGAGAAAGAGATATTGTACACAACTGTCAAACAGTATTTGTTTTTACTGCATTCTTTACATATTTTTAATTAAATTTAATGCTTATAATAAAAATTATAATCATATAATATAGTATATGATTACCGACGCGGTGGCGGAGTGGTGGAAGCGCACCTCAGCCGATCGCGAAAGTTAAGCAGCGCTGAGCGCGGTTAGTACTTGGATGGGAGACCATTCTCGTGCGGCTTTCGTGATCGGTTAGGTGTTTTTCACATTCCACAACGTGAGCGGGAGGTGTGAAACATTCGGTTTCGGTGTCAAGGCCTACGCAATGTGACTTTCACACCCAAAAAGAATGTTTCGAATACACCGGCCATCTCGGGTGAGGTTTTCCCTGCTTTACAGGTTTCCCTCATCCACGGGCATAACCCCGGGCGAATGCGAGATGGTGGGGTTTTTAAGGGAGGGATAAAGCACCCACACATAGGTGGTAGGTGGACACCGTTAAAGTCCCCCAGGGGATAAATGGTAGGAAGTGCCAGGAAAAAGAGAGCACAAAATCAAGAATAAAAAAAAATAGTATATGATTTTTTATCAAAATATTTTTTAAAATCCATATAATCATGCATTAATATTCAATAATAGTAAAGTATTCTTGTAGTTTTAAAAAATTTTATTCCTCTTTTTATAAAGAAACTGATTTTTGAAGTTGATTTTCTGTTATTTTAGATAATACATGTATATTAAAAAAATATACTGAGTATTATATTAATAAAACCAGAAAAAAGGCATTATAAACCTATTAAATATATATATTATTAAGATTATATATATAAATTGTATGATACCTGAAGAATACGGTATTAGAATTATAAAATAAGTAAAACTTTAAATCTAATAAGTGAAATTTAAATGCATTTAACTCATTAATGGTTTTTTTATCATTTTAGCTTACTTGCCGCAGGATATTTCAGAGCCAGGTTGATAAATCACTTTCAAATTTTGGGAAAAATTTTAAAATATATATTTCTACGGACTTATGTTGCCCAATTTTCAAAAAGATAAGTTTTAGGTGATTGTTATATACGTATACGTACATAACATTCACTATTTTTCTTATTATTATCAACTTTTATATTTAATACATTGTTATTAATTTTTAAATTAATATTGAATTTTGTCGGTCTTGCTGAGCTACGTCTCAGCAAGACGTGTCGTGCCTTGCGAGCGAGCAACTTGGAGTTCTTAGAGTCGTTAGACGTTAGCTCAGCAAGACCGACAAAATTCAATATTAATTTAAAAACTTTTGCCTGGGCGAGAAAAATTATATTTTTAATAGTTATTAATTTTTTTTTCAGAAAAAGAAAAACATAAGTCTGTAAACATATGTTCCATGAACATTTTAAGACTTATTAGACATTAAAAGATGCATTCAGTGCTTCAATATCCTGCGGCAACTGCAAAAATTGATCAATTTTTTAATATCATTAAAGTTTAATAACCAGGATTAAAAATGCATAATAAACATTTTTTATATTGATAAATATAAAGTATAATATATATATATATATATATATATATATAAGAAGAATTAAAAAAAAAATTTATTCTAATAATAATTGTTTACATATTTTTAATTAAATTTAATGCTTATAATAAAAATTATAATCATATAATATAGTATATGATTACCGACGCGGTGGCGGAGTGGTGGAAGCGCACCTCAGCCGATCGCGAAAGTTAAGCAGCGCTGAGCGCGGTTAGTACTTGGATGGGAGACCATTCTCGTGCGGCTTTCGTGATCGGTTAGGTGTTTTTCACATTCCACAACGTGAGCGGGAGGTGTGAAACATTCGGTTTCGGTGTCAAGGCCTACGCAATGTGACTTTCACACCCAAAAAGAATGTTTCGAATACACCGGCCATCTCGGGTGAGGTTTTCCCTGCTTTACAGGTTTCCCTCATCCACGGGCATAACCCCGGGCGAATGCGAGATGGTGGGGTTTTTAAGGGAGGGATAAAGCACCCACACATAGGTGGTAGGTGGACACCGTTAAAGTCCCCCAGGGGATAAATGGTAGGAAGTGCCAGGAAAAAGAGAGCACAAAATCAAGAATAAAAAAAAATAGTATATGATTTTTTATCAAAATATTTTTTAAAATCCATATAATCATGCATTAATATTCAATAATAGTAAAGTATTCTTGTAGTTTTAAAAAATTTTATTCCTCTTTTTATAAAGAAACTGATTTTTGAAGTTGATTTTCTGTTATTTTAGATAATACATGTATATTAAAAAAATATACTGAGTATTATATTAATAAAACCAGAAAAAAGGCATTATAAACCTATTAAATATATATATTATTAAGATTATATATATATAAATTGTATGATACCTGAAGAATACGGTATTAGAATTATAAAATAAGTAAAACTTTAAATCTAATAAGTGAAATTTAAATGCATTTAACTCATTAATGGTTTTTTTTATCATTTTAGCTTACTTGCCGCAGGATATTTCAGAGCCAGGTTGATAAATCACTTTCAAATTTTGGGAAAAATTTTAAAATATATATTTCTACGGACTTATGTTGCCCAATTTTCAAAAAGATAAGTTTTAGGTGATTGTTATATACGTATACGTACATAACATTCACTATTTTTCTTATTATTATCAACTTTTATATTTAATACATTGTTATTAATTTTTAAATTAATATTGAATTTTGTCGGTCTTGCTGAGCTAACGTGTCGTGCCTTGCGAGCGAGCAACTTGGAGTTCTTAGAGTCGTTAGACGTTAGCTCAGCAAGACCGACAAAATTCAATATTAATTTAAAAACTTTTGCCTGGGCGAGAAAAATTATATTTTTAATAGTTATTAATTTTTTTTTCAGAAAAAGAAAAACATAAGTCTGTAAACATATGTTCCATGAACATTTTAAGACTTATTAGACATTAAAAGATGCATTCAGTGCTTCAATATCCTGCGGCAACTGCAAAAATTGATCAATTTTTTAATATCATTAAAGTTTAATAACCAGGATTAAAAATGCATAATAAACATTTTTTATATTGATAAATATAAAGTATAATATATATATATATATATATATATATATATATATATATATTATGTAAAAAAAAAAAATTTGTAAGAAGAATTAAAAAAAAAATTTATTCTAATAATAATTGTTTATTTATTTAAAACATTTAACCCAGGCTTGACCCCTTAAAAAAGGAAGAATAAAAATCGGTTTGGTTAACTGCCGCGTGAGACCTAGGCTTCGTGTACCTAGGTGTCATAAATGCCTCGGATATGGGCATATTAAAAAAGACTGCAAAGGACCGGACAGACACCGATGCTGCTGGCGATGCGGCCGAGAGGGGCACGATGCACGGGCGTGCAAAAACACATCTGAGTGCTTCCTCTGTCCTAAGGACAACAAATGCCTCGCACACGTCGCTGGTTCGGGTACGTGTGCAGCATTTAAGACAGCACTGACGACAAAGAAGACCAAGACAATAAAATGCCGGTAACTGTTCTCCAATGCAATATGAAGCGGAGTAGCATAGCACACGCGCTGCTCCTTCAGATTGCGGCGGAGCTGGACGCAAACATCCTCGTCATCAGCGAACAGTACCGGGATTTAACATCGCCGAACTGGCTCGCTACCAGCACGAGTACAGCGGTATTATGGGTGCGCGGGGAATGGGCAACGCGGATCATCGCGCGCGGACCCAGGGTGTGCTACGTTTGGGCAACGGTGGGCGATGTCGATAGTATAGCGCTCTCGAATACGCGAAGAAGCTGGATACTCTCGAAGACGCCGTGGGAGACGTCCCTGGCAACAAAATCGTGACGGGCGACTTTAACGCGCGCACGTTGGAGTGGGGGATGCCCGAGACAAACAGACGCGGACGGCTGCTGTTGGAGATATGGCCGCAAGGCTTGAACTGACAGTGGCAAATGAGGGAAACACGCCGACGTACAGACAACTCGGCTTCGGGGATTCTGTGCCCGATGTGACCCTTGTTTCGGACAGGATGACACAAAGACTAAGGGCATGGAGAGTGATCGAAGACTACACAGCCAGCGATCACCAGTACATCACTTTCGGCTTTATAGACGAATCGCGTACGAGCAGTACTCGGGTAACTCGTCCCCCTCGTTGGGACGTGAAACGGACAGAGTAAGACAAACTCGACAGACAAATGACGCGCGGGGAACCACTGTCACAGGTAGAACCTCGCGGAATGACTTATCGCGACAGGGCTGAAGCGCTTGTCGGGGAAACAACCCAGTTTCTTCAACAATTGTGTGAAGCCTCTATGCCGCGGAAACGTTACGCACGCATCAAACGAGAGACATACTGGTGGACAGCCGAGATAGCGGACATCCGACGTAGTTGCCTAGCACTTAGACGGAAGGCCCAACGGGCTCGTGACCGACAAACCGCACTAATTCTCTCCGAAGAATACAGACACAGCAGGAGGCGTTTGCGGTACGCCATAAATAACAGCAAAAAAGAGTGCTGGCAAAGATTGACGGACGAGGTGGACTCGGATCCTTGGGGCGCGGGTTACAAGATCGTGACTCACCAACTGGGGAGACGGGTTCCGCCGATAACTAAGGATGCAGAGACGATAGACAAGATCGTCAACGGTCTTTTTCCAACTCATCCTGTGAGGAGGGAGGGAACCGTTGAACGTACAAACGGAGAATGCCCTCTATTCACGAGTGCGGAGCTTACCAGAGCTGCAAACTTGTTGAAACCTAACAAGGCACCGGGCCCTGACGGTGTGCCGTCGGAAATCTTACGGTTCGTCGTTTAGCGACGACCGTCGGTGCTCCTCGATACATTCAACGGGTGCCTGGTGGAGGGCGTTTTCAGCAGACATTGGAAGACGGCTCAATTGGTTCTCATTAGTAAAAATAAAGGGGACCCTGAGAATCCGTCATCCTACAGGCCACTAAGCCTACTTAACACGACCGGAAAACTGTACGAGTTATTGCTTAGACCAAGGCTTCTACAGTCGATAAAGGACGCAGGAGACTTATCAGACCGACAGCACGGGTTTCGAAAAGGGCGCTCAACCATCGGAGCGATAACCTTTGTGAAAACCATTTCCGACAAGCATAACACCAGGTGCCACGCGACCAGGCCTCTGGTCTTACTGGCTACGTTGGACGTTAGGACGCCTTCAATTCGGCGAGGTGGGTAGATATCCTGGTCATCAGCGAACAGTACCGGGATTTAACACGCCGAACTGGCTCGCTACAGCACGAGTACAGCGGCATTATGGGTGCGCGGGGAATGGGCAACGCGGATCATCGCGCGCGGATCCGGGGAGGCTACGTTTGGGCAACGGTGGGCGATGTCGATAGTAAGCGCTCTCGAATACGCGAAGAAGCTGGATACTCTCGAAGACGCCGTGGAGACATCCCCAACAAAATCGTGGCGGGCGACTTCAACGCGCGCGTCGAGTGGGGATGCCCGAGACAAACAGACGCGGACGGCTGCTGTTGGAGATATGGCCGCAAGGCTTGAACTGACAGTGGCAAATGAGGGAAACACGCCGACGTACAGACAACTCGGCTTCGGGGATTCTGTGCCCGATGTGACCCTTGTTTCGGACAGGATGACACAAAGACTAAGGGCATGGAGAGTGATCGAAGACTACACAGCCAGCGATCACCAGTACATCACTTTCGGCTTTATAGACGAATCGCGTACGAGCAGTACTCGGGTAACTCGTCCCCCTCGTTGGGACGTGAAACGGACAGAGTAAGACAAACTCGACAGACAAATGACGCGCGGGGAACCACTGTCACAGGTAGAACCTCGCGGAATGACTTATCGCGACAGGGCTGAAGCGCTTGTCGGGGAAACAACCCAGTTTCTTCAACAATTGTGTGAAGCCTCTATGCCGCGGAAACGTTACGCACGCATCAAACGAGAGACATACTGGTGGACAGCCGAGATAGCGGACATCCGACGTAGTTGCCTAGCACTTAGACGGAAGGCCCAACGGGCTCGTGACCGACAAACCGCACTAATTCTCTCCGAAGAATACAGACACAGCAGGAGGCGTTTGCGGTACGCCATAAATAACAGCAAAAAAGAGTGCTGGCAAAGATTGACGGACGAGGTGGACTCGGATCCTTGGGGCGCGGGTTACAAGATCGTGACTCACCAACTGGGGAGACGGGTTCCGCCGATAACTAAGGATGCAGAGACGATAGACAAGATCGTCAACGGTCTTTTTCCAACTCATCCTGTGAGGAGGGAGGGAACCGTTGAACGTACAAACGGAGAATGCCCTCTATTCACGAGTGCGGAGCTTACCAGAGCTGCAAACTTGTTGAAACCTAACAAGGCACCGGGCCCTGACGGTGTGCCGTCGGAAATCTTACGGTTCGTCGTTTAGCGACGACCGTCGGTGCTCCTCGATACATTCAACGGGTGCCTGGTGGAGGGCGTTTTCAGCAGACATTGGAAGACGGCTCAATTGGTTCTCATTAGTAAAAATAAAGGGGACCCTGAGAATCCGTCATCCTACAGGCCACTAAGCCTACTTAACACGACCGGAAAACTGTACGAGTTATTGCTTAGACCAAGGCTTCTACAGTCGATAAAGGACGCAGGAGACTTATCAGACCGACAGCACGGGTTTCGAAAAGGGCGCTCAACCATCGGAGCGATAACCTTTGTGAAAACCATTTCCGACAAGCATAACACCAGGTGCCACGCGACCAGGCCTCTGGTCTTACTGGCTACGTTGGACGTTAGGACGCCTTCAATTCGGCGAGGTGGGTAGATATCCTGGAAGCGCTGGAAACAGCATTCCGGGTGCCCGACTATCTTCTCCGGGTTGTAAGGGACTACCTGAGGGACCGACGTCTCACATACGAGACTACTGACGAATGAAAGGACAGACGAATAACTGCAGGAGTCGCCCAGGAATCCATTCTGGGGCCAGACTTCTGGAACATACTGTATGACAGTCTTCTCCGAATGGAGATGCCGTCGGACACATCCCTCGTCGCTTACGCTGATGACGTTGCGGCCATTATCGTGGCCCGTGACACACACCTGATTCAGCTAAAGCTGAACCAGTTTATGCGGCGGGTGACTGAATGGATAAAAGACCACGGACTGCAAATCGCGTTACAAAAGACAGAACTTGTGCTTCTAACTAGTCGAAGAATCGACACGGGGATACAGTTGACAATCGGACGCGAATGCGTGGTGGTTCGAGACGAGGTCAAGTATCTAGGGGTGACTTTGGATACGAAACTGAGTTTCTGGCCTCGCATACGCACGGTGACTAAAAAGGCACAAAACAAGACAATAGCCTTGAGCAGACTCATGACTAATACGAATGGACCGAGACCGAGCACTCGACGACTACTAATGAGCGTTACCCACTCGATCATGCTATATGGGACGGAAATCTGGGCGGACGCGTTACACGTTAACAGACGGGCGAAAGCGATGACTAGCGTGCAGCGGGTGGGCGCGTTAAGAATCGCGTGTGCGTGCAGAACGGTGTCCGAAAACGCTGTTCTTGTTATCGCGGGCGTAATTCCGATCGACCTACTCGCGACGGAACGAAAGCGCATATACGATCGAAGCGCGGACACGGGACGGGTCGACGCTGCGACAGACGAACGTACGAAATCAATGGAACTCTGGCAAACACGGTGGACAAATACCCAAGAGGCGCGATGGACACGTAGGCTTATCCCTGCGGTTGTTCCGTGGAAGGGGAGCACGATGAGGTAGACTTCTATCTCACCCAATTTTTCTGTGGACACGGATACTTCCGCGGCTATCTACACAAAATGGGCAGACTTGCTTCACCTGAATGTAAGTACTGTGGATGGGTCTATGATGACGCTGATCATACGTGCTTCGCCACAGACCACAGACTCCAAAAAAATAATAATAATAATAATAATAATAATAATAATAATAATAAAAATAATAATAATATTAATAATAATAATAATAATAATCCGCGCGGGGTGTCCTGTCCCCGTATGCGGCGCGTCCCCCGGGTGGCGGATGGGGGAATGCTCGTCACTCTAGCGTGAAGGGTAGAGGTGAAATAAAATAATCTCCGTGGACCACACAGTACAACCAGAAGTATGAGCAAGCGAGATGAAAACATACTACCTCAAGCGGGCAACTCCAAACTAGGAGTGAATCCCGTCGTCGGTTCCGATCGGGTGAAAGCCCCGGTGGCCGGCGCTGGCCTCATGGATTTTGGGGGAGGCCACAAACCGCTTAGTTCTAACATCACGTCAGAGGTGGGGTCCTCGAAAGAAAACCCCCAACAGCAGCCGCTATCCCAGATGCTGAGTCTTGCTTCTGCAAGCAGGTTACGAAGCGGCAGCGTCACCAGCATTGGTAGCGCCATCAGCGGCATCTCTGCCTATAGCAGAGAATCTCAAGAGGAGATAGAAGTGTTCCGTAAGGAATACAAGAAGGTGGAGAAGGCGCAGGAGGAGATCGACTCCACTTACGACCATCTGAAAAAAAAACTTCAGGCAATGTTGGCAGCTTGTGCAAAGCAGCCTAACATTTCCATGGTCGTCAAAACAGGGCTGAAAACCGTAGACGCTCTTGCACAAGAGCTCTACGGGAAAACGAAGAAGATGTCTTTAGCAGTCGATGATTACAAGTGCCAAGTCGAGGATTATCGAGTTGGCCACGAGAATCGTCGGCGGCCCAAGAGAAGAGGCATCATTGCTAAAGCCGTCATCGTGGCTTTAGCTAAGATACAGGCTCAAAAGAGGAGTAGGGAGGGCCCTCAAAGCCCACCCGAGGCCTCTAAAAGCCGTAAGAAGAAGAAACCTCGCAAGGAGGTGCCACCACCTGGTAAGGACAAGGAGCAATCCAAGTCCAAGCCTGTGGTGGAAAAGAAGAAGCCAACGGTTAAGTCGGGACAGGCGCCTCTTGACAGGAGAAAGCGCCAGAAGGCGCCGGTATCCACCCTGGTGGTCACAATCGCGAGGGACCGAACGTTTGCTGAAGTTCGAAAGGTTTCGGAAGCTTCGAAAGGAAGTGAATCCGGACGACAGTGGCGCGCAGGTTCTGAGTGTGCGGCCCACAGGGCGGGGGGACGTCCTGCTTCGGCTAGGCAAAAAAAACCGATGCGGCAGTATTCGCGGAGAAAGTGCGTACTGCTACCCAAGGAATGGGAGAAGTTCGAATCCGAGATCGAAGGGTTACCCTTGAGATCAGAGACCTGGACGCTCTCACAACGAGGGACGAAGTGGTGGCAGCCCTAAATAAAGTGCTTACTTCTTCGCCTGAGGGCCGAGAGGTGACGCTTTTGGGCCTAAACCGCAGTCAACAGAAGACAGCCATCGTGAAGCTGGATCACGAGAGCGCTGACAAGCTGAAGTCAATGCGGCATCTCTGCGTTGGCTTCGTAAGCTGTCGCGTTTGGGATCGAGTCTTGGTCGAGAGGTGCTATCGGTGCCTAGACTTCGGCCACACGAAAAGGAAGTGTGAGGGAGTGGACAGGTCCTCGTCGTGCTACAAGTGCGGCGAGCCTGGACACAACCTTAAGAATTGCAAGAGCGCTCCCAAATGCTTTCTTTGTCCATCAAAGGATGCTGAGGGAGTGTCTCACGTGGCGGGGTCCGGAGCCTGTGCCACCTTTAGGCGCGCGCTCGATACCGCCAGAAAGGCCGCTTCACGATAAGTGGCAGTCTTATCGAGGGAGGATAGAAGAAACAGGACCGACCGAATTGACGCATGTCACAAGACACGCCTCCCAGCTTGAAGTAATGTGAAAAACAGTTTCGGGCTGGGCAGGTGAAAGCTTTCGGTTTGGAGTTTTAGCCGGTAAGAATCCGGCACTGGCGACGAGTGCGGACCCTTGTCGTCGTCTTACGTAAGATTTCTCCAGTTTCCCACGAAAAAAAAAAAATAAATAATAATAATAATAATAATAATAATATAGACTTTGGTGATAGTGGTGGTACGCATAACGTAATCAAATAACACTGATACCGTGGATACAAATGATAGTGCCAGTAATAATAAAAATGAAAATAAAATAAAAGTACTAACATAGCAAATTTTAAACCAAAAATAATGAAATTACAAGCGGGTCTTCTAACTGTAAATTAAGTTAGAGTTTATAGTGAGCAGGTCCGTCAGATCCTTTACGATCAAACGTCTTTTGACTTTTTGAAAGATTATCGTTCACGCAGATAGTTTAAGTAAGGGAATTAGGTCGATGTTGGTGTACAAACCAAGATGTTATTTCTTCAATTCACCTAATCACCTAATTGATATCAAAGGTTTTTCGATAGCAAGACAAGATAGAAATGCTCTCGGTGGTCTAGTAGCGTTATACGTAAGAACTGTATTAAAGTCTAAGTTTTTGGCTACAGAAACGGAGCGGTCCGGTAAGCCTGGAGTACATAAGTACATTTTTTATGAAATTGAGAACTCAGAATGTTTTGCCTTTATGTGTAGCTGTTGTTTACCGTTAATTTAAGACTGCTTTTACCAAGGATAGTACATTCTAAGACAATCTTAGAAGATATTGTCTACAATATAGTAATAAGTGTTATGGGTGACATTAATTTTTACTTTTTGAGCGGCAGCTATACTGCAAGATGCTTGTGTAATCTTGTTACAGAGCTTCTGCAGATGATCTGCAGGTTGTAAATTTATTCTAATTCAGAATTAATATAAAAATAGTTTATTGGAAAACAATGGTAACATACGCATTTATTAATACTATAATAAGAGAATACATTAGATAAAGATAGAGAATTCTTACACACGCGTTCAATAATTACCAAGCCACAATTATTTAAATACGCCTGCAGTCAATAGATGCACGCCAAGAAGATTTAGCCAGTCGAATAACATTATGCAGAACGTGAAAATCCTTGAAGGCTTCAGGTCCCAACATAGGATAACTGCGAGAGATCACCCTCGTTTGGTGGTTCCCGAGGAAGAGAGCGAGATTGACGCATGATTCCCCTTTTCATGGTCAACTCATTAGCGCTCTCATAATATTTGCGGATTTTAATGTCAATAATCATGTTACAAGGTATATGTTTAAACGTCGTATTATAATCTTGATGGGAACGGTGACGAGGCTTCGAAATGTTACAAGTAAATTGTATGAGTGGTCTGAAGATGTATCATTAAGACTCAATAACTTTAAAAGACAAACAATTTTATTTGGGTTTCGCAGATATTGTACAGATATTATTCATTCGTTGACACAGTTGTGAGTCTTGGGATTACCCTTGATTCCTAATTAACTTCAAAACTGCACATGGATTGCGTTACATCCAAGTATAAAATATAGCAAGCTGTTTTTACACCTGTAGAGACGGTAGGTGGGTCTGCGAATGCGAATGTACGTAACTGGCTGTAAGCGACTTTTCGCAAAGATCAAATTTGTAAATTCCTTTACTGATATGTGAACATTATAAGTATAATTAATGTAAAGATACTTTTTTATAAACTAATTTATTTCATTAGATATTATTAATATCACTATTTTATATATGAAAAAATCCAATATAAGTTACGCATAAAATTTTATATAAATATAATTTCAGAGCTTTAGATAACAATGCATATAATCATATAACTGCGACATACTTTTTATTGGCTGAACGAAAATTGCGTGTCAACCGTGAGGATCTATTGCCAAATATCAATACTAGATCCAGTCATGTGTCACTAAGGTAAAAAATTTATAATACTTTTATACTAATAGTAAAAAATTTGAATAATTTTGTATTACTCGAATATATGCTTAAATGGCCTACCATAATTAGTTTACTCATATAAGACAAATCATAGTTTATTAAGTTTGTTTTTTCCAAATTGTTTATTGTTATTAATCAGCGCCGGAGGTTATCAAAGTCATACAATAATCGTACGGAAATCGAAGCCGGAACCTCCGAGCACGAATACACCACTCCATCTACCGAGCCATCAGAGGCCTGTTATAATTATAATTATAACAGGCCTGTGATGTATACAATAATTTATATATAATTTATAACATATTTATTTATTTATTTATAAGTAACAATATTGATATTATTTAATCTATAATAACGTAATAATCAAAGTAAATATTATTTCAAGTATAATATTTGCATTGAGATTATTGAGATTAGGATCTATGTAATTATTTTTATCTAACAAACCATTATAACGGGCGCGGGTTCCGAAACGCGCGATAGCCCGTCAACTCGAAAACCGCATAACCACGTGATTATGCGTGATCCCAATACGAGCGAGAGTAAATGAGAGAAAGAGAGAGAGAGAGAGAACTAGTGCGAGATTAGTATGTGCACTTGTTGCCCCACTGCCCGAGCCGAGCGAGCGAGCGAGGAATTGATCAACTCGCCGGCGCATCCTTGCGCAAAGTAAGTTACCTTGATTTTTCCGTGGTGCTGAGCTATCCCGTAATAAGCTCAGCACAGTACAGCGAGCACTAAAAGTATAAGGCGGGATCCGCTACTCGGCCTCCTCGCGCACGCGGTAAATCGGTTAGGCAACACGGGACGGTTGCCGATCAACGCGTATTTCCCGCGCACCGCGATCTCGCCGCGCTACTGCGTACGACCCCGAGGTCAAACGTACCACCTTTTCTCGTCGTAGTTTGTAGCGCAACCGAGCGCATATAAATATTACAAATACTTATTTTCGTTTACTTAAAATATACGTTTAATTTATTAATTATTAAACTCTCGTGTAATTATTCTCGAGACCTCGTATCCCTATCCCGCTTACCCAGCCGCCTCCGCGAGCGCGTCAACCTTCTAGTTGGCGCGCATTCTGAGCGGCCGAGCCTCGTGTACTTCAACAGGCACGAGCACCCGGAAAGTATATTCTCTTTCCTCCTGTCCCGAGTGTGACTCGGTTCCGGCGATTTTCTTCGCGGTGGAGAATCGCTATCGTTGTTAGCGGCGCGTCACCGGGATATCGTGTTTGCACAACGGCTAACGTCCGTGCGCAATATCGCGGCATCGAGGGACACGGCAGCGCGGCACGTAGGTTGCGCAGGTAAGTCTGCTCGACAGCGGTGCTCGCCGAGGAGCATCAGCTAGGATCGCCCCGTTACAGCTGGCGCCCAACTACAAGTTTCGGGTTAGGATACGCGGTACTCCGCTTCCAAGAAAATAGAGTTTTTTTTATTATTTTAACATGCGATGGCTTGGTGAAGAATGCACTTGTTGAAAATACTTTCGCCAGTGGTGCTTGTATCAATCGGCCGGGGCCGGGAATCGAACCTGGGACCTCCAGATTGCGAGCCCGACGCCCTACCGACCGAGCCATCGCAAGCCTCAAATAGATTATTTTATTTTCGGTGCTCGATTAATTTTGTTGAAAATAAATCGCACCTCGTATTCCATTTCTCTCGTACCTCTTTTCGTTTTCGTTTTCTTTTCTTTCTCACAGATAATTACGATACGATGCTACCGCAATTTCGAATATAAATAATTAACAATTATTGATTATTGTTGACGTTTATTTAATACATAAACAGTTTTTTAGCGCATAAATAATTAATAATTTTTGAGGAAAATTATTAATTGCCAACGAAATTAATTTTTTTAATTTATAATAATAGAAAATTATTAATCAATTTTGGCGATCATTAGGCGTATAAATTATTCCGTTTTAGCGCTAAATAAAGTATAATTTTTGAGAAATTTTGAAGCGCTATTCAAATAATATTATTCAATCATAATATCCCATACCCACGTTAAAATTTTAACTCGCTTAATTCGTGCGTTGTTGAAGCGCCGTGTTTACATTCCTATATATTGTATAAGGCACAAAGATTGAGTCGTATTTAAGACTCTTTATTTCTCTTACTGTCGAAATATAATTTGTGCAATTATAACCCGAACAGTGAACGCGAAAAAGTTTATTTTTTTCGATTTTTGATATATTTATTCTGTTTAATACTTTATTAATTTTATCAATTTTTTATATAAATAATTAATTAATTTATTTTCTTTTTTTGTTGTATTTCAGATAGTACAACAGGCGCAAAATCGTGATATTCTCACAGGTAATTTTCTGTACATATTTCAATTTCCGATTTTGCGCAAGTTAATTTCAAGCAAAATCTTTTTGTCTATCGCTGTGTGAGTGCGCAAGTCTGTGCATAAAATATATTGTGTGTCTACTTTATTTATTATTTATTGTATATTTAAATCTGTACATATTTATATTGTAATTAACTGTGTGTAAGAGTGAATTTTTTTTTCTTTTTCTCTATTTCCTTTCCGATTTACGGCCAAAGCGTGTTTTTCGATTTTACGTTGAAAATCGAAAAGTACACTTAGAAAACGGACTCACGCGGGAATAACACAAAGCACACACACACAGCCACATATTTTTTTGCGAATTATAATTCTGCGAGCGAGTAATTTAGTGCAATGGTGCAAGAAACGCTAACATCGGTAGAGCAATGGTGTTTAGCTCCTCAGTACGGGTCAACCTCAGCCGTACGGATTGGAGGTTATCAAAGGTAGAGCGTTTATATAAATGGCTTCTCGGGCAATATAGCCACTCGGATTTCGAGCAGTCCGAAATGCACCCCGAGGAAGCGCGCATATAACGGGAACAGCTGCAAAGCGCGTTTATAGACCAAACGTGTGTGGAAAAATCGGGATTAACGATTCTCGAGGAGGACGTAGATCACGATAAACCGCACCCTATTCAAATGTTGCATGACGACGAACTGATAAAATTTATTTATCCCATACAGCAAATGAGTGCTGAGAATAATGCGCAAGTACTGCGAGTACAAGCGCAAGGTACGTCTACAAATGTAGACACACATAACTTTGAGTCGGAAGGGTAACATGCCCCGAGTAATTCGAGACAAACTTCGGCAGAACAGCCTCGCTTGCAGGTACCAATGAATTATCGTGAATTCATGAGCGAATCAAACCGCAAGTATTTAGAGCTGCAAAAGCAAATAGACTCGATTACGAGGTTACTCGGAAAATTTGCAAACGCATTGCCCGCGAGTAGTACACGGATTGATGCGCAAGATGTGCAAAATGATGAACGCCTACACGGTGCAACTGGAAAAATAAGCAATCGCGTTACTTTCCAGGATAAGTTTAGTATCATGAACCTGCCGCACAGTAGCCCGATTTCGACAAACCAAACTCGAAATAAAGAGGCGACTAACATTTGGAAAGGGGAAGAGCTCCTCAACCAAGATGATAAGACTGCACCAAGCGCAGCGTCATAGGCGCGAATAGTAGTCGAAACATTACTACGACCTCGAAGCGTAATGTAGGTCAAATAGTGCGTAAATGGGGCTTAAGTTTTAGTGGCAACTGAAGTCAAAGCGTTGACATGTTCTTCACGCGCGTCGAGGAATGACGCGCACACAGTAATTTGTCAGACAGTGAAGTATGTCCTCACTATCTGAATTATTAAACGGGGTAGCAGCTGTGTGGTACAGCAACCACAAACACGGGTGGTCGACATGGCCTGAGTTTTGCGATGAAGCTCGCTTAGCTTACGGCATGTCAAGCGGCTACCAACAGAGGAGTGATTATATCACATACCTAACCGGTATTATGCGCAAACAAATACCGACACCAACTATAGAAGCGCAGTTGGATTTATTGTATTTGAACATGCTTCCACGCTTACAACAGCTGATCAGAAGAACCGATTTCGGCAGCGTAAGAGATCTGTTGGTTATGGCGAAAAACGCTGAACTCAATCTTGAGTACGAGCGCACGTACAGGGCTCCGTCTGACCCTACAACTTTGCTTTTGCCGGAAATGGCGTATCGGGCGCCAAATTGCGAAGGCAAGCCAACTAAAGTGGCGGCGGTAGTCGTTGAGGACAAAGCCGCTAAGCCGACAGAATTCGCAGCAATTGTAACAAAAGTTATGGACGAGAAGTTACAGCGATTTTTAAGTCAGCAACGTTCGGATAAGAACCGAAATAAAGACCAAATTAAAGACAAAAATAACTCGCCTATGCAGAAAGGCTACCAGGCAAACGGGAAACGCAACCAAAAGGCGAATCAGAGCGCTGATAGCAAAGCTGTGTTCCAGGAGAGTAAAAGCGAAGACGCGCGAAAATCTCCCGCGCGCACACTAGAACCGAGAAAAACAAATGCTCGCTGTTATGTGTGTGACGTAGAAGACCATTTCGCAAGAAATTGTGCGAAGCGGGCGGGAAACGACCGACGGGAATTCTCCTCGCGGTGAAAAATCGCTATCGTTGTTAGCGGCGCATCACCGGAATATCGTGTTTGCACCACGGCTAACGTCCGTGCGCGATATCGCGGCATCGAGGGACACGGCAGCGCGGTACGTAGGTCGCGTAGGTAAGTCCGCTCGACAGCGGTACTCGCCGAGGAGCATCGGCTAGGATCGCATGTTACACCATCATAAATATAGGGAATCGTCAACTCCATCAGACTCGATGTATAAATTGGGGAGTCTGGCTGAATTGTTATATGCAAAAGTATATAGAACATACCGTACAACCAACGCCAGACGTCGTACGATGAACGACGTACGCTAGATGCTGGACGTCGGCAGCTGGACAATGGACGCCGGATGCCGGACTATAAATTACGAACGACGAACGACGTACGCAGGACGTGACACGTCGGAGTCGTCAACAATCGTCTAAACGCCTTGAATGCTGCTATTGCAGATGTTCGTGAGATGTTTGCGTCAATTGCGTCGGGAGCGGTTGAGCCCTCGTTTTGTTTTGACCCAGCTAATAGAGACACTTGCGAGATCCTCATCCTGGGGATCCTAAAAGTTTTAGTGCTGTCCAACAAGGAGATCATTAAGATCAGATTTAACTCTATTTAATTGCCTGCTTTAACCTGGCTGGTGACTAACTTTTATCCCTGGGTTACACACAATAAATCCAACTATAACCTGCTTCCGATGGACTTGTTTTCAACGAAACGCCGCCCTGAGTTGGAGACTTAACTATGGAGAACGCTCACTTTTTGAATGGCCTGCCGTTTAACATATCTTCGGTATGGGTGGCGATTCTTCTATTTTATTAGGTCAGTCTGGCGTAAACCACTCCATAATATCTGGACAAAGACCCTTAACCGATCCGATGATATAATAACATGTATTCCTTGTGATAATGTGCTTTGCACATGTCAAGAGCGAGCGATAGAACCCCTGGCGAACACCTACCTACCCGTACAAGCTAGACGAGTCCCTAGCTACACCTATCTACCCATATACTTTGCCTAGCTACCTACCCGCACATCAGCTAAATTCTAGCTACCCTCACAGTCTAGTAACTCCATCCCAAGCACAGCACACATAAAATACTTGACCTTCACGTTGAAGGCCAGGGCGAGCTCAGAACCTCAGGCGGGCTCCTCCGAGTCTGACACTGCAAGCAGGATACTAAAAGGGAGGCGATCACCAGGAAGCCTCCAGGACTCTCCGCAACCTTACAGTACAGCAGCCAAGGCGATGAGCTAGTATCCAGGCAGGAAGCAGGGGAACCTCCAACGCCAACAAAATACAGCTGTAAATAAGTTACTAAATGAGAGCAAATACGCATTAAGAGGGTAAGGAGCAAGGAAGAGGATAAACAGCCATAGGCAGAAAACAAAGACAAGGAAATACATGTACAGCTGTATATAATCATTACAGCTATACAAGTAACACCCCAGGACAAGTGAGGTTAGGTCGCTGTACACAAACAACGTGCACAGCCGACCTCTTGGTTAAGCACTCAAACAGATACGCATATTTGCGTAAACCTCACGACCAAGTATTCACCTGGAGCCGTAGACGGAGCGGCTGTCCATAACCGAGGTCAACGTCGTCGAGGAGAGAGGGGTGACTCGGCCTCGAGCAGCAAGCGGCGGCGGGTGAGCTTCGTACATGAAACTCATGCCGTACCAATTAGTTGACTACAGATAATAAGGAACAAATTATTAGTTACCTGGGAAGAGGTTGTACCGCATCTCCGAGACGGAAGCAGCACCAGGTCATCATCACCATACAGCCGATTTGTACCGATACAGCCTAAACACAGCGGCACTCGACCCGCTCGCGAGACGCGAGATCGAGGTACCGCGCACGAGTAAGTACTGCGTAGGTGCGCGGTACGAACACGGAGCTCTCGAGCATGCCGAGAAGCAGAGCTCTACGGTCCGCCGTCCTAAACGGATATTTGTTCGTATAGTGAGAAGCCGCGGAATATCTCGTAGCGAAAGAGAGAGATAGAGAGAGTGATATCGCCATTGAGGGACGAGTGCCGATTTCCTCGATAAAGGTTGGTGAATAATTCACTCTCGCTGCGTACGGTACAGCCGAGTATCCATAATAATGTGTGCGAGATCCTGGTCCCCTCCTTCCCCTTCCTCTTCCTTAAAGCGAACCGATAACTGTTCCACAGAGCAATTTCTAAGTTACGATAACCCGCGAGTTATCGCTTACTCGTCGCGAATCAACGCGGCTGGCGTCCACCTTGTCTTTGTAGCTTGTAGTTTAGTTATAATAAATATTTTAATTAACGTAGCTGTAATTATAAACCTGCACCCTGATCCCCAGTACAGCGTTACATCCTACAGATAAAATCGATGAAATGTTATACATTTTTAATTCTTATAACGACAAATTAAAATTCACTTATGAAATATAGAATAATAATAGAATCAATTTTTTAGACACTTTATTAATAAAAAATAATAACAAAATTGAATTTGACTGGCACGCAAAACCGTCGTTTTCTACAAGATTTTTAAACTTTGAATCGACACAACCAACCTCACAAAAAATTGCTATGGTTTACAATCTAGTAAACAGAGCAACGAAATTATCAAATAAAAAATTCCATAAAACTAATATAAATAAAGCAAAGCAATATCTAATTAAAAATAATTATTCGAATGATTTTATAGATAAATACATAAAAAATCGTCTCGCTATTTTAAATAATAAACCAAATAATCAAAATAGTAATAAAAATACTAAATATAAACAAGTCCTCACTTTACTTTATTCGCAAGGTCTTTACGAGAAAATGTCTATTAATTTAAAAAACACTGAATAAAAACTGTCCCATGTGTAGAAAATAAATAATATCATAATTAAAGGGAAAGACAGATCTGATAGAAACACGCAAAATAATGTGGTATACCAACTCAACTGCATAGACTGTGACGCATCTTACGTAGGACAAACAAAGAGACAAATAAAAACACGAATTAATGAACATAAAAGAAGTAAAAATTCTGTTGTTTTTCAACACGTACAAAACAACAAATACGACTTTTACTGGAAAAACTTAAAAATTTTAGATAGTGAAGCAAACTGTGGAAAAAGAATTGCATTCGAAAAGGTGCATATTAATTTACAAAAAAATTTTATCAACAAACAAGAAGACTCTATTAAATTAAATAGACAGTATTCGCACATTATATCTAAAATAAAAATGTGCTAAAGTAAACGATTATATTTGTATACAAAGCTCGTGCGTCATAATAGAAAAAATGTAAACATTGATTGCTTGATTCATTAATATATAAGCAGTCGCAAATTCATACTTAATCGTTACAAATTCAATACTTTACTTATATTGCCGAAATCTTTGTGTATAATGAGGAAAAAGAAACGAAAATTTAAATTGACTTACGACTGGATATTTATACACAAATCGCGACATTACATTAGAAGGTAACCTATTATTTTTCTATCACTTATTATTTGTTTTGTATTATCCGAGATATATTTTAATCTTTTTGTGAATAATAAATTTTACAGTCTGAAGAGGGTGGCATTGACCACCGAAACGTTATGTTACAAAAGGAAATAAGTGTGTTAAATTTTTTTACTCATCATTTCCTTTTTCACACTTGACTCGGGAAGATCGACAAATTTTTCAATAAATCTAATTGAATAAACCACCGAGTGATAAAAATCATATCAGCAACATGTAAACGAATATGTATTTATTAGAAACAGAAGGTTATTTAAGGAATGAATTTGTTTACAATGATCAAAATAAATAAACGCAAATTTTAAAAGAGGGTGCAAATTACAAACTATGGGAGAAATGGAAGAAACAGGTTATTATTTTTATGCCGTTAAAATGTTATGGATCCTTCTTTAAAATTAATTAAAAAATTTATTTATTTAAGAAGAAAGTTTTATTACTCTAAAAGTACAAAATATTAATGACGTAGAACTTTTGGACGATTTAAATATTGGACGTTTAAAATAATCCAAAATTTTAATAATAAGTTACTAAATACTACAATTTAGTAAGTATATGCACTTTACTATTATTGGTAAATTAATTTTTTATTGACATTTATAGTTATTAAAATATAAACTTAAGCTTTAAAAGAATTCATATAGTTTATAATTTACAGTTAATATTTTATATGTATCCGTCTTTTTTTATATTTTTTATTCTTATTTCATTACTATAAATTTTGGTAAAAATTTTTATCTGTGAATTATAATCATATTTAAAAAAAACTAAATTTTTGGTATAAAACCCACTGCGCCATAACAGTACCTCCAATGTGATGTGAAAGTCTGTTAAATTTCTAAGTTGTCCATGGTAATGAAAAAATAATATAATTTTATAATGATTGTGCGTATAATGCAATCATTATTTTAAGTATATTAATTACGGAAAACGAATATAATTACGAATATATATATATATATATGGCTTAAAAGGGCAAGCATGAGGACTATCCCTTATAATTTATGCTTTTATATAATTTATATCCCGTATATGAATTTCACATTATAATTACACCGGAATGTAAAACGGCGGACACTTCGCTCACTGTTAACACGAGTCTCACAAGATTCAAGAACAAAATGAAGACTAAAGGCATTGTTTTTTATGTTATTTAACGTCGCTCTATTTATGCTGCTAGGGCTAATCAGCGACGGAGGTGAACGGTGTGTCTGTAAACAAAGCACATGTAGTTGAAACAGTGGTGCTTGTGTCCATCGGAAGATATCATCGGTCACTGTAATTAGTCTAATAATTACAGTTTCCTGTCCTCCCGCTGGAACCACCGCGATCCTCTTTACATCTTCGCGTCCCTAGCGTTCCCTATAGTTCAGATGCCCGTGCCTCTCATGCACTGACAAGTGCACGAAACGCAGGCGCACCTGAACTGGCGTCACATTATAGTGACACGCCGAGCCACTGAGTCGCGGTGTTCGAAAAATGCACATGAAAAAATTTTCAGAGGTACACGTCTGGGATCGAACCCACGACCCTCGGTGTGAGAGTCGGGAGCTCTACCCATTAGCCACCGCGGCTCATACTAAAAGCATTTGCTGGTGCATTCGCGGGTTTATAAATACTCAAAAGATGGACTCGCGAATATTCTAGAACCGTATGAGGGTCACTGGCCAATCAGCGATAGACGCGCTTCAGATTCGGCATAGGTGGGAATAGTTAACAATTGTCAAATCGGCATGTTCGCCGGTCAGAGACCAACATCACCACGTGTAACAACTGATTTAGCAAAATTTATAAATTTATTTAAAAACTTTATAGGTTAATTTTTATGAGTGCGTATGTAAGTCAGAATAAAATAAAAAATGAATATTTTTAATAATGTAGACGCAACAATATGGGACGTCACAGTATCAAGCAGTGTATCAGGAATAAGCCTATCAGGTTTGGAGTAAAGATGTGGGCACTTTGTTCTGATGTTTGTTCTTTTGATAGATACATCTATAACCTTGATATTTACACAAGGAATAACACACAAAATGTTTTAGCTTCTGTTGGATTGTGTTCAACAGTAGGAATACAATTACTCTCTACTTTGTTAGATGGAACCAAAGAAGAAAATTTGAGTAAGTACCGCGTGTACTTTGACATCTTTTTTTCTAATCCAGACCTAATGATACATTTGAAGAAGAATGGTTTATCATCAACAGGCACTGTCCGGCAGAATCGCGTGAAAGAGCAGGTCGAAATGCCAAAAAAGCTGAAAAAGGAACTACTATTTCTAAGCATTAAGCAAATTTATGGTTGAATTTCATTATCGATTCTCTCAACTATGGGGATGAACCGAAAGGCAGAAATTGTCAAAAAATTCAATTCTTTTCCCTCATTCTTTTTTCATGTACAATCAACACATGGGTGGTGTCGATCTCCACGATTAACGCTGTAATGCTCTGATGCCTTCGATAAGAGGTAAAAAGTGGACATGGTGTCTTTTTATGCGACTTATTCAAGCAGCTTTAGTGAACACTACGTTAATTACAATGAACTCCGTTCGGATGAAAAGAAAGATTCCAAAGATATTGTTCAAGAAGTTTGTAAATATTACATTCAGAAGCTATCGACAGTACGTATTCCCAGGGAAAAGAGAAAGCCTGAAAATTCTGCAGAATACATCATGCAACAAGGAAGTATGAAAAAATGCGGGATATGTATGTATTTGACGAGAACCGAATGGTTCTTTACAAAATGTTGCAAACATATTTGTAGAAAATACAAAGAAGATCACGGCAATGAGCCATAATTATGTTCATAATTCGAAAACTTATTAAAACTTTTAATACTTTGCGTTCGATTGTTTATAGGTATTTTACACTAACAAATTGAACTCTAACATAAAAGGTTGCATACGTTTTGGTCATTTTTTTGCCCGTAGAGTCGATATCCGCATTCAGTTTTGCAACATTACGACATTTTGGGTTATTTGATTAAATAATTTGTTATAAACAATTGTAATCGAGAAAAGAAAAAACACCGGTGCTTTTGTTCGTTCAGTTTGTTTCTCGATATCTCTGCCACGTTTTGCTGGTTTTTAATGGGTTAATATTAAGATGCCTGTAAAAGACGGAGCAGCCGCTGTGATGAAATCTAACTTTTCTGCTTATAACTTGACTCGGATTGAAACTTATCCTGCACACCATACACAGATCTCTACTCACTGTAGACGCACTTGGCTTGACCTCCTCATGGTGCGCGATCCCTACCTAGTTTTGTCTACAGAAAATTTGATACTCCACTTTCTGTAGGTCTTGATGTGTTTCAGTTAAGCAGAGTTAATCACGTTTTCTCTCGTCCGCTCATTATACCCGGCCGGTGTCTCCTTAATCAACTTTATCTTTCCCTCATCTCTATTCTATTATATTTTCATTTCATTTGATTTCCATATCTACTAACAATGTCCTAACAGCCATCTCTAGAGCTACTTCCAATCAATAGGATGGGATGGTATTTCAGTTCGCATGTTAAAGCTTTTAGCTGCACACGCTGCTCCACTTCTAATTAACCTATTTCATGAACTTCATCCGACGGAATCCTACTCGGATCTTTGGAATAGATCTATACCAATTCCCTTGTCAAGTCAAATAGTATTAAGTCACTATCTAATACTAGGTCCATTAAAAAAATTCATCGAAATTTCTAAAGTACTTGAAAGATTTATCCACGAATATCAACATATTCAATTCCCGGAAGACAACAATTTAATTAAATCTAGATAGGCGGGTATTCGTAGGGGCTAGAGTACTTATACAGCTTTACTGGGGGCTCTGGACGATATTAGGCGTGCTATTCGAGAAAAATCACTATCGCGGTGCTATTGATTTTTCTAAAGCATTTGATTCAGTGTCTCATGGCTCTCCCAGCTCATAAGTCATGACTGAAGAATCTAGAACGTTGTCGTGATGTCTCGGCACTTCTGTGGATGTCCCTCAGGGCAATGTTCTGAACTCGTGACTGTTTTCAATTTTCATCTATGACCTTTCACTTGTTTTAAAAAACTCGAACTATATTTTCGCGGATGACACCCATGTTTATCACTCTCTCTATCCCGACGAGTTTAATGTAGATGTTCAATATATTATTGAGGATGCAAATCCGGTTGTAAACTGGGAAAAACCAACTGCCCCATACTCAGTGTAAATAACACTAAATTTAAGATCCTGGACAGTCAAATCTATGTTACTCGCATCAACATGGACACTACATTGAAACTTAGGATAGGTGACAAATCACTCTATAATGTAACACTATAATGTATACTCTACGTTTAAAATGGCTACCTCGCAAGTGTGTTTTATTTGCAAAATACGTATTTCAAGGAAGGACTACTCAGAAGTATGTCCGAACTGCAATTAAATTATGCACCTATACTGTGTATTACCGTACTTAGCCCGCACGGTTGCTGTGCCGGGAGAGAGTGCTACCTCGAGTCGGGAGAGGACAGCACCTCCTGGGACGAGTATCGCGAGCGCGGCGGCGGTTGAGGATTTTTACGGCGTTGCATGTAAGTCCCCCACTGCGTCTTGCTCCAAGCGCTTGGCCTCGCCTCCGTCGCTATCATCGGAGTAGGTTCCACGCCCAATGTGGAGCATACTTGTTTGTCGGGGATTCCGTTGCGATGGCGGTGATTTATAAATTTCGAACGCACTGTAGTTCACTTGTGGAGCGAGTGGAGATCAAGGTCAGATGAATGAGGAGCTGCAAACTTTGCATGAGCGTGTTGAAAGTCACGAAATTAAGACCAACGAGCGGTTTAGTGAGATGAAGGCTTACCCGGCCGGTGTCTCCTTAATCAACTTTATCTTTCCCTCCTCTCTATTCTATTATATTTTCATTTCATTTGATTTCCATATCTACTAACAATGTCCTAACAGCCATCTCTAGAGCTACTTCCAATCAATAGGATGGGGATGGTATTTTCAGTTCGCATGTTAAAGCTTTTAGCTGCACACGCTGCTCCACTTCTATTAACCTATTTCATGAACTTCATCCGACGGAATCCTACTCGGATCTTTGGAATAGATCTATACCAATTCCCTTGTCAAGTCAAATAGTATTAAGTCACTATCTAATACTAGGTCCATTAAAAAAATTCATCGAAATTTCTAAAGTACTTGAAAGATTTATCCACGAATATCAACATATTCAATTCCCGGAAGACAACAATTTAATTAAATCTAGATAGGCGGGTATTCGTAGGGGCTAGAGTACTTATACAGCTTTACTGGGGGCTCTGGACGATATTAGGCGTGCTATTCGAGAAAAATCACTATCGCGGTGCTATTGATTTTTCTAAAGCATTTGATTCAGTGTCTCATGGCTCTCCCAGCTCATAAGTCATGACTGAAGAATCTAGAACGTTGTCGTGATGTCTCGGCACTTCTGTGGATGTCCCTCAGGGCAATGTTCTGAACTCGTGACTGTTTTCAATTTTCATCTATGACCTTTCACTTGTTTTAAAAAACTCGAACTATATTTTCGCGGATGACACCCATGTTTATCACTCTCTCTATCCCGACGAGTTTAATGTAGATGTTCAATATATTATTGAGGATGCAAATCCGGTTGTAAACTGGGAAAAACCAACTGCCCCATACTCAGTGTAAATAACACTAAATTTAAGATCCTGGACAGTCAAATCTATGTTACTCGCATCAACATGGACACTACATTGAAACTTAGGATAGGTGACAAATCACTCTATAATGTAACACTATAATGTATACTCTACGTTTAAAATGGCTACCTCGCAAGTGTGTTTTATTTGCAAAATACGTATTTCAAGGAAGGACTACTCAGAAGTATGTCCGAACTGCAATTAAATTATGCACCTATACTGTGTATTACCGTACTTAGCCCGCACGGTTGCTGTGCCGGGAGAGAGTGCTACCTCGAGTCGGGAGAGGACAGCACCTCCTGGGACGAGTATCGCGAGCGCGGCGGCGGTTGAGGATTTTACGGCGTTGCATGTAAGTCCCCCCACTGCGTCTTGCTCCAAGCGCTTGGCCTCGCCTCCGTCGCTATCATCGGAGTAGGTTCCACGCCCAATGTGGAGCATACTTGTTTGTCGGGGGATTCCGTTGCGATGGCGGTGATTTATAAATTTCGAACGCACTGTAGTTCAACTTGTGGAGCGAGTGGAGATCAAGGTCAGATGAATGAGGAGCTGCAAACTTTGCATGAGCGTGTTGAAAGTCACGAAATTAAGACCAACGAGCGGTTTAGTGAGATGAAGGCTATTCGATTTATTATCTGAGATTTTACCTTCTCATGATCAGGCAGTTATCATTGGAGATTGTAATGTAGATATGAAGTCCTCGAGTTCTGCGGCGGACATGATGAGGACGAATATAGTAGCTTTAAATCTTACTCTTATTGAATCGCAACTCACCATGCAATCACGGCTATGGGCTCCTCACACACATGGTTTGATCTCTTTTTGGTTCGTGAACCGCTACCTGATTACAAATATGTGAAATCATCAGTACCTTTTGCTGCGAGACATGATTCTATTACGATTTTTATTCAGTTTAGAAGAAAACCAACTAAGGTGAAAACGTATTGGTCGCGTAGTTTAAGAAGGATCAATCTCCATGACTTAGCTATTGAATTTAATAAAGTCTTTAACTCAGGTCTGGTAAATGATTTTCATAATTTTAATGTAAATAATAATCATATAGAGTCGCCTGGCCAGAATCTAAATTGTTATTTGTGCTGTCTTTCAAATTGTTCGAATGTTAATACTAATCATATATCTTTCATGCATTCATCTAATTGGTTAAGTCATCTACAAATTAGTCTTTCATCTAGCATGTCATCATCTAACTTTTTTTCCATCTCTCACAGTTCTCGTCTCCTTGGCATGTCATCACCTAATTTACTACCCATTACTCATTATAATCATCAGTCTAGCATGTATCTACATAACACATTAACCATATCTCGTAATAATCAATCCATTGTTTCGTCATCTCCTAATTTATTTATTACGCCTCTTTCTCAAGATATATCTGCCTCTACAATTCAAAAGTTGTTCTGACACAGCATTGAGGTGGTTTTTCCACTATTTAGTGGGTCGTTCTCAGGCGGTTGTGGATGAGTTGGGTACGTGCTCCGACTGGCTCAGGGTAAACTCGGGTGGTCCTCAGGGCAGTGTGTTGGGTCCTCTGTTATTTTCGATATTTATTAATGATCTTCCTGAAGTGCTCAATACAGAAATTATATGATTTATGCCGATGATACCCAGGTTTATTATTCCTTTTCGCCTGTAGACCTTGAATTGGATGTCCAACGGATTACTCAGGACGCAAATGCGGTAGCATCCTGCTCTGCGAAAACGGTTTAAATCTACATGTAAATAAAACCAAGGAGATGATCCTGGGTAATAAGGCATATGTCTCGCGTGTGGACTTCACCACTGCTTCACGGGTTAAACTACTGAATGAATATCTTGAATATGAAAATTGTGTTAAATCTCTAGGCGTTTGGATATCGCCCACTCTTGACTGGTCCAAGCACGTCCTGACTATATCTCAAAGGGTTCATGGAGTTTTGCGTTCACTACGTTTTCACAAGATAGCTTTTCTCAGAATACTAGAAGATACCTAGAGGAAGTGCTAATAATGCCTCATTTTGATTACGCAAGTTTATATTGACTTCGATCGGACAAGGAATTTGAAGCTTCAGCGTCTACTTAATGCTTGTATTAGGTTTGTGTGGAGAAACCTGCATAGATATGAACACGTAACACCCTATAGGCTGAAATTACGATGGCTGTCAGTCGAATCAAGATGTTTGTTTTTCATTGGCACTTTGGCTTTTACAGTCTTGGCTCGATATTCGCCTAATTACGTCTCTGATCACTTCATTAGAGCCATTAATTCAGAGAATAATTATCGCCATTCATCTCGCTTTCCTCCTAAATCATTGATCTATCTACCACTTCGAACAGAATCACTTCATAAATCATTTGTTATCATTGCCTCTAAACTACTAAATTCACTCCCTATCATCCCATTTGAATTATCCCACCTGAATCACTTTAAATCATTACTATTTGAACATCTATTGAAGCTAGACTGTACAGCCTGGAATGATTGGGTGTTACGTGAGAATCTGAACTGTCCCTGTATAAGCGATATCCGGTAAACATTACTTTTACTTTTACTTTTGTTATCTAGTCATTTATCATGTATTATTGTGTTTTATTGTATTTTATCGTTAAAACTATGTCATTTTTTCATTAATATACTTTTTTATATTTATAATCATTGTTATTATTGTTATGTTTACTGTTTTATTATTTTGTATATTTATATATGTATAAGCGCTTATTGTAAAATGTGTTTACGGGGTTTCTACCCCAATGAAACCTAATAAAGATCTATCTATCTATCTATCTATCTCTGTAAGTTCGATTGGACGTGCTGCATTTCGCTCCTGCTTCGTCGCTAGATGTATCTATTTTAACCGAGCTTGTGTGAGTGTTTGACTGTTGCAGGTATAGCTGACTCCCGCAGGCTCCATGCTATCGGAGCAAAACTGCATGACATGCCTTTTTTAAGTTAGGCGGGTGTAATTGATATTTAAATCAATTTTCGTGGTGAGCTGGATGGTTGCACTTGCTTGGCGGTTTTTCTCCTGGATCTTATCGTGGAATAAGCTGATCACCCAATCGTAGAAGAGTTTGCTTGGGAACTTTCTGTCCATGAAACACTTAGTTGACGGCATTACTTCCCTGGCTTCTGCATGTAATCAAGCGCTACCATTGGTTATCTTCGGGCACTCCCGTACACTATCGTCTGATTCCTTTACTCATCATTATACATCTGGGTGATGATTATGTGTAGCGCTACCACAAGTAAGTGGCGCCATCTTTGAGAGCATAATGGATCTGTCAGGTAAAAGACGCCGATTGATCGACGATGCAGGTACCGATATTGACGATACTATTCTATCGCCGACGACACCGCACTTTCTGTTTACAAAGTGAAAAATATTTTGAATTCTGTTAGTAAGGATCTAATCGTACTTCTGAATTGGCTTGTTGACGAAAATACTAGAGAAAAGAAAGAGAAACTTGGTTCGGCTGTAAATAGTTTTTGTGACGCTGGTAATTTACTGTGTCTCTTATTGGTTGTAAAAATTCTATTAAGGGGTCAAGCCTGGGTTAAATGTTTTAAATAAATAAACAATTCTTATTGGAATAAATTTTTTTTTTTTTATTTCCTCTTACAAATTTATTTTTTTTACATAATATATATACATTATACTTTATAGTTATCAATATAAAAAATGTTTATTATGCATTCTTAATTCTGGTTATTAAACTTATAATGATATTAAAAAATTGATCAATTTTTGCAGTTGCCGCAGGATATTGAAGCACTGAATGCATCTTTTAATGTCTAATAAGTCTTAAAATGTTCATGGAAAATATGTTTACAGACTTATGTTTTTCTTTTTCTGAAAAAAAATTTAATAACAATGTATTAAATATAAAAGTTGACAATAATAAGAAAAATAGTGAATGTTATGTACGTATACGTACATAACATTCACCTAAAACTTATCTTTTTGAAAATTGGGCAACATAAGTCTATAGAAATATATATTTTAAAAATTTTCTCAAAATTTCAAAGTGATTTATCAACCTGGCTCTGAAATATCCTGCGGCAAGTAAGCTAAAATGATAAAAAAACCATTAATGAGATAAATGCATTTAAAGTTTCACTTATTAGATTTAAAGTTTTACTTATTTTATAATTCTAATACCATATTCTTCAGGTATCATACAATTTATATATATATAATCTTAATTATATATATATTTAATAGGTTTATAATGACTTTTTTCTGGTTTTATTAATATAATACTCAGTATATTTTTTTAATATACATGTATTATCTAAAATAACAGAAAATCAACTTCAAGAATCAGTTTCTTTATAAAAAGAGGAATAAAATTTTTTAAAACTACAAGAATACTTAGCTATTATTGAATATTAATGCATGATTATATGGATTTTATAAAATATTTTGATAAAAATTCATATACTATATTATATGATTATAATTTTTATTATAAGCATTAAATTTAATTAAAAATATGTAAAGAATGCAGTAAAAACAAATACTGTTTGACAGTTGTGTACAATATCTCTTTCTCTCTCTCTCACATGACAAGTCTTCCATAAGATTATTGATTTTTCGAATAGCCTTGTCACGTGATAAAGAAAGAGAGAAGCATATATAGTGTTACAGCTGTTAATTCAAGTGTGCACCAGCCACACGTTTGTAGTTCAGTTTTGAGCTATTATAATATCAAGTAGAATTATATATTATATATTAAATATATATATATATATATATAGAGTATCTAAATAAAATAAATAAAAGAAACAAGTGGTTTATAAAACTGCATGAACAAATTATATCAGATAAGTATTTGCATAACCTTAAATTTATATTTTGTTTATGTCAAGAAATTGATTCTTTGTTTCTCCATTTCAGCATAACCAATGTGTCAACACTTAGATATAATACATTATTTGCAGTATACGGATAAAATTATATCGACAAGTGGTTTCTTATGTTCAGTGTATTTGTGCTTAGTGTGATATTATGTGGTTGAAGTTATTTTATGTGTATTTGTGAAAGTGTTACAAACCTCAATATGCTTTGACATCGCACAAAGCTTTATAAACTTCTCTTAGCTTTTATAAAGTCTCCATCTCCAATATAATCAGCATATTTTATGCCATAAAGTGATTCAGATCTTTCAAACTACAATTCCATCTACTTCCATCTTGCCAGAACTACGAGTGTGGTTGGCAGAGCAATTAGTTTGATGTACGTTGTACCATTCTCTATATTCTTCTGTGCCTTCTTCTGGTCGCAATTCACATGCTCTGCAAATAGATTGCTTTGGAGAAACGTCAATTCCTTTTCCATTCTCATGCAGTATCAAACTTGCAACAACTTGAAGAGAATTGAATCCTCGCTTCCTCCAAGAACCATCACCTGATACACTTATATGGCAATTCTGACTCGCTGAATCATATAATTGCTCAATAGCTGCTTTCATAGACTCTTTACCAACTTTTTTACAAACATTTTCTATCTCTGTATTAATAATGTCATAATTACTGTGAGAAGCTGGACTCGGCAAATCCATATTTCCACAAAAAGTAACTAAACCAGCATGCCCATGACCAAGAGTTCTCATTGTGTGCACTATACGCCAATTTATTTCATAAACATTACTTTCTTTTCCAACTTTTCTGCTCGAATCAATAACAAATACCTTATAACAGTTTGTACATGTTATTGTTATTTTACTTCCCAAACCTCTCACATCAACTTCAGAAAATTTAACTGTACCATGACAATCTGACAAACTAAAAATTCTTCTAATATTGGGAAAAGTAGTGATATATCTATAATTCTATTTTGTGTGCTACTTTCTTCAATGGTATCAGTTTTTAACTTTTTACTTGATCTGGATTGTAGCTTTGGTGTTGTGAATTCCATCGATGTTGACGAAAGTACATCGTAGTTGGTTCTTACTGATGTTGATAATTTTTTTATGAGCAGATGTACCAGGTATTCTATTCCTTGAGTCTGGCATTTTTTTACTGCTCTTGTTTTGTATAAATTTATAATTAATTTTTTAAAACTAATAAAATTTATAGTCAAAAATATACTTTTAATTTAAAATCCACTGAGTATTTACTAAAATAATGTAAATACTTTATCAATGCAGACAATATTTACTTCAAATAAAACTGTACGTATTTGTGCAGTATATTAGAGTAAATGGAATCATTTATTTATTAACTATTAAATTTGAATCGTATGGTAAAGTAGATTTCTACTTTACCAAACTCTACGCTTGATAGTTACTTCGTTTAATATACTTGTATGTAAACGTCGAAAACCTCGCAATTATTGTTTTAGTTAAATTAAAAAAAAATGTTTTTTTTTGCAAAAATAATTTTAGAGAAAAAATGTCCATTAATGCTTACTTTATTCAATTATAACTTGCGAAAATTTTTTTTTTTGTTTTTCAAATTTTGGGATAATGTTTTATATAAGAAATACTTCTAAAAAAGTTAATAAAAAAAAATCGATTTTTTGAGCAGTTAACCCAGGCTTGACCCCTTAATGAATTTACTGAGATAATGCAGAAGTTTCAATTAATTGTTGATAAGTCGTCCAATTGTCTTGAGGCTGCGTCAAAAAAGGTATTGTCACAATACATCTTTGATTCATCTAAGAACTTACATCAACATATGCTAATACTGTTTCTCTCTCTAGCGTACCCATGCCCTCTGGTTTAAGGGCAAACAGCGGACCAAACTTGGATAAAAATAAGTCTTTTGCCATTGGAACGTCTAGCAGAGTTATTATTGGATCCTGCAAGCATTCAAAGGAAAAATATAATTCGTCCAACGCTACCAAGGAAGCTCTATAGCACTGTATTAAACCAGCTGAGTTTAAGATGAGTATTAAGAGAGCATATATTTTTTTTATTTACTAGTTTTGTGCCATTTGTCTGGCACTTCCTGCCGTTTGTCCCCGCCTGGAGGACTTCAACGGCGTTCACCCACCACCTCTGTGTGAGTGCTTTTTTCCCACCTTTTTTAATTCCCAACCATCTCGCATTTGCCCGGGGTTCTGCCCGTGAGAGAGGGAAACCTGTGAAGCAGGGAAAACCTCACCCGAGATGGCCCGGTGTCTTTGAAATATTCTGTTTGGGTGTCAAAGTCACATTGCGTAGGCCATGACACCGAAACAGAACGTTCCACACCTCCCGCTCGCGTTGTGGAATGTTAATAACTTGTATAATCTAAGTGTGGGTGACCTTTCCAGTCAACATCTTAAAGTAGGGCATTGTAACGCACAGTCACTGCCATCTCATCTAGCAGATATTGTTAATACAATAAAAACTCATGACCTACAGGTTCTTGCAATTAATGAGTCATAGTTAACGATGTCATCACCTGGAATTGACACGGAGATACCCGACTTTGCCGTGTACTGGACGGATAAAGTGGGGAAACACTGTATGTCAGAAATACCTTGGCTTATCGGCACTACTGTTCATCGCAGCCACTGTGCTACGATAAACGATCCGAGTACCTTATGGCAGAAGGAATATTGTTAAGTGTAAAATTACACAGCCACACAAAAAAAAATGTCAAAACCCACGGACCAGACCATATGTACCTTATGTTTTTGAGGTCGCTGATACCGAATCCGTGGTCCGTTTGACCCCATCACCTCAGGGTCAAGGTAAGGTCAAGGTCAAATTTACAAAATTAACGGCAACCAAGGTTTAACAGTATACATATATGTTTTTGAGGTCGCTGATTCCGAATCCGTGGTCCATTTGACCGCATCACCTCAGGGTCAAGGTCAGGTCAAGGTCAAATTTACAAAATTAACGGCAACCAAGGTTTAACAGTATACATATATGTTTTTGAGTTCGCTGATTCCGAATCCGTGGTCCATTTGACCGCATCACCTCAGGGTCAAGGTCAGGTCAAGGTCAAATTTACAAAATTAACGGCAACCAAGGTTTAACAGTATACATATATGTTTTTGGGGTTGCCGAATCCGAATCCGTGGTCCGTTTGACTCCATCACCTCAGGGTCAAGGTCAGGCCAAGGTCAAATTTACAAAATTAACGGCAACCAAGGTTTAACAGTATACATATATGTTTTTGAGTTCGCTGATTCCGAATCCGTGGTCCATTTGACCGCATCACCTCAGGGTCAAGGTCAGGTCAAGGTCAAATTTACAAAATTAACGGCAACCAAGGTTTAACAGTATACATATATCAAGGTCAGGTCAAGGTCAAATTTACAAAATTAACGGCAACCAAGGTTTAACAGTATACATATGTTTTTGGGGTTGCCGAATCCGAATCCGTGGTCCGTTTGACTCCATCACCTCAGGGTCAAGGTCAGGCCAAGGTCAAATTTACAAAATTAACGGCAACCAAGGTTTAGCAGTATACATATATGTTTTTGAGGGTGCTGATTCCGAATCCGTAGTCCGTTTGACCCTATCACCTCAGGGTCAAGGTCAGGTCAAGGTCAAATTTACAAAATTAACTGCATCCAAGGTTTAACAGTATACATATATATTTTTGGGGTCGCCGAATCCGAATCCGTGGTCCATTTGACTCCATCACCTCATAGTGAAGGTTAGGCCAAGGTCAAATTTACAAAATTAACGGCAATTAAGGTTTAACAGTATACATATATGTTTTTGAGGTCGCTGATTCCGAATCCGTGGTCCATTTGACCGCATCACCTCAGGGTCAAGGTCAGGTCAAGGTCAAATTTACAAAATTAACGGCAACCAAGGTTTAACAGTATACATATATGTTTTTGGGGTTGCCGAATCCGAATCCGTGGTCCGTTTGACTCCATCACCTCAGGGTCAAGGTCAGGCCAAGGTCAAATTTACAAAATTAACGGCAACCAAGGTTTAGCAGTATACATATATGTTTTTGAGGGTGCTGATTCCGAATCCGTAGTCCGTTTGACCCTATCACCTCAGGGTCAAGGTCAGGTCAAGGTCAAATTTACAAAATTAACTGCATCCAAGGTTTAACAGTATACATATATATTTTTGGGGTCGCCGAATCCGAATCCGTGGTCCATTTGACTCCATCACCTCATAGTGAAGGTTATTTGAAGGTAAAATCGACAAAATTCTTGTAAAACAAACCAAACTTCATGCCATTTTTTTCTTACTATACCTTACACGTTTCAAGCGAAAGTGACGAAGAAATTGAAAATGATGATGATGATGACGATGACGATATTTTCCTTCCAGCGGGCCAAAAAGACAAAAGCGTAAAGTTATGGGCTCAAGATAAACTAAACGACCTAGTTAGAGAGCTTAACTTACCTAAAGATGGAGCAGAACATTTAGTTTCATCTTTAAAAGGCATGAATCAGTTGGCAAAATCTACTAAAATATCTTTTTACAGAACAAGAAGCAAAAGTTTGAAGAAATGAATCATGATGGTGATAAAATAGTATATTGTAAAGACGTAAAAGGTTTAATGAATGAAATTAAACCTAATGTGTATAAAGACGAAGAATGGAGATTGTTCATAGATTCATCAAAAAGAAGTTTAAAAGCCGTATTACTACACAATAGCAACCACTATGCCTCACTTCCTATAGCGCACTCCGCTACAATGAAGAAAACATACGACAATCTCAAAATTATAATACAAAATATTCAGTATGATAAGCATAAATGGCGGATATGTGGTGATTTGAAAGTTTCTGGAATATATTAGGACAGCAGTTTGGATTTACAAAGACACCATGTTTCTTGTGCTTATGGGATAGTAGAGACCGTGCAAAACACTATACAAATCATAAATGGCCTGAAAGAAAATCTCTCGAAGTCGGAAAGAGTAACGTTATAGCTACTCCATTGATTGATCCGAAAAGAGTTCTCATTCCTCCATTACACATAAAACTTGGTGTGATGAAACAATTCGTTAAAGCTTTAGATAAAGATAGCCAGTGCTTCAAATACTTGGAAAGTAAATTTCCAAGTAAATCAGATGCAAAATTGAAGGAAGGTATTTTTGACGGTCCAGAAATTAGAAAAATGATGGCTGATGACCAGTTTATTAGTTCCATGACAAATATTGTGAAAGCTGCATGGCTTAGCTTTAAGGAAGTTACTGAAAACTTTTTGGGTAATCGCAGAAGCCCAAATTACAAAGTAATTGTATCTAAAATGGTTAAGAACTATGGAAATATGGGTTGCCTAATGAATTACAAACTACATTTCCTGCACAATCACTTGGATAGTTTTCCTGAAAACTGTGGCGACTATAGCGAAGAACAGGGAGAGCGTTTTCACCAAGATGTTAAAGTAATGGAGAACCGTTATCAAGGTAGATGGGATGCTAGTATGCTGGCCGACTACTGCTGGATGTTGAAAAGAGATTGTGAAACTACTGGGAAAAAACGCAAAAGGAAACCTTTGCACCGATCTTTTGATGAGAAACGTGTAAGGTATAGTAAGAAAAAATAAATGGCATGAAGTTTGGTTTGTTTTACAAGAATTTTGTCGATTTTACCTTCAAATAACCTTCACTATGAGGTGATGGAGTCAAACGGACCACGGATTCGGATTCGGCGACCCCAAAAACATATATGTATACTATTAAACCTTGGATGCCGTTAATTTTGTAAATTTGATCTTGACCTGATCTTGACCCTGAGGTGACGGGCTCAAATGGACCACGGATTCGGATTCGGCGACCCCAAAAACATATATGTATACTGTTAAACCTTGGATGCCGTTAATTTTGTAAATTTGACCTTGACCTGACCTTGACCCTGAGGTGATGGGGTCAAACGGACCACGGATTCGGAATCAGCGACCTCAAAAACATAAGGTATATATGGTCTGGTCCGTGGGTTTTGACATTTTTTTTTTTTGTGCGGCTGTGTTATTATTCATTGTTGCATACAATCCATCTAAGGCTGGTTAATGGAGTACAGTTGAGGAGGCAATTACAAATTATAAATATGGCTGTGATAATGTTATATTATTAGGCGATTTTAATATAAATTGGGATGTAAGTTCTACGCCGCGTGCAATCTTTAATGGAATCTTTAAAGGAAAATCTTTATTGGAATGCATATATAAATAAGATATCCTAACAAAGAAAATTTTTTGTCATTACCTATGCGCAAAAGATTGGTTGAAATGTTAATTATACCGCACTTTGATTATGTTAGTTTAGTATTTAATGACTTGCCTGATTATTTAAATGTAAAATTGCTACGTCTTATGAATGTACACTACAGATCATAAATTTCCGAAAATTTTTTGTAAAACAGGTAATAGTTTAAGCAGTAATAACTCCGGTTCTATTGATCGCAGAGTAAAAATAAAACAGGCAAATTAAAGAGCAATCCAAATACTCACTTTCCATGTTTTTTAAAAAAATTTTAAATAATTTTTATATTTTTTATTTTTCTGTAAATAATGAAGAATTTTCTACAATTTTTCAAATTTATTCAATCACTTGTAATTTTTTTAAATATGAAGATAATTGAAAAATTCAAACGGCAAATGAAGATCATAAAAAAGTGTTAAAGTTTTTACTGTACATTTTTTTCGATACGTTGTGTTTTAAAAAAGTTACAAGTGATTGAAAATTATACCTTTTCCAAAAAATTTTATTATTTATTATTAAATTTATTATTGTATGTATGATTACCGTACTATCCTTTTTCGGAAAAGGTATAATGTTCAATCACTTGTAACTTTTTTAAAGCACAACGTATCGAAAAAAATGTAGAGAAAAAACTTCAACACTTTTTTATGATCTTGCATATCCTGTTTGAAATTTTCAATTATCTTCATATTTAAAAAAATTACAAGTGATTGAATAAATTTGGAAAATTGTAGAAAATTCTTCATTACTTACACCAAAATAAAAACTATAAAAATCAATTTAAAATTTTTTTTAAAAACATGGAAAGTTAGTATTTGGATTGCCCTTTAATTTGCCTGTTTTATTTTTACTCTGCGATCAATAGAACCGGAGTTATTACTGCTTAAACTATTACCTGTTTTACAAAAAATTTTCGGAAATTTATGATCGATAGTGTATGTGTGCGTTTTATTTATCGTTTGAAGAAAGATACCAAACCTATGCGTTTTATAGCAAATTAAGTTGGTTATCGGTTGATAGTAGACGTAAATATTTCTTAGGACTGTTAACGTACCAGACCTTAACTAATAGAATACCACATTATTTGCTTGAGTGACTTCCAGCTCCCAGTTGCGATGTCAGAAGTTCGAATCGATTGCAATATTCATGCTTTCAGCGTCCTCAGGCCCATACTAGTGCATATTAGAGGTCTTTCACCATTCAAGCGATGGACTTTTGGAATTCATTACCATCAGTAATAAAACTTAGCTCAACCGTTCCGATATTTAAGAAGCGCTTATATGATTACCTCAGCGATAATGATGGCGCAAATCGATATTAGAAATTAAAGACTAAATTGTCATACATACGCAGCTAATTACGATATAATTTTTTCTTATAATTTTACATTGGTAATACATATGAACACTTGTTAAAACATTGTAAAACTGTTTTTCCTTGCCTTAAGGTTAATTAATTTCCTAGGCATTAATAAATACTTTTTCAATCGATCTTTCTCTCTCTCTTTCTCTCTCGTTCTGCGGCGGTGAGTACATATCCTACTATTATACAGCTCTATGTTTCTCTGACATGTGATTACTCACTTTGCTGCCTGGAGTTTTCAGAATTGTCAGTTTGGACGTCCACTGTCTGCATTACCAATTTATGTAAATAGTTGCATCCCGCTGTAATCAGTTGTCCAAAATTATTACAAATCATCCAACTAAAGTTTTTGGAGGTTACTCATGAGCTACTGATGGAGGAAATTGGGCGGCATTTCTGCGCACCGAAGCCAGGTCAGCACTTCCAGCATGAAATTCTCAATCTACGAAATTCCCTCCCCAGCGCAGGAAATGGCAACATCGCGAGGCTGCTTTATTTGCGGCGCTCGACTAACGCGCACGGACTACACCGAAGTGTGCTCGGTATAGCATAATATCGCTCATACTAACTGTTTCGAGGTCGTGCCAGGCTCGTTTGAGTGCCGTTTTTGTGCGAAAACGAAGGCGTTGATGATAGCTCCCACCGACGCGAGGGCGCCACCGCCTGGGTTACCACACCAGACCAGCGCGGCCAACTATCAGGGTTGCCAGATAGAGGTACTTTTTCTTTGTTGCACTAGCACGGTATGACTTCATTTACATAAGATAGTAGAGGACAGAAAAATCCAAATGGCGACCCTGCCGACTATACCGCGCCGGCGACCACACCTACTTTTTCCACCTCCTGCGCCAAGCTTATTGCCTCGCCTCCGTTGCCATTAATGTCGCAGGTTGTTAAGCAATCAGGCTGCGCACGATGCCTCCGCCGTTTTCGCCTGCAATTTTCAAGACAACCTGCGAAGCGACTTTAAATAGGCGATGAATGCGGTCATTCGTGTTGAGGGCAAGGTGGACGAGGTTAAGGCAGAGTTTCGTGATCTCCATGTGTGTGTATCAATCGGATTGATGAAGAGATCGAGAAGAGATTCGCGAAGTTCAGAAGCCGTGTTCTAGAATTTCGGGTTAGCACCATTGAGGCAGAAAAGGGAAGGCGAATCCCTAAAATTCCCCAGTCTCTCACTTCCGCCGATATGATCAGGGATACGTTTGAGCTGCTTATTTTGGGCCTGCCTGTTGAAAAGATGCTATCGGACAACGACCTAATGATTAAATTATATTCTGATGATTAATTATATTCGCCGATGGACCCCGCGACCTATATCCGTTTCAACGGGATCTTCATCTGCTCCCGTACATACGCGAAAAATTGTAATTAGGTTATCATCTGCTACGGCCAGAAATGCGATAATGGAGAGAGCCCGTCTTTTAATGGGCCGCAGAGTGCACGATATTTTCTGTGAGGGTGGTGATAACTCTCTGTTCCTCAGGTCACTTTGGCTAAAGCCAGTGTTCGATATCTGGTCGGCGTCGGTCCGCAAATCAAATGAACTGGAGTACGTAAGGCCCTTAGTCTTAAACTTACACGTCTACACACGAAAGATGAGGGTAGGGAGGGGGTTGTATGGCAGCTTATGTTCGTGAGGATTTTGGCGTGGACGTCATCGCGTATTCTGACACTGTCTTCTCGAATGCTTCCGAATTTCTCATTTTACGCTTGATGAGTGAAACGGCTGCATTGGTGTTGGCAGTGGTCTATCGCAGGCTCTTAGGCCTAACCTAATGAATTTTTTGATATCATTTCGGACATACTACCACAAGATGATCATGTCGTTGTCACTGGTGACTTTTTACATCGACGTGGGCTCTTCTAGTGCTATTGCAAATAAGTTTAGAGCAAATTTTGTCGGCACCGGGCCTCACGCTTATACAGACCGAGCCAATATACCGTGCAGTGACGTCAAGTGGTTTTTCTCATATGTGGTAAGATCTTTTTCTGATTCGTGAACTAGTACCAACTTTTGAATATGTTAAGACGGCAGCTCCCTTTGCGGCTGGCCATGATGCCATCAATATTATCCTCCAGATTTCCAACACGCTGACTGGTGAGAGGAAGTTCTGGAGAAGAAATCTAGAGGGAACCTCCATAACCTCGCCTCCACATTCACTTCATTTGTCATCTCTTATTCTTTACCGCTCATAGTTATCCAGCCCATGATAGTTTGGTCTGACCAGCCTACTTCTACGGATTTGTCCCCTGTCTATCATCTACCTGGTCCTTCATCACCTCCGGTTCACTCATCTTCGACCCAATTCAGCACTCTCTCACATTCATTATCAAACCTTTGCAAATTCATTCTTTCCACGTTTGACGCTTTGGCTCCTTTAAAACTTCTCTCCATCAAAGTTAAACATAAACCGTGGGTTTCACAGGCGATAAAAATTGATATCAAAGCCAGAAATGTTTTCTCTGGTAAATTTCGCAATTTGGGTTCTATTGATGATTACAACATCTACAAAGAGTTGCGAAATCGTGTTTCAAATGCTTTAAATTCTAGCAAGTTTAAGTTTCTGGCAAAGAAGCTTAGTAGCGTAAATGATCCTGCGAAATCCTGAAAATATCTCAAGAATATTTCAGCTTAAAAATTAACCCCTCACCCCTGAAATTTTTTACGACTCATTAATTGAACACTCAAGATGCATTATTTTCCTCCATATTATGCAACACATATCACATGTCACCTTCATCTCCTTTGTTTTGTTTCTCCACCAACAGTGTAACGCGCAATTCATGAGGCATTCTCAAAGGCCTTGGGCAACCCTGCTCATTGTGGATTTATTCAATGATATGCTCTCAGACATATTTTAACTGATAGGCAAGCCGGGTTTCGACAGGAACATGGTACCCAGACAGCTCTCTTGAGTGTTCTTGATGATGTTTGAAGGGCCATTTATAGTTTATACTTGTTTTACTGCTATTCGATTTTTTTGTATATATGCACATTGTTAACTAGTTTTCAGACCAGTATACAAGCACTGTAAATTACTTATCCATGTTGTTATGCTTCTTATTCTGTTCATATACCATACATATTTTAAGCTGTATTTAAACAATACAATACAATGTACATGCTATGAAGTGCCTACGGGGTTTCTACCCCAAAAGGCCAAATAAAGTATATTCATTCATTCATGCTCTCTCTAAACTTAACTATTTTTTGCATAAGGTGACGCATGGCCCAACTGCTGCGCCTGAGCTCCGAGGTTGACCTTTCTAACCTATTACATATTCATTCTCAGTCTAACTGAGACAGATCAGGTCAGGCCAAAAAACTAATAACACCCTCATACTCCATCTTGCCTACTAACATAAATCGCATCAAGATGCATTTCACCTCCATAGAGACCTTAGTTCATCTGGAATCCTATAACATCATTGCTATTACGAAAACCTTCCTTACTGAGCATTATTTATCTAATGTACTGAGTTTACTTTTGCATCGGCTGGATCGTGTCAGTAACGAGGGGGGGGGGGGAGGTGGCTGCTTACATCTAGGAGGAGTGTAAAGTGAATATTATTGCTCATTCCAACCCAGTTTTCACCAATGCTTCGAAATTTCACATTTGGGACCTAGTTGGCAGATGCGTTGCGTTGGGGCTGGCTCTGGTCTAACAGCGGCCCACGGCCACTTATCCGAATGAATTTTTTTAAACCCTTGCGGATGCGGTGCACATTATGAGCATGTTGTTGTCACGGCTGATTTCAATATTGATAAAAATTCTGTCATTGGGTGGAGGGCGGTCATGATGATGGTACATCTTTCAACACTGGGCTTCAGCTCGTGCCGTCAAAATCAATGCATCACGCAGTGACGTCAATTAGGTCCTCACACACATGGTTTGATCTATTACTGATTCGTGAGCCCTCTTCCAATTACTCTTATTATAACTCATCCGTTCCCTTTCCAGCTGGCCACGACTCCATCAGTCTTACTTTGCAAATTTTCAGTATAACCGTTGGAAAGAAGAAATTTTGGGCAAGGAATCTGGGAGGGATCAACCTCCACAACCACGTGCAGTACTTAGAGCATCCTCCAAAGCGACGGGAATTGATGGTTTCTCTACGCAAATGATCAAGCCACACGAGTCCCAACTCATACAACACTTGGCGACTTTATTTAATGATATGCTCTCGGTTGGTTATTATCCAGATCAATAGAAAAAAACCTTGTTGTTCCTTCTGGTGAAGTCGAGCAGGATAGAATATTGTTGTGAGACAAAGTAGATTTCAAAGCTCTGCAAGCTTTCAAACATTTTTGTCCAATTTTGATCTCTATCTTTATTAACAATTTACCGAAAGTTCTGAACTCTAGCAAGATCATGTTGTTTACAAACGATGCCTCAGATCTATCACTGGGTTTTCCCTGCTGATTTTGTATTAGGTGTGCACCGCATAACCCAAGATTGCTTCTTAGGCGACTAAGAATGGCTTCAAGCTAAATATGGAGAAGACAAAAGTGATGATTCTGGTCAGTCTGGCTTTTATCTCACGCATCGACTTAAGCACAGCCACGAAAGTTAGATTCGGATTAGATCACTTGAAATATGAAAATGAAATTAAATCACACGCATAACTCAGATTTTTCCATTTAAAATAACATTACGAAATCGAAATTGTGCTTTTCTTCGTTCGAGGCGTCGATTTGTAAGTGCGACCATGTCACTCCGTATGGGTTAAATCTCAAATGGGTGTCGATCGAGTCCAGACATGTATTTTTCATCGGGTCCTTGGCTTTTGGTATCAGTGCACACAACTCCCCTCAATATCTAGCTGAGCATTTCAATAAGTTTGGTACCCACTCATATAATCTTCGTACTTCTACTCGTCATTCACTTAAATTTCTTTTCTATCTTCCTCCTCGCACCGAAGCAGTAAATAAATCATCGCTGCTTCATGTATCATTAACCAATTACCATTGACCTCTTTTGATCATTCCTGCCTCACTTCATCCCTATTCAAGGCATCCTTATTTCGCCATTTGTCTGGACTTGATCGTACAGCTTGATTGGCCTAAGTCGAGGAAGAGGGCATTATATGTTCGCCAATCCCTCACATTCGCTAAATACTATGTAACGTGGTATTCGCGCACCCGATCGAATTTAATTAATTTTAATAATTAGAATTGACCGTTGGGCCGCGTTGCCCAATACCGCGCACACAATTAATTTATTTATCGCGAACTGCGGGCTGTCGCCAGGAACACGAGTTCGCTGGGACGAACGGTGTGGAGGATTTGAGCGATCCTCCTTGCCTCGACACGATTGTTTAAATTCATAGAGGATGTCGGCGGAAGCGGGGAGAAATAATAATTGCACTCCGAATTAAAATAATAATAGAAATATTTATTTTAATTGAATGATTAACAATTTGGCCATCCAGGCCTCGTGCCGCGACAAAGGTTGTTTCGCGCGGGCGAAAGTATCGGGAGTCAACCGGATCGAGATCCTTGCCTGCGGATGACTTTACCCCGATCTCCGCTATTCGGGTACGCCGGTACCCGAATACACTCCCGAGGTCTCACACACACATACACTCGGGGTAATGGGGGGAACGCGCGGTAGTATAAAATACACTTACCGGGATTCGCCCCGTGGATGGCCCAGCCGATCCGTGTCCCTTTTGTCCTCCTGGGCAACGGAGGACGACGTCGGCTGCGGTAGTGGAAGGCGGCCCTGTACCGCGGCGATTGCCTCGCGAACCGCGTCCGCACTCACTTATGCACTTCCCGTCCTTGTTCACACATACCAAAAACACTCGCGGATCACCTCACGAGGACGTTCCGGATTATCGACGGCTTTGCGCCTCACGCGCCTTTTCTTAGCCGGGAAAACTATCTCGCTCGACACCGGATAATTTGTCCGCCTCGAGCGGCGGATCGGGACATACTGATTAGGCAATTGCCTAATTTCGAAAAAGGGATGAGAGTGGGAAACACACACACTCTCTCGCGCTCTCATTCCTACGTACTATTGCGCGCGTAATTGTACACTTGATCGACGTAAACAAATGTCATCGGTTGGTCTTGACATACCAAAGGCTCCGACGACTTACATTTAACATGACTTTAAATACTTTGTTCGCCGCGAATAGTTGTGTGACGATTTCCGTCACAACTAATACTGTCCATATTTAAGTATTCTGCGCTGTATTTTATTGTACGTTATTTATTTATATTACTCTCTTGTTTTTATTCTATTTTATTTTATTCTGTTTATTTTGTTAATATTGTTATTATTGTTATCTATTTATTTATATTTATACACCTATGGAGTACAAGTAATATCACCATTACATATAATTTCATTTTATTTCTTATATTTTTATCTATTTGTACTCACTTTTATATATTACAAAATATTCGATGCAAAAAATTACATTTTAAATTGTATCTATGTGTTTATTTTGTATACTATAGTTCCTACGGGGTTGCTACCCCAAGTGGCCAAATAAAGTTGAATCAATCTCTCTCTCTCTCTCTCTCTCTCTCTCTCTCTCTCACTCTCTCTCTCTTTACTCCCATCAGCACTCTACTTTCAAACCTCGTCACTGCCATCCTTCATACTATTGATTCTCTCGCTCCTGCTAAGCTCATCACCATTAAAAACGTCAACAAATCCTGGATTACGCCACTCATTAAACAAAGAATTAAGTCTCGCAATATGGCGTTTAAGAGATTCTTGACCACTGGCCTGAGCTCGGACTATCAATGCTACAAGGAACTGCGTAATCTTGTTAGAAATAACATAGATTCCAGTAAATTTCTGCACTTTAATAATAAGATAGAATCTGCATCTAACTCGTCTGGCTTGTGGAAAGAGCTCAGGAACATGGGTCTCACGTCTAAATCATCTCAATCACCTCTCAACATTTTTTCACTTGATCAGCTCAATATCCATTATGCATCTGTTTCTTATTCACCCCTTCCTTTCTCATTTGATCAACTTCAGTCCCTCATCTCGTCACCAGACATCCTGCCCTTGTCCTATCCGTCAATTTCATTCAACTTCGTCCCTATCACCTCACAGAAAGTACTTTCTATTATTTCCAGGGCCACCTCCAAGGCTACAGGACATGATGGTATTTCGGTTCCGATGCTGAAACTTTTAGCTACACAATTGGCGCCTTGTTTGGCCGACCTATTTAATTTATCCCTCTCTACCGGAATCTTCCCTAAGCCTTGGTCTAGGTCTCTTCTTTTCCCGTTAGCAAAGTCGAGCAAGGTAATCTCGCCGTCTGACACTAGGCCCATCGCAAAGCTCTGTGAAGTCTCTAAAATTCTTGAAAAGATAGTTCACGAACAATTTACAGAGTACCTTAACTGCAATAATTTAATTATTGAGAGACAAGCAGGCTTCCGCCGGGGGCATAGTACTCAGACGGCTTTAATCGGGGTCCTGGATGATATTAGGAGGGCCATAGACAAGCGTAAGATCACCATTCTTGTTTTGTTCGACTTTTCAAAAGCCTTTGATTCGGTACCGCATGACTTGCTGATTCTCAAGTTACGCTCCCTGGGGTGCTCGGATACGGTTATCACCTGGTTCTACCACTATCTGGTAGGTCGCTCCCAAGCGGTAGTGGATGAGCTGGGGAGGACCTCGGCCTGGCTCGACACGTCTAGGGGGGTTCCTCAGGGCAGTGTCCTGGGTCCATTGTTATTCTCTATTTTTATAAATGATCTTCCACGTGTTTTAAGTCATTCAGACTACATGATCTTCGCAGATGACACCCAGATCTATCACTCGTTTTACCCAACCGAACTCGATCAGGGTGTACAGAGAATTTCGGAGGATGCAAATGCGGTTAACGACTGGGCGAGGTCGAATGGACTGAATTTAAATGTGGGGAAAACGAAGGTGATGATCTTGGGTAGTCAGGCTTATATTTCGCGCATTGGCTTGGACACTGCCCCGAGGGTTACAATAGGGAATAGCTTTCTTGATTATGAGACGGAAGTCAAGTCTTTAGGCGTTTGGATTTCGCCTACCCTGGATTGGTCTCGCCAGGTCGCGTCAGTGTCACAAAGGGTTCACGGAGTTCTTCACTCCTTAAGATTTTTTAAGCGAGCGCTCTCACGTCGAAACAGGAAGAGGCTGGTCGAGGCTTTAATCTTCCCGCATTTTGATTACGCATGTGCGGTTTTTCATGACCTGGATGCTACCAGAAACTTAAAGCTGCAAAGGCTACTAAATGCGTGTGTCCGTTTTGTTTGGGGAGGGATTCCGTGGCGGGAGCATGTTACGCCTTACCGTCTTAAACTGGGGTGGCTGTCGGTCGAGCTTAGGCGATCCTACTTCATTGCCACTTCCGCTTATAACATCATCTCTCATAATTCCCCCTCTTACATAGCTCGCCATTTCACCATTCGAGACGCTTCCTTTCCTTCCCGCTCTTCCTCACGTCTCCCACCTTCGTCCCTTTTTTATCCTCCCCCTAGAACGGAAGCCCTAAACAACTCCTTTATCATCACTGCCTCTCGCCTCATCAATCACCTTCCGTTCACCAATTTCGACCCTCTCCTCTTCAGCTCATTTAAATCATCCTTATCATTATACCTTTCTGAGCTCGACCGACAGGCTTGGGAGGGGAGGGTTAGGCGTGAGGGGTTAAGCTGCCCTTCCCTGCCGGAGGTTTGACTCTTAACTATTTATTGTTAATTTATTATTTGTTGCGTTTTTTTTTGTATCAATTTGTGAAGTATTAATTTATTGCGTGTACAGTACCATTGCGTTTTATAATATAAGTTGATTATTCTGTTATCTTATCATAATTTGATTATTCTCGTAATTACGACATCATAATTTGATTACTCTGTTTTTCTTTTTGGCGCTGCGTATTTTTATTTTTGTTACGTTTTTATTGTTATTTTTACTACCGTTATTTATTTTATTGTTATATTTTATTTTTGTATATATTTTTATTTACATTCATATTCATATTCTTATTTTTATTTTTATATTTATTGTTGTATGATTTTATTATTGTTATCATTAATGTGCGCAGTCATTCTAAAGTGTATACGGGGTCTTACCCCTCAATACCCAATAAATAAATCAAATCAAATCAAATCTCTCTCTCTCTCTCTCTCTCTCTCTCTCTCTCTCTCTCTCTCTCTCTCTCTCCCTCTGCAAGTTAGAAGATGGTACAATACGCCAAAATTCCATTGTACTCCGAAAATGTTGAGATTGCGATGACGCGACGTCTCATTGCACGATTGATACAAGCACCATTGGGAAATGTTTTTTCAGTAAATGTTTTCTTTATGAACACATCATGTCTGCGTCGCTGATTATCACCGAACTCAATGTATAAAAATAGTGACGTTGAATAATATAAAAGATAATTATTATATCATGCAGTATACGAAAGAAGTAATTTATTTAGTAAATAAATTTATAGAATTCAGGGTATTTATTGAAACTTAGAAGTAACAGAATGCTTTATTTAATGAAATAAAAACGGACTCTACTCTGACAAATATAAATTATATACAATATGCTCAAATTCGTACAATAATATTTAATTATTAATACTTCCTTAATTATTATTTATTTATTGTTAAAAATGTGTCTGTACTTAGGTTACCAGAAAATAGTAATCCGGATCGGAAATATTTAAATGTACCTTGTCTTCCTAGCAGCTCTTTAGAGGTATATGTCATTAATTATAAACTACTATTTTTTCTTGCTTACGATAATATAAACCTTCAATTTTTAGCAAACACGATCCCGAAAATGTAGCATTGTACAAGAAGAAGATGAAGATGTATCTTCTGGGAAAGATGAAAGTAGCGGCAATGCTTCTTTAAGTACAATTAGACGACGAGGTTCACGATCTGAAGGAAAACTCTCTTATATTTTTCAAAATAATTTTATAAAAAATGCATATGAAGATCCATTAGTCAGCAGTAAAGAGTTACCTCTGTATCAAGAAATAAAAAAAGATTCTGATAATAGTTATTTGCAATGATTAAATCGATCTTAATGTTTGTATTTAGAAATTTATCATATTTTATAGAATTATTTAATATTAGAAAAATATTCTTTTATTAATGTATAAGGCAACATATTTGAATAAAACTGTTACATACGTTGTAGATAAGAGTAAATTACATATATTATAAAAATATGAATTAATAATTATAATTTTTATAAAAAAATTTTTATTTGTTTGACAAAAAAAAGAGTTTAGTAAAAATTACAATATTAGTTTTTAAGATCTATTACTTTCCAGTAATCTGTACTGGATTTATGGGATATTTGGGAATTTTGTAATAATTCCGGGATATCTGCATTTATCAGATGATTTCTTGGATATTTCGGGGATTCTTGAATTATGCCGAGATATCTTCATTCTCTTTCTTCGGTACTTCGGGAATTTTAGAATTATTCCAGGATATCTGCATTAATCGGGGAATTTTCTTGGATGTTTCGGGAATATTTGTAATATTTCGGGATATCTCATAAATCAGGGTATTTCCTGGATATTTCGGAAAGCTTTAGGAATTATTGCATTTAGACCTATTCCTTGATATCTGTACTAATTATGGAATTGCTTAGAAATTTCGTGAATTCTTGAGGTATTCCGGGATATCTGCACTATTTACGGAATTTCTTGGATAATTCGAAAGTTTTTTGGTACTCCGGGATATCTGACTAGTTACATGATTTTTTTGGGATTTTAAGGAATGTGTGTAGTTTTACGGGATGTCTGCACTAATTACGTGATTTCTTGGGTATTTCAGAAATATTTGTGGTATTGCTGGATATTTGCGCTAATTATGGGATTTTTTGGGAATTGCGGGGAAATTTTAAAGGATTCCGGTACATATACACCAATTACGGGATTTCTTCAGAATTTCGAAATTTTTTTTTTTTTTTATTATTATTTTAACGTTGCTTTTTTTATGCTCCCAAACCGGTGCTAATTAGCGACGGAGGTCATACGATGTCTTGTGTCAGCCAGAGCCGGGAATCGAACCTGGGACCTCCAGATTACGAGCCCGACGCCCTACCGACCGAGCCATCGCAGGCCTCTTTCGAAAATTTTAATGTATTCTGGGATATGCACTTCTTACGGTATTTCTTTGGCTATTCGGGAATTTTTAGTATATCCCGGGATAGTATTAGTGATTTAGTTAATTACCGTATATATGAGAACAATATTATATAGTCAATTTGTACAATAATATAATATGGAAAAAAGTTTATCGCGAGCAAATCGAGCGTTTTTGGATAGTTACTATTGAAACCTTTTGCTTCATGTACTTCTGCTTTTTCTTTTTCTTTTCTTTTTTTTCGCATGCGCCTCCAGTAACTATTGTTTAATTAATAAAATATTACTTATGTCAACTGTAGTATAACTAAATTAATTAATATTTTTATCGGATATGTAAGACCGATAAAAATATTAATTAATTTAACTATTGTTAAATCATCAATGTCAACATCAGCGTTCCTTATAAGGCTGTCGCTCCAGAAACAAATAGGTTATCTTATGACTATCGAAAGTTTCTGCAAGTTGCAAGATATTGACGGAGTTGGGGGGGGGGGGGTATGGATCAATTATAACGATTAAAAATACGAATATTTAATTGTTTAAATTAAAAACATAAATTTCTTTTACTTTCTTGTTCTTACTGGGACAAGGTACTTTGTACCTGTCAATATTTTAAGAGAATAGAGGTACAAACAGAGAATAGGGGTAGGAGTCTATCGCTGAGACAATGGGAAAAGTAGGATATATTTCTTGGAGAAATATACAACCATCTCCCAGGCAGTAACCTTTGCAATTATACAATATGCAAAAGCGACGTAGGAGAACTGCAAGGATATTTAATATATATCTTCTTGGACAGTAGAACGGTGTCAGTAACTCTAAGTGGTGATACTACCAAATTCAGCCTGATTTGTGAATGTGACACTAAATATGCTAGTAGAGGGCCACAAGCGGCTAGCACTGACATGGATACCAAATCACATAGACTTACGTAGTAATGAGATATTCATTGAACAAGCAAAAATGAATATAAATGGAAAATATTTAAAACCGGGCTTGATGGAGAAAATGCCATATAAAAATCTTATGGAACAAATAATAGAATGTGTATAATATATAATATCGGTCTCTCTGATTTTTGTTTCAAATAAAAGAATGGTTTGACAAAAATTACCACAAGGCATGGATAAACAATGCAGGATGTAGACAAAGTCATACTAGGGGACGCAGCCATACTAGAGGATGCAATAAATAAACTCTAGATGAAAGGGCTCAAAAAACTTAATTTAAACACATCGCGAAAATTAATGGCAATATATACTATACATGGAAATTTGTCATAATACAGACACAAAATGAGTCTGGAAACAGATGCACTAGATAGAATGTATAAACAGGTAAATGAAACACTTATACACATTTTCTGTAAATGCTTCAGAATCATAACAAAAAGAGGGCACCTTGCATCTCAAATTGGGGTGTCCATAGAATACTTGCTGCATGGCAAAGTGTTTGATGCACGATTAAAGAAACCAAGGACTTGTAGAGGGCTTCCATATGTGAAAGAGCACTATTGATATATACCTGAAAGTCCATCAGGTACTAAAGAAGAGGGCGCAAAGGGACTACCCACGTGTCTGGCCAATCTCGTAAAATGGAAGCGACTGTGGTTTATAAAAATAAAAAAAAAACATTTTGATCAACTTTTACTATATAAAATTACATGTAATATCGGATGCTAATTGTCGCCAGAAATTATCCTTCTGTGTTAGAATTTCTAATCTCAAGTTCAATGTCTCATAAACTATATGCCAATATTGAACTTGAAAAAATTGTAAATTCGCTATTAGTGATTTTTTCATTTAAAACTTTAAAAAAGAAGCTTGAAGTAGTATCTTTTAAACGGTCTATAGCTTGTAAATGGTCTTCAAGTCTGAAATAGTTATAATAATTTAAAAAAAAAACACGAAAAATAATTAAAAAATTAACATGATTTTGTGATGAACATCGGTACACACAATAACTAAAAGTAATAAATCTAGAAGTTCCGCAAAGTAACATTAGTTATCGCAAAAAATTAAAATTTTCTTGTTTACTTTGTCATAGTCTTGTTTTGTCACATTATGGTAGAGAATAAGATTCCCATCGATTAGCAATGCATAGGAAAGAGAAGATCCAAGAAAAAACAAATTCTCTCTTCGCGCATCACCTTAGCTAGCTTAGGAGGATTGCAATTTAAGCTTCAATTATTCTAACTCAGATTCAGTGACTAAGTTCCAAAAGAAAACAAATTTACTCATTACGCATTACCTTTAGAATTGATCTAAAATCATTTATACTTACTAAAAAAATATAGTTACATGATTATTTGAATGTAGCCTAAGACATGAAGTAATAAAAGAAAGAAATAAAATCATTTTAATGTAACAAGGTTTTATTTAATTATATTTATATTTAAATCGTAGTGAAAGAAAGGTAACGTACTACAAACATTAAACGCACGCCCGGCGCGAGCAAGAACTAGGAGTATATACATATCCGCGCTGGAAAGTCCAAGTGCGAGTCGCGATGTCTCGACTCGTTGTAGTCGCCCAAATGTTGGCGAGATCGCGAGCACAGCTAGTTTTTCGGAGATATGGGCATAGTGGGGAGCTTCTCCCGTAGTAGACTCGGCTTAGTTACCGAAGATTCTGACTTCCCTCACCAATTGGCATCACATGGATAAGCGTCAATTTGCGTGTAGATGTACTAGACCGTGACGTTATTGCTTCTTTATGTCTCTGTACTTTCATCGTAGTTATATAAATGATCGATGTTAACATTATTCGATGTTTATATTACTATGCATGAAATACTTTGTAGTATTATTGTTTGAACTAATTTATTATTAAATTTATTTTTTCGATGTATAATTGATTTAATTACAATTTTCATAGCATATTACAATAATTAATAATTTCTCATAATGTATTTGAGTGTGGTTATGCCTTAAATATGTACTAAAGATTTAAAAGTTAATAAATAATGCTTATTTATTTAAATAATAACAAGTTCGCTGTTTTTGGTCGCATCGCATTGATATTTTGACCAATTATAGCAAATAGATAAAAAAAATAACAAATTTTACAATTTCCAATTATTTAATATTTAAATAAATTCATTAAACATTATTTATTATTATTATTGATTGAGTCGGGCCTATGAGGACTCCGGGCGCATGGGTAGTCCCTTCCCTCTGATACGGTGGGCTCATTCAAAGATATTATTCCAGAAGGAAATTATTCTTGGAATATCCTCTACCGTAAAGTCTATACACTGCAGAAGGAATTCCCCAAGATGGGTTCTCCTTCTCTCCATGAGGGCTGGGCACTTGCAGATGATATGCAATGTTGTCTCATCCTTTAATTTACAGAATCTACATGTTGGACTTTCGCTTAGTCCTATCATATGTCTGTATTTAAGTAACGCGCCGTGGCCAGTTAACACAGCTGCCACTAATCTTGCGTTCCTCTTGCTTAACTTGGAGATTTGGGAAGCCCAGTCTCCTAGCGTTTGAGGTTTAATAAAACTTTTTGCTACACGACAGCCCGGCGCATTCTTCCAGGCCTCTTCGTGTTTCTTGGCTATCCACTCTCGGGTTATCTTTACAAATTCCGAGTTGCAGATGCCAACAATTGGCTCCGGTCCAATGAACCGTTCCCTGCTTGTTTGCTTGGCAAGTCTGTCTGCCACTTCGTTTCCCCTGATGCCAATGTGACTTGGCACCCATAGTAAGGTCACAGAGCGGAAGCCAGCCAGTTCATTCAGAGCATGGTGGCACTCCGTCACCAGTTGGGATCTGTTCACAGGTGCGTCCAGGGCTTCTAAAGCACTCCTACTGTCCGAGCAAATATACAGATGCTCCCTGGATTTGTAGGAGGCCGCCCAGTGTGCACAGTGGATGATGGCCAGCAGCTCCGCTTGGTGCACAGTCGTGTACGCTCCGAGCGGTATGGTCTGTCCTTTCCATCCCTCCTTCTGTAGACACCGGCTCCTGAGCCTCCCGCATTCTTTGAGCCGCCTGTATACCAGACCTCTCCAGATGCGGGAAGTTGAGCCTTTTGAGATGTCCAGTCTTCTTTTGAAGGAAGACTGATCATGTATTTCTTGTCAAAGAGGTGGACAGTAGTCGCCTTGTCCATGAGCATGTCTTGCAGGCCTCCATAGAAGTTGGCTCCCAATGTCTTCCCCCTTTTCTCCGCCTCTCTTTCAACTCTGAGGAGTCTTTTGGCTGCCTCTGCTTCATCGTGAGGGCCAAGGGCTCTATGCCCAGAAGAACCACTAGGGCAGCCGTCGGCGAAGCCTTAGCCGTTCCCAGGGCGCATCTCAGCACAAGGTCTCTCAGCCTTTCTAATTGAGAGATTGCAGATCTGAGTGCTGTTCTCTCCCCCCATATAGTAGCTGCATACAGCAGTCTGGGTTTGAGAACCGCATTATACAACCATTTAGTTGTGGCTGGTTTTAGTCCCCAATTTCTACCAATGGCTCTTCTGAGCTGCCAGAGTCCATTGATGAATTTTCGGCTTTTATCCTCAAAATGCCTCTTCCATGACAGTTTGCTGTCAAAGATGACTCCGAGGTATTTCATCTCTTTTGATATTTAAGAGACTGATTATTAAGTTTTATTATTAAGGGCAAAGTTAGTGGCCCATTTGTATTTCTTGGTGAAGACCACTACCTCAGTTTTATCCGGGTTGACATTAAGCCTTTATCTTTGCACCATTTTGCAACAAGGTTTATGGCCTGTTGAAGACGCTCCAAGACGGTTTGCAGGAAGGGTCCACGTCCGATGTTAACATTATTCGATGTTTATATTACTATGCATGAAATACTTTGTAGTATTATTGTTTGAACTAATTTATTATTAAATTTATTTTTTCGATGTATAATTGATTTAATTACAATTTTCATAGCATATTACAATAATTAATAATTTCTCATAATGTATTTGAGTGTGGTTATGCCTTAAATATGTACTAAAGATTTAAAAGTTAATAAATAATGCTTATTTATTTAAATAATAACAAGTTCGCTGTTTTTGGTCGCATCGCATTGATATTTTGACCAATTATAGCAAATAGATAAAAAAAATAACAAATTTTACAATTTCCAATTATTTAATATTTAAATAAATTCATTAAACATTATTTATTATTATTATTGATTGAGTCGGGCCTATAGGCTCTCTTGGAATATCCTCTACCGTAAAGTCTATACACTGCAGAAGGAATTCCCCAAGATGGGTTCTCCTTCTCTCCATGAGGGCTGGGCACTTGCAGATGATATGCAATGTTGTCTCATCCTTTAATTTACAGAATCTACATGTTGGACTTTCGCTTAGTCCTATCATATGTCTGTATTTAAGTAACGCGCCGTGGCCAGTTAACACAGCGCCACTAATCTTGCGTTCCTCTTGCTTAACTTGGAGATTTGGGAAGCCCAGTCTCCTAGCGTTTGAGGTTTAATAAAACTTTTTGCTACACGACAGCCCGGCGCATTCTTCCAGGCCTCTCGTGTTTCTTGGCTATCCACTCTCGGGTTATCTTTACAAATTCCGAGTTGCAGATGCCAACAATTGGCTCCGGTCCAATGAACCGTTCCCTGCTTGTTTGCTTGGCAAGTCTGTCTGCCACTTCGTTTCCCCTGATGCCAATGTGACTTGGCACCCATAGTAAGGTCACAGAGCGGAAGCCAGCCAGTTCATTCAGAGCATGGTGGCACTCCGTCACCAGTTGGGATCTGTTCACAGGTGCGTCCAGGGCTTCTAAAGCACTCCTACTGTCCGAGCAAATATACAGATGCTCCCTGGATTTGTAGGAGGCCGCCCAGTGTGCACAGTGGATGATGGCCAGCAGCTCCGCTTGGTGCACAGTCGTGTACGCTCCGAGCGGTATGGTCTGTCCTTTTCCATCCCTCCTTCTGTAGACACCGGCTCCTGAGCCTCCCGCATTCTTTGAGCCGCCTGTATACCAGACCTCTCCAGATGCGGGAAGTTGAGCCTTTTGAGATGTCCAGTCTTCTTTTGAAGGAAGACTGATCATGTATTTCTTGTCAAAGAGGTGGACAGTAGTCGCCTTGTCCATGAGCATGTCTTGCAGGCCTCCATAGAAGTTGGCTCCCAATGTCTTCCCCCTTTTCTCCGCCTCTCTTTCAACTCTGAGGAGTCTTTTGGCTGCCTCTGCTTCAATCGTGAGGGCCAAGGGCTCTATGCCCAGAAGAACCACTAGGGCAGCCGTCGGCGAAGCCTTAGCCGTTCCCAGGGCGCATCTCAGCACAAGGTCTCTCAGCCTTTCTAATTGAGAGATTGCAGATCTGAGTGCTGTTCTCTCCCCCCATATAGTAGCTGCATACAGCAGTCTGGGTTTGAGAACCGCATTATACAACCATTTAGTTGTGGCTGGTTTTAGTCCCCAATTTCTACCAATGGCTCTTCTGAGCTGCCAGAGTCCATTGATGAATTTTCGGCTTTTATCCTCAAAATGCCTCTTCCATGACAGTTTGCTGTCAAAGATGACTCCGAGGTATTTCATCTCTTTTGATATATTAAGAGACTGATTATTAAGTTTTATTATTAAGGGCAAAGTTAGTGGCCCATTTGTATTTCTTGGTGAAGACCACTACCTCAGTTTTATCTGGGTTGACATTAAGTCCTTTATCTTTGCACCATTTTGCAACAAGGTTTATGGCCTGTTAAAGACGCTCCAAGACGGTTTACAGGAAGGGTCCACGTCCGATGATTAAAATGTCATCAGCATAGCCCACTACTTGGTGATCATTACTTGATAGCGTATCTAATAAGTTATCTACTACAAGACACCATAGGAGGGGTGTCACCCCTCCTTGTGGGCAACCTGAGTTAACATTGCCTCTAATCGTGGTGTCCCCTTTGGTAGTTTCCAGCAGGCGGTTGCCTAGCATGTGGCATGTCCATTCAACAAGCATCTCGGGAATTCCGTGATCTATCATTGCTGACTTGATGACCTCCCGAGACGTATCGTTGAAGGCCCCCTCTATGTCCATTGCAACCGCCACTGCAAATGCTCCACATTCAAGTTGTTTATGAATGAGCTGCTTAGCCCTATAAAGAGCGGTCTCCGTTGAGTGTCCTGGTCTGTAGGCATGTTGATCCTTGTTCAGAGGCTTGTTTTTCAAGACCCCGTCCCTTAAGAATCTATCTACCGGCCTTTTTAAACTCTTTAGTATGAATGAGGTCAGACTGATAGGCCAACAATCCTTCGGTGTGGTATAACTTTGTCTTCCCGCTTTCGGGATGAAAACCACCCTCACTCCCTGCCACGCTACAGGCACGTGACCAAGAACGAGACTGGCTCTGAAGATCTTTATCAGCGGCCCTAGGATACAATCCTCTGCCCTCTGAAAAAGAACCACAAAAATTCATCCGATCATCCGTACCAGGGGATTTGTAGGGTCGAAAGGAGCTTATAGCCCATTTCACCCTATCTTCAGTGATAATAACCTTTGCCAGGTCTTGATGGCAGCGCCACTGCGACGCCTTCCATCTGTTCCTGAAATCGATTATTTTCCTGTTATTAGTTCCTAGCTCCGAGAAGCCTGGGAAGTGGCTACTGATCAGGTACACTAGGGTATCCTCGTCAGAAGTTGAGAACTTATTATCTGGAAGCTTGAGCGAGCCAAGGGCAGCTTCCGGGTTCTTGGACAGAATCTTGTCCAGTCTTGAAGCCTCGTTTCCGCCCTCAACCTCCTCGCAGAAAGCGGCCCAGCTTTCCATCTGTGCTCTTCTAATTTCAGATCTGTACCGATCTCTTTCCTTTTTATAAGTGTTCCAAGGAATTTTCCCTTGTCTGGCCTTTTTGAGAAGGTTCCGTATGGATCCTCTCAATAGTTCTAGTTTACCTGACCACCAGCGGATTTGGCCTTTGGGCTTCCTCCTACTTCGTGGACAGTTATTCTCGAAGGCTTGGCGGAGTGCTTCAGTCAGCTTCCGCGCTGCCTTCTCCAGCATGGGAATGTCTCTTATAGCACCTGGAAGGTTCTTCAAGGTTCCTTTCCAGGTCTCGTCCGAAACCCTCCCAGTTGGTATGTCTGGGGTTTCTGAGGAACCGAAGCTCCTCCAGCGGACCACACTCCCCCTCCAATTCCATGGCGATCTGAGCATGATCCGACAGCGTCGGCTCGTCAGTGACCCTCCAGCTTTTAATTCTGTCTGAAAGGGCCGAGGAACATAGTGAAATATCAATGACCTCCGCCCTTACAGCATTTTGGAAAGTAGGTTTACTTCCGGTATTGAGAATGTCCAGCTCCGTGGTGACGAGATAGTCCACCAGTGCGGGTCCCCTCTTATTCACATTTGAGCTGCCCCATAGTTCATGATGCGCATTTGCATCACATCCTATTAGGATTGGCCCGTTATGTTCCTGACAATGGCTAATCAACCTGACAACCTCCTTCGGCGGAACATCGGTGTCTTCATAGGGAAAGTAGGCTGAGGCAATGATAAGCCTACCCATCTCCTTTACGTTAATGGAAACCACCATTAAATCTTTTGTACAGAAATCCCAAAGCAGGACACTATTTAGTCCCTTGCAGACAATGCCTGTCCTTGGTCTGTCTGCTGTCGGGTCTCTGTAGCATTGTAGTCTACCTAGTCCTTTGATGGACCCCTTCACAATCCAGGGCTCTTGGATTAGCGAGAGGCCTGTGTGCACCGTAGCCATGCTTCTCTGCAATATTGCAGAGATGCCTTTGCTATGGTGCAAGTTAATTTGGGTTATTGACAGAGTTGGAGGAGCCAATTATGTGCTCTCCACCTCCATCTCAACCACCTCCCCCGGCGGACCTTTCTGAGTCACTTTAAAAGTGCCTCGTCCCAGGTCCAGCCAGGGTCTAAAATCTAGGACCTTAAGGGCCCTGACTTGGGACTGAGGCAGCATAACGATTCGGAGGTAGCAGTCCTCCCTCTTTTGCCTTCTGATTCATCCGAGAGGTTAATAGCTCTCCAGCATGATGTTTTAAGGGAGGGGTTGAACTCCTTCTGGCGCCGCAGCACTACGGCCGACTCCTCTTTTGGCTTAGGGAGCCAGACCACTGCCTTCAGCATTTTCTGGAGGAGCTCAGACCCTTCTGCCTTGAAAGCTACCCCCTCGGGCATCAGGGAGGCCGCTTTGGAGAGCAGCCATTCACTCGATATTTGGTTCGAGACCTCGAAGACCAGAGCTCCCCCGACGCAGCTCGATGATTCAAATCTCGGGTATTGCGCCGGTGGGGTGGTCCTCAAGACCTCTCTAAAGACGGCCCTGACTTTGCCGAGATCCTTCTGGGTGAGAGGCACATCAGGGTAGTTCTCAGCGGTCAGGACCACCATGAGAGGGTTAGACCTTTGCGCGGCCGTAAGTCCTCCCTTGTGAGGGGCATTGGGCTCAGCACTAGCCTCTGATCCCTTCTGTGAACTCGGCGGGCCACAATGTCTTTTGTTGCCCGGCGATACTCCGAGGGGCGAGTCTCTAGACTCTTTCCTTCTCTTCGTAATCGCCGGGGTTTGAATCGACACTGTATTTGGTGGGCCGTCTTTGTTGGCCTCGCCAGCTGCCGCCTTCAGTTTTTTCAATTTCTTCCGGTAGGCCCCACACCTCTTGGTCGGTAGATGTGGGCCAAACACCGGAAGGCTGTGTGAACTACCAGATTCGGGGGCACGTAGACCCTCTGGCCTTGTAGAGCCAGAGGTCACAGCCTCAGGAGCCGAGTATTCCATCTGGGGGATTTGAGGTCCCTCCTTGACTGTCGTATCTCCAGTCTCATGAGCTAGTGGACCCCTTAGCGCCGAAGCACCAGGGTTCCCAGCCTCTAGAGACAGAGACAGAGAATTAAACATTAAATAATGAATAAAATTTATATTTTCGTCGCTGGGATCGAACTCGGTCGATGAGCGTAGCAGTCAAAAATTTTGCCGCTCGAGCTATTTTTCTTAAGAAAATGAATTCGATATGTCTACATTAGGTACGTAGACACTGTCCTATGACTATTTCAAATGGTTAAAAAATTAAGAAAATGTTAATTTTTTAGAAATTGATGATAATGCATCAGTTGGTTACTTATAAGATGTGGATTTAGATTATCCACATGAAATTCATGATATTATATACGGATCATGTAAGATTTCACGGTTCGACACAGGAAAAACTGTTAGCAACTCTTGAGAATATACAAAATTATATAATTTATTATCGTGCACTCAAGCAAGCAGTTTCCAAAAGGGCTGTTTCATGTTTGTTGAAATATTCTTCAATATTTGTAATGATTTTTATTGGTTTTTAATGATAAAAACTGGTCCTATATATAAAACATCAGTAAAATAATCTTTTTTCAGAAAAAAAAATCATAAAATTATAGGGTTGTACGCAAAATATATATCATTTTCAGAAAAATTAACAGTATCTGCCGATTATGCAAAAAGTATACTTATTTTGTAAATATACTGGAAGGAAGCACTAAAAAAAATTACAAATCATAAAGCTTGCTTCTTTGTATTTTATTAGCTTCTAAATATATATTTTCGTACAGAAAATTCTATATTCGTAAAATAATATTATAGTATACCATATAGAATGTTATATACAATATAATTATATACTATATATAATATAGAACTGAATTATTTCGCATGAACAGACAAGATTCCATAACGACTAGGATTGAAAAAATTTTTTCTTACTAGATACAAAAACTTACCTTTATTTCTTCTACAGACACGATGAATTGAAAAAAAAGTTCTAATCAACGGTTGCGGCCGCACTGGGATAACTAGTTACCCCACGCTGGAGAAAACAAACGCCCACAGCGCCCCCACGTGTTTCTTAGCTTTCCATATAATCACATCTCACATCTCACACTTGTCTACTACCGGCAAATGTCGTTACTTGTGTCAATTTCAAATGTTTTAGACCTCCAATTTCACTTTCTTTGATCCTGGCCTAAGGGTTAAACTTTTCATAGAATTAAATAGTTCAATGAGAATTGTAGTTAGTCTGAAAAGAATCTTTTTAAATAATGTACTTAGCATTCGGTAATGAGTCTATTTTGAAGGGATTTACGGTCGTTTTTCCGAATAAATCAAACTTAAATTAAACGAGGCACTATCCCCTAGTGAAAATGTATGCGCAATTAATGGCGCAACTTTTGACACAACTTTTGACGCAACTTTTTGCGCTACTTTTTACGTGCCTTTATACAGCCAAAAGTTGCGCCATAAATTGCGCTACTATATTGAAAATTTGAAAATATATATATGGGTGGTTCTCTGTGACATCGAGGATGAAAAAAATAAATATTGCTATAACTGTGGGAATATGTTTTAGAGGTATCCAGTAGTTCTCCTGAATTTTTTCAGATTTTTTCTGGGCCATTATTTTAAGATACAGAGAGTCAAAGTTGCCATTTTAGCACGTTTTTGCATTATATGCCCATATTCATAAACTTGTAGCTCTCAGGGGATGTATTTTTCACTTAAAAGATAAATATGACTTTTTTTTTGTAAAATTTTCTGAATTTTTATTAAAAATACTTTTAAAGTCATAAATATATGCTGTCACACTCTTGTAAGCCATTGAAACCTTAACGAGTGAAAGTGAGCTATTCTGCTCCGGACTCTGGAAACCTTATGCTGTCTAAAAGATGTCTTTTTATAGTCAGAAACTGTCTATAAATTTCCAGAGTGGGTCTAAATCATTAAGATCACTTATGGTCAAAATATCTGGGAAAAGTGCCCGAAATATTAATAGAAATGTATATTTGTTGCCTTATAACGATGAATCTATTAGCATGATCATTGTAAAAAAATTTGTGCACTTACCTTGGAGTGGTAGAAATGTATCTTCACTTGTTTCAGTATCCATCTAATCCCCTGTAAGCTGCTAAAAATATAAATATTATTATACAAATGTAAAAAATTAATTTTTAAACATTTATAATGCTGAATTTTTAGTTTTACATCCCTTACAAGAAGTATAATACTAATCTGAAGGATTATTATAAATATATAAACATCATTATTACAATATCTGAATATACGTATTTTAACAAAAGATATATAAATATATCGGATATATAATTATAATGAATAATATGATAACGTGACAGTGACAAGTTTGTGAAATCTAAACAATGTATTGCTATATAATAATAATAATAATGTTGATACTTTTATAGTAATACTAGCTGTTCAGATTAGTATTATAATTCTTGTAAGGGGATGTAAAAACTTAATCCAGCATTATAAATGATTAAATATTAATTTTTTATAATTTTATAATATATTTGTATTTTTAGCAGCTTACAGGGGATTAGATGGATACTGAGATACACTACCGGTCAATTGCTTTGCCCACTTCGACTCAATTTTACCCGTTACAAAAGTATCATAACTTGGGTAAAAATTGAGATAAATAATCGTTCGACAGCTCATTAAAAGCTTGAAGCAAGGGCTTTTTAATGGTTTACCGTGCCTATTTAAATTTTTGTTTTTTAATGTTTTTATTATAAAATCAAAAGTTGCGCCATAAATTGCGCTACTATATTGAAAATTTGAAAATATATATATGGGTGGTTCTCTGTGACATCGAGGATGAAAAAAATAAATATTGCTATAACTGTGGGAATATGTTTTAGAGGTATCCAGTAGTTCTCCTGAATTTTTTCAGATTTTTTCTGGGCCATTATTTTAAGTTACAGAGAGTCAAAGTTGACATTTTAGCACTTTTTGCATTATATGCCCATTTCATGAATTTAGCTCCAGGAGATGCATTTTTCACTAAAAACATAAGTATGACTTTTTTTGTAAAATTTTCCGAACTTTTCATAAAAAATACTTTTAAAGACATAAATGTATGCTGTCACACTCTTGTAAGCCGTTTAAACCTTAAATAGTGAAAATCAGCAATTCTGCTCCGGACTCTGGTAACCTAATACTGTCTAAAAATGTCTTTTTATAGTCAGAAACTGCCTAAAAATTTCCAGAGTGGGTCTAAATCATTAAGATCACTTTGGTCAAAATATCCGGGAAAAGTGCCCGAAATATTAATAGAAATGTATATTTGTTGCCTTATAACGATGAATCTATTAGCATGATCATTGTAAAAAAATTTGTGCACTTACCTTGGAGTGGTAGAAATGTATCTTCACTTGTTTCAGTATCCATCTAATCCCCTGTAAGCTGCTAAAAATATAATATTATTATACAAATGTAAAAAATTAATTTTTAAACATTTATAATGCTGAATTTTTAGTTTTACATCCCTTACAAGAAGTATAATACTAATCTGAAGGATTATTATAAATATATAAACATCATTATTACAATATCTGAATATACGTATTTTAACAAAAGATATATAAATATATCGGATATATAATTATAATGAATAATATGATAACGTGACAGTGACAAGTTTGTGAAATCTAAACAATGTATTGCTGTATAATAATAATAATAATGTTGATACTTTTATAGTAATACTTCAGATTAGTATTATAATTCTTGTAAGGGATGTAAAACTTAAAATCCAGCATTATAAATGATTAAATATTAATTTTTTATAATTTTATAATAATATTTGTATTTTTAGCAGCTTACAGGGGATTAGATGGATACTGAGATACACTACCGGTCAATTGCTTTTGCCCACTTCGACTCAATTTTACCCGTTACAAAAAGTAGCATAACTTGGGTAAAAATTGAGATAATAATCGTTCGACAGCTCATTTAAAAGCTTGAAGCAAGGGCTTTTTAATGGTTTACCGTGCCTATTTAAATTTTTTGTTTTTTAATGTTTATTATGAAAAATCAAAATGTATAAAATGCGGATTTTCTTGTTCGTCTGCATTTTAAAACTGCACTTCAACCAAACATCGGAAAATAATTTTATAAAAAAAATTGAAAAGCTGTGAATCAAGAGCTTTCGAACGCACTATAGTACATTGTTTTAAAGGTCCTTTTTACGTTTTGACTGGTGGGTTTCTTTTAAAACACGTCTTTCTTCAACTTTATGTATCTCGGAAGGGATTAAATTTAAAAAAAAAAATGTCTAGGAGAAAAAATGTTTGATTTTAATCTTAAGATTATGTACAAATGTATTCAGATTGTTTAGAATTTTTTTTTTTATTTGATAAATGAATTGATTATAAAGAATTTCTAAACTATATATACTATATAAATTAAAAAAAAAAAAATTCTAAACAATCTGAAAAAAATTGTACATAATCTTAAGATAAATCAAACATTTTTTTCTCCTAGACATTTTTTTTTAAATTTAATCCTTCCGAGATACATAAAGTGAAGAAAAAGACGTGTTTTAAAAAGAAAACCACCAGTCAAAACGTAAAAAGGACTTTAAAACAATGTTAATATAGTGCGTTCGAAAGCTCTTGATTCAAGCTTTTCAATTTTTTTATAAAATTATTTTCCGATGTTGGTTGAAGTGCAGTTTTAAAATGAAGACGAACAAGAAATCCGAATTTTATACATTTTGATTTTTATAATAAAAACATTAAAAACAAAAAATTTAAATAGGCACGGTAACCATTAAAAAGCCCTTGCTTCAAGCTTTTAAATGAGCTGTCGAACGATTATTATCTCAATTTTACCCAGTTATGATACTTTTTGTAACGGGTAAAATTGAGTCGAGTGGGCAAAAGCAATTGACCGGTAGTGTAAGTGGAGATACTTTTCTACCATTCCAAGATAAGTGCATAAATTTTTTTGCAACGATCATGCTACTAGATTCATCGTTATAAGGCAACAAATATACATTTCTATTAATATTTCGGGCACTTTTCCCGGATATTTTGACCATAAGTGATCTTAATGATTTAGACCCACTCTGGAAATTTTTAGGCAGTTTCTGACTATAAAAAGACATCTTTTAGACAGTATTAGGTTACCAGAGTCCGGAGCAGAATTGCTGATTTTCACTATTTAAGGTTTAAATGGCTTACAAGAGTGTGACAGCATACATTTATGTATTTAAAAGTATTTTTTATGAAAAGTTCGGAAAATTTTACAAAAAAAGTCATACTTATGTTTTTAGTGAAAAATGCATCCCCTGGGAGCTAAAAATTCATGAAAATGGGCATATAATGCGAAAAAGTGCTAAAATGTCAACTTTGACTCTCTGTAACTTAAAATAATGGCCCAGAAAAAATCTGAAAAAATTCAGGAGAGCTACTGGATACCTCTAAAACATATTCCCACAGTTATAGCAATATTTATTTTTTTCATCTTCGATGTCACAGAGAACCACCCATATATATATATATATATAATTTTATAATAGAAAATGCCTTAAGATCTTTTTTATGTGATTTTCAATTGCAATTTTCAACATGAATCCAACTTTAAAAAATTTCTAATATTTTGATGAATGCAATCAAATAAAAAAATGCATATTAATAAAGTTATATTTATTTATTTATTTATCTAAAAGCTCCAAATTTTGAAAGACAAGATTTTTGTTTTAAACTCTTACCTCGAGGTTTTTCCAAATTCAAGATGGCAGCATCCAAGATGGTAATATATTGTCACGTCGCACTGGGGATCAGGGTGCGGGTGATCAAATCAAGTTAAATTATCACTTATTCAGTAAGAATTTATTTTAACAATATCGGGTGCCAGTCCAATACGTTCCGAGTAAATTTAGCGATTCGTTACTCGCTTAAAAACCGCTCAATTGGATACATGTAGATATCTCCACGAATAGTCGAAATGGAAATAGCGAACGGCACGGCTGTAACACGCGTTTCGTAAGCCGGCTACTTCGCGCGCGAAGGGGGGGAGGGGAGAAGCTGAGGTACACTAAATTACGCGGCGAGCAAGGCTATCGTACAGGGAAAAGGCTAGGATACACGGGAGTTCGCGGCACACACACAGGCAAGGAAAACGGCTATGAATTTTGGCACTAGGTTGCACAAACCTTTGGCGATGCTGGTACACGTGCGGCACACACTCGTCGCTACGCTCTTACTCTCTCTTTCTCGCTGACGTCGTCGACGCGAGAGAGTCGCTGCGCGCATGCGCCGTGACCACTTACGACGACGACGTAGCTGTTCGGCCTTCTTCGTGGTGTTCTTGGCTGCCTCCTTCTTCTCTATTACGATCACTGGCTCGAGGACTCGGAAATGCAGTACAGCGTTTTTACCTGGGTGAGTTATAAACTGTACAGCTACTCGGTTTATATGTTGTTGTCTCACCTAACCTCTCCTCTGCACCCATCCTATACACAGCTGTTCACTGCTGTGTGATCCTGTCCTCTTCCTTTATAAGGTGCACACTGTAAGCAGAAATCTTACAGGTTTATTTGCTGAATTGGATGGCTGCTGTGGGAGGCGATTGGCTACGCTGCTTCTCCAGGTGTGATGTAAAGGACTTCTCCTCACTACTTCCTGGCATAACTTGGACTTCAGACTTCCTCTGGATCTTCTTGGAGACTCCTGAGCTGTTGCTTTTTGTGCTCGGTGATGCAGCTTCCCTGTGTGTGTGTAGGCTGGTAGGGTTCAGTGAGGCTTAGGTAGGGTTTGGTAAGGACTTCAGTGGGCTACGAGCTCGCTCAATTTGACATGCATTAAATGCATTGTCACAATATATAGGAGAAAATTTTTTTTCTCCTAGACATTTTTTTTTTAAATTTAATCCTTCCGAGATACATAAAGTTGAAGAAAAGACGTGTTTTAAAAGAAAACCACCAGTCAAAACGTAAAAAGGACTTTAAAACAATGTTAATATAGTGCGTTCGAAAGCTCTTGATTCAAGCTTTTCAATTTTTTTATAAAATTATTTTCCGATTTGGTTGAAGTGCAGTTTTAAAATGAAGACGACAAGAAAATCCGAATTTTATACATTTTGATTTTTATAATAAAAACATTAAAAAACAAAAAATTTAAATAGGCACGGTAAACCATTAAAAAGCCCTTGCTTCAAGCTTTAAATGAGCTGTCGAACGATTATTTATCTCAATTTTTACCCAAGTTATGATACTTTTGTAACGGGTAAAATTGAGTCGAAGTGGGCAAAAGCAATTGACCGGTAGTGTAAGTGGAGATACTTTTCTACCATTCCAAGATAAGTGCATAAATTTTTTTGCAACGATCATGCTACTAGATTCATCGTTATAAGGCAACAAATATACATTTCTATTAATATTTCGGGCACTTTTCCCGGATATTTTGACCATAAGTGATCTTAATGATTTAGACCCACTCTGGAAATTTTTAGGCAGTTTCTGACTATAAAAAGACATCTTTTAGACAGTATTAGGTTACCAGAGTCCGGAGCAGAATTGCTGATTTTCACTATTTAAGGTTTAAATGGCTTACAAGAGTGTGACAGCATACATTTATGTATTTAAAAGTATTTTTTATGAAAAGTTCGGAAAATTTTACAAAAAAAGTCATACTTATGTTTTTAGTGAAAAATGCATCCCCTGGGAGCTAAAAATTCATGAAAATGGGCATATAATGCGAAAAAGTGCTAAAATGTCAACTTTGACTCTCTGTAACTTAAAATAATGTCCCAGAAAAAATCTGAAAAAATTCAGGAGAGCTACTGGATACCTCTAAAACATATTCCCACAGTTATAGCAATATTTATTTTTTTCATCTTCGATGTCACAGAGAACCACCCATATATATATATATATATATAATTTTATAATAGAAAATGCCTTAAGATCTTTTTTATGTGATTTTCAATTGCAATTTTCAACATGAATCCAACTTTAAAAAATTTCTAATATTTTGATGAATGCAATCAAATAAAAAATGCATATTAATAAAGTTATATTTATTTATTTATTTATCTAAAAGCTCCAAATTTTGAAAGACAAGATTTTTGTTTTAAACTCTTACCTCGAGGTTTTTCCAAATTCAAGATGGCAGCATCCAAGATGGTAATATATTGTCACGTCGCACTGGGGATCAGGGTGCGGGTGATCAAATCAAGTTAAATTATCACTTATTCAGTAAGAATTTATTTTAACAATATCGGGTGCCAGTCCAATACGTTCCGAGTAAATTTAGCGATTCGTTACTCGCTTAAAAACCGCTCAATTGGATACATGTAGATATCTCCACGAATAGTCGAAATGGAAATAGCGAACGGCACGGCTGTAACACGCGTTTCGTAAGCCGGCTACTTCGCGCGCGAAGGGGGGGAGGGGAGAAGCTGAGGTACACTAAATTACGCGGCGAGCAAGGCTATCGTACAGGGAAAAGGCTAGGATACACGGGAGTTCGCGGCACACACACAGGCAAGGAAAACGGCTATGAATTTTGGCACTAGGTTGCACAAACCTTTGGCGATGCTGGTACACGTGCGGCACACACTCGTCGCTACGCTCTTTCTCTCTCTTTCTCGCTGACGTCGTCGACGCGAGAGAGTCGCTGCGCGCATGCGCCGTGACCACTTACGACGACGACGTAGCTGTTCGGCCTTCTTCGTGGTGTTCTTGGCTGCCTCCTTCTTCTCTATTACGATCACTGGCTCGAGGACTCGGAAATGCAGTACAGCGTTTTTACCTGGGTGAGTTATAAACTGTACAGCTACTCGGTTTATATGTTGTTGTCTCACCTAACCTCTCCTCTGCACCCATCCTATACACAGCTGTTCACTGCTGTGTGATCCTGTCCTCTTCCTTTATAAGGTGCACACTGTAAGCAGAAATCTTACAGGTTTATTTGCTGAATTGGATGGCTGCTGTGGGAGGCGATTGGCTACGCTGCTTCTCCAGGTGTGATGTAAAGGACTTCTCCTCACTACTTCCTGGCATAACTTGGACTTCAGACTTCCTCTGGATCTTCTTGGAGACTCCTGAGCTGTTGCTTTTTGTGCTCGGTGATGCAGCTTCCCTGTGTGTGTGTAGGCTGGTAGGGTTCAGTGAGGCTTAGGTAGGGTTTGGTAAGGACTTCAGTGGGCTACGAGCTCGCTCAATTTGACATGCATTAAATGCATTGTCACAATATATAGGAGAAAATTTTTTGATATTTCGATATTATTCCATAAACAATGTTTTATGATGAATGTTTATCAACATTGGACATACGGCGTAGTTTTTACTATTGCAAGATGGCGGACCCAATATAGCGGCAAGAAATTTGGCAAATTCTACGATTTTTATGAAATTCGATTTACAGGGATTTCTTGGATCGCTGATTACGAATTCATTATAATAATTCGTTAGTTATTATTATTTGTTAATAGACTTCGTTGTAGATGTTAATGATAAAGAAATAATTATTTGCCAGGTTATAAAAGCAACTTTGAATCATTACTCAAGTATAATTCAAGACGTTGCAGCAGCAACGAAATTTGTGTTAAAACAGATCAGATATGGAGAATATGCGTATTAATTGACATCGATGAACAAAAATTCATTATACCAGTACCTAATAAATTGCACTATTAAATTATCTACATTGAATTAACTATTTATTAAAATTATAAACTGATTTATTTTTAAATAAGATCTATGATTATAATTTAATGGCTGGCTTCCATCGAAAACATTTGTATTTAATTATAATAGTTTATATACGGCCTTAATAAAACGTATTTTATATAAAAATATGCCTATTTCCTTAAATATCATCATAACATTTTATTTAAATATAATAAGTAATAATATATATATTCTTTTTTCTTACTTTACATTATTTGCTTCTGAACAAAAGAACACAAAAATTTTAAAAGTATATAACATAAACCAGTTGTGTTTTTGTCTTATAGTTTTCTTTAAATTAAGTTTATAGGTCGCTGATTTTACGTCGTTTTGCCAAGGAGTCACGTTTCTCAGCTCACATCGCATGAAAAGACACATAATTCAGTAAGTTTTTTTGTAATTTTTTTGTTTTGTTTACTTTTAACATTTTCGTTGAGGAATATTTACGACTATTTATTTCATGAGGAAAAGCATTCTGCACATAAGTCATCATTACGGATCCGTAATCCGTGGCCCAAAAAACCTTTTAAACTAAATTTAGCATAAATAGAACTTGTGATCACCATATTGGTTTCTATGCTATCTTGAATATGTAAATAAAAACTAACAACGAATTTGTAACCAGCGACCCAGGAAACCCCTGTAAATCAAATTTCATAGAAATCCAACGATTTGCGAAATTTCTTGCCGCTATATTGGGTCCGCCATCTTGAATTTTTTGAAAGTGATAACGTATTTGTAATCAGCGATCCAAGAAATCCCTGTAAATCGAATTTCATAAAAATCGTAGAATTTGCCAAATTTCTTGCCGCTATATTGGGTCCACCATCTTGAAATGGTAAAAACTATGCCGTATGTCCAATGTTGATAAATATTCAGCATAAAACATTGTTTATGGAATAATATCGAAATATCAAAAAATTTTCTCCTACATATATTACCATCTTAGATGCTGCCATCTTGAATTTGGAAAAACCTCGAGGTAAGAGTTTAAAACAAAAAATCTTGTCTTTTAAAATTTGGATTCATATTGAAAATTGCAATTGAAAATCACATAAAAAAGATCTTAAGGCATTTTCTATTATAAAATTATATAAATATATATATATATATATTTTTTTTTTCAAATTTTCAATATAGTAGCGCAATTTATGGCGCAACTTTTGGCTCGATAAAGACACGTAAAAAGTAGCGCAAAAAGTTGCGTCAAAAGTTGCGGTATTAATTGCGCAAACATTTTCAATAGGGTCTGCTCTTCGTCCACTATATTTAGTGGAATTTCCCAGAACAATACATTATTCGAAAATAAATGCGACTTGAATCGATTACGTTGCACTCTGGCTGGTAGTTTTTCCCACCGCTAGAGAGATATTACTATTTCTCTATACTTGTTAGAAAAATTGTCATCTTCTTTTATATATAGAGCCGCATAACATCTTACTGGCGTCGCAGTACATCATGCGAAAGGCGTCTAAGGTAATATCTCCAGTTCCTTATTGAGGAGTCCAAACTAGAGATCGAAGACGAAATGCTTATATTTGTTATTTAACGATAAAATATGAATATCCGAATATGATCTTTATTACCATAAATTAAATTCTTTATTGAAATTTCAGTTTTTTAGGATTTTGCAGGTGCAACAATAAATATTTATAGTAAATATTTATTTCTTGATATTAGCAACTGATTTAACGAGTCAATTTATAATTGCTTGCACAACGTTCCCAAATGTTCTCAAACGTTCCCTCTTTAGGTACAGTCATGTTCTCTAAATTATGTTATATTATTGATAAACGGATATGTCTAATGGTATATAACCATAATAAAAATCAGAATTTTAAGAGAATCGAAACGGCAACTATTTTTATTGACAAATAACGCGTTTTTTCAGAAAAGTGACTACATAAAATTCATTTTATAATTTCTAGCCCTTTTATGTCTTGCATCAATAAATAAACAATACTATTTTTAATAATATGCATTTGTTCAAAATTAATTTCTCCATATGTAATTAAACAGAAATTTCTCTTCTTTATTGTTTTTAGATGAAATATGTAGATAGATAGATAGATAGATAGATAGATAGATAGATAGATAGATAGATATAAGTTTATTTGTATAGTACAAAATTTACCATATTTAAATAAAAATAAATACTATATAAAGGCTTGTATAAGTACAATATTGCACAGTGACATCACAGTTTCAAAAATCACAGTAGCAGAATAAATACAAATACGGTGAATATCACAGTAAGTCAGCAGATAAATTATAATACAAATAAAACAACTGTCAATACATCTATCAGTCACAATACTAAAATACAATTTAAAATTGGATGACACATAAAGCAGTCATTCGTCATCACAGTTGCTTGATATCTAACATCCCTTAAATACTTTCATTCATATGTATATGGGACGGTACAAAATAGATTAACAAAATAAATAAATAATATAATATAAATAAATAAACAAACAGTACATTAGGTTAAAATTATTCTAGTGCCGAGAAGTGTCTTCGGGCCGCGGCCTTACAATCCTTTAATAAGGCCAGGCCACGAATTTCTGTCGGTAAGGAGTTCTTTAGATGCGCACCTTGTACCTGTAGGAAGCGTTTACCAGTCTCGGCACGCAGACAAGAATGGCTGGGCCATCTCGTAAGCCGATGCCAAAGTCGGGAAATGGGTCTTAACCTCGTACGTCCTCGGAAGTACCGGCTCCCTCAGCTGGGACGACGGCTCAAGGCCCACAATCCAGTAACGAGACGGACATTCTTAGGGAATGTTGCATATTGCTGGAGGTCACTGCCAACCTTCCAGCTGACGTGGCACGAGATTTAGGACAGGAGGTGGTTCATATCCTCAAGGATCGCATGCCTTTCCGTCGACGATAGAAGAGAGAAGAAAACAGCGCGCGGTTGCAAGTAGATTGTGCCCTTTTTCAACTCGGCCTTCCCAAGGGAAGTAGAGTGTAGGGGGGGGGGGCATTGCGACGGAAATGAAATTTTTAATATTAAATTTCAGAATAAATGTAAGTCGTCGGAGCCTTTGGTATGTCAAGGCCAACAGACTACACTTGTTTACGTTAACTCGAGTGTACAATCACGCACGCAACAATACGTAGGGATAAGAGTGCAAGAGTGTATGTATGAGGTTCCCCACTTTCATCCTTTTTTCGGGAAATTAGGCAATTGCCTATTGACTATGTCCCGATCTGCCGTTCGAGACGGATGAACTTCTCCCGGTGCCGAGTTATCGTTTTTTGTATGAGGCCGAGCAAAGCCGCGTGAGGCGCGTAGGCCGACGGTATCCGAGTATCCTCGTGCGGTCGCGTGTGAGTGCACGAGTGAAAAAGTGCGAGTGAAAGATGGAGTCGTGCGCGAGTGCGTACACGGGTCGCAAAGTGCTCGTTGGGACATTGGATATGAATGAAACTCAATCAAATCAAATAATGTTGATACTTTTATAGTAATCCTTCAGATTAGTATCATAATTCTTAAAGTGGTTGCAAAACTGAAAATCCAGCATTAAAATGTTTAAAAATTAATTTTTTATAAATGTATAATAATATTTGTATTTTTAGCAGCTTACAGGAAATTAGATGGATACTGAAACAAGTGGAGATACTTTTCTACTACTCCAAGGTCAGTGCATAAATTTTTTTGCAATGGTCATGCTAATAGATTCATCGTTATAATGCAACAAATATACATTTCGATTAATATTTCGGGCACTTTTCCCAGATATTTTGACCATAAGTGATCTTAATGATTTAGACCCACTCTGGAAATTTATAGACAGTTTCTGACTATAAAAAGACATCTTTTAGACAGCATAAGGTTTCCAGAGTCCGGAGCAGAATAGCTCACTTTCACTCGTTAAGGTTTCAATGGCTTACAAGAGTGTGACAGCATATATTTATGACTTTAAAAGTATTTTTAATAAAAATTCAGAAAATTTTACAAAAAAAAAGTCATATTTATCTTTTAAGTGAAAAATACATCCCCTGAGAGCTACAAGTTTATGAATATGGGCATATAATGCAAAAACGTGCTAAAATGGCAACTTTGACTCTCTGTATCTTAAAATAATGGCCCCCAAAAAATCTGAAAAAGTCCAAAACTACTGGATACCTGTAAAATATATTCCGACAGTTACATTAATATTCATTTTTTTCATCTTCGATGTCACAGAGAACTACCCATATATATATATATATATATATATATATTACATATATATATGGGCTATTTCACGTCAAGTGGTACGATGAAAATTTTAAATCGCTCCAAAAGTTGAGAACAGGCTGGAAATATCTTCCAGAAGATAGAAAAAAATTTTAAGTGTTAAAAATAATTTGCCTAAGAGTTATTCCACCATTAAAAATGGAATTTTTTCAATTTTTTAGGAAAATTTTTTTGAAAAAACATTACGAACAACTTTTGTTCAAAATAATCTTTAGAACTTATCTACCTGGGTTACACTTCTTAATTTTAAATTCTCGAAGAGATAGGGCACCCGGAAATATTTAATATAAAAAAAAGGCGACCACGCCACAATCGATTTTGATCTAACACCGTTCAAAAGATCACATTTTTCGAGAGCTTTCGAATGGCTGTGGTTAGATTATTGGCCAAGACCGCTATTGTAAGTTATGCCTCATAAACCTCATAAAATCACTAATTTTCATGTATTTTAAGGTATAACTTTCATCAGTGGTCTTAGCCAATAATCTAACCACCGCCATTCGAAAGTCCTCAAAAAATGTGATCTTTTGAGCGGTAATAGATCAAAATCGATTGTGGCGTGGTCGCCTTTTTTTGATATTCAATATTTCTGGGTGCATTATCTCTTCGAGAATTTAAAATTAAGTATTGTAACCCAGGTAGATAAGTTCTAAAGATTATTTTGAACAAAAGTTGATTGTAATGTTTTTTCAAAAAAATCAATAGATTTTGAGATAAATGGCTTTAAAAATAGCAATTTTCCTAAAAAATTGAAAAAATTCCATTTTTAATGGTGGAATAACTCTTAGGCAAATTATTTTTAACACCTAAAATTTTTTTTCTATCTTCTGGAAGATATTTCCAGCCGTTCTCAAATTTTGGAGCGATTTAAAATGTTCATCGTACCACTTGACGTGAAATAGCCCATAATATATATTATATATATATGGGCTATTTCACGTCAAGTGGTACGATGAAAATTTTAAATCGCTCCAAAAGTTGAGAACAGGCTGGAAATATCTTCCAGAAGATAGAAAAAAATTTTAAGTGTTAAAAATAATTTGCCTAAGAGTTATTCCACCATTAAAAATGGAATTTTTTCAATTTTTTAGGAAAATTTTTTTGAAAAAACATTACGAACAACTTTTGTTCAAAATAATCTTTAGAACTTATCTACCTGGGTTACACTTCTTAATTTTAAATTCTCGAAGAGATAGGGCACCCGGAAATATTTAATATAAAAAAAGGCGACCACGCCACAATCGATTTTGATCTAACACCGTTCAAAAGATCACATTTTTCGAGAGCTTTCGAATGGCTGTGGTTAGATTATTGGCCAAGACCGCTATTGTAAGTTATGCCTCATAAACCTCATAAAATCACTAATTTTCATGTATTTTAAGGTATAACTTTCATCAGTGGTCTTAGCCAATAATCTAACCACCGCCATTCGAAAGTCCTCAAAAAATGTGATCTTTTGAGCGGTAATAGATCAAAATCGATTGTGGCGTGGTCGCCTTTTTTTGATATTCAATATTTCTGGGTGCCCTATCTCTTCGAGAATTTAAAATTAAGTATTGTAACCCAGGTAGATAAGTTCTAAAGATTATTTTGAACAAAAGTTGATTGTAATGTTTTTTCAAAAAAATCAATAGATTTTGAGATAAATGGCTTTAAAAATAGCAATTTTCCTAAAAAATTGAAAAAATTCCATTTTTAATGGTGGAATAACTCTTAGGCAAATTATTTTTAACACCTAAAATTTTTTTTCTATCTTCTGGAAGATATTTCCAGCCTGTTCTCAAATTTTGGAGCGATTTAAAATGTTCATCGTACCACTTGACGTGAAATAGCCCATATATATATATAATATATATATATATGGGCTATTTCACGTCAAGTGGTACGATGAAAATTTTAAATCGCTCCAAAAGTTGAGAACAGGCTGGAAATATCTTCCAGAAGATAGAAAAAAATTTTAAGTGTTAAAAATAATTTGCCTAAGAGTTATTCCACCATTAAAAATGGAATTTTTTCAATTTTTTAGGAAAATTTTTTTGAAAAAACATTACGAACAACTTTTGTTCAAAATAATCTTTAGAACTTATCTACCTGGGTTACACTTCTTAATTTTAAATTCTCGAAGAGATAGGGCACCCGGAAATATTTAATATAAAAAAAGGCGACCACGCCACAATCGATTTTGATCTAACACCGTTCAAAAGATCACATTTTTCGAGAGCTTTCGAATGGCTGTGGTTAGATTATTGGCCAAGACCGCTATTGTAAGTTATGCCTCATAAACCTCATAAAATCACTAATTTTCATGTATTTTAAGGTATAACTTTCATCAGTGGTCTTAGCCAATAATCTAACCACCGCCATTCGAAAGTCCTCAAAAAATGTGATCTTTTGAGCGGTAATAGATCAAAATCGATTGTGGCGTGGTCGCCTTTTTTTGATATTCAATATTTCTGGTGCATTATCTCTTCGAGAATTTAAAATTAAGTATTGTAACCCAGGTAGATAAGTTCTAAAGATTATTTTGAACAAAAGTTGATTGTAATGTTTTTTCAAAAAAATCAATAGATTTTGAGATAAATGGCTTTAAAAATAGCAATTTTCCTAAAAAATTGAAAAAATTCCATTTTTAATGGTGGAATAACTCTTAGGCAAATTATTTTTAACACCTAAAATTTTTTTTCTATCTTCTGGAAGATATTTCCAGCCTGTTCTCAAATTTTGGAGCGATTTAAAATGTTCATCGTACCACTTGACGTGAAATAGCCCATATATATATATATATATAATATATATATATATATATATATGGGCTATTTCACGTCAAGTGGTACGATGAAAATTTTAAATCGCTCCAAAAGTTGAGAACAGGCTGGAAATATCTTCCAGAAGATAGAAAAAAATTTTAAGTGTTAAAAATAATTTGCCTAAGAGTTATTCCACCATTAAAAATGGAATTTTTTCAATTTTTTAGGAAAATTTTTTTGAAAAAACATTACGAACAACTTTTGTTCAAAATAATCTTTAGAACTTATCTACCTGGGTTACACTTCTTAATTTTAAATTCTCGAAGAGATAGGGCACCCGGAAATATTTAATATAAAAAAAGGCGACCACGCCACAATCGATTTTGATCTAACACCGTTCAAAATCACATTTTTCGAGAGCTTTCGAATGGCTGTGGTTAGATTATTGGCCAAGACCGCTATTGTAAGTTATGCCTCATAAACCTCATAAAATCACTAATTTTCATGTATTTTAAGGTATAACTTTCATCAGTGGTCTTAGCCAATAATCTAACCACCGCCATTCGAAAGTCCTCAAAAAATGTGATCTTTTGAGCGGTAATAGATCAAAATCGATTGTGGCGTGGTCGCCTTTTTTTGATATTCAATATTTCTGGGTGCATTATCTCTTCGAGAATTTAAAATTAAGTATTGTAACCCAGGTAGATAAGTTCTAAAGATTATTTTGAACAAAAGTTGATTGTAATGTTTTTTCAAAAAAATCAATAGATTTTGAGATAAATGGCTTTAAAAATAGCAATTTTCCTAAAAAATTGAAAAAATTCCATTTTTAATGGTGGAATAACTCTTAGGCAAATTATTTTTAACACCTAAAATTTTTTTTCTATCTTCTGGAAGATATTTCCAGCCTGTTCTCAAATTTTGGAGCGATTTAAAATGTTCATCGTACCACTTGACGTGAAATAGCCCATATATATATATATATATATATATGGGCTATTTCACGTCAAGTGGTACGATGAAAATTTTAAATCGCTCCAAAATTTGAATTCAGGCTGGAAATATCTTTCAGAAGATAGAAAAAATTTTTAGGTGTTAAAATAATTTGCCTAAGGTTATTCCACCATGAAAAATGGAAATTTTTCAATTTTTTAGAAAAATTTCTATTTTCAAAGCCATTTATCTCAAAATCTATTGATTTTTTTGAAAAAACATTAAAAACAACTTTTGTTCAAAATAATCTTTAGAACTTATCTACCTGGGTTACAATTCTTAATTTTAAAATCTCGAAGAAATATAACGCCCGGAAATAATGAATATCAAAAAAGGCGACCACGCCACAATCGATTTTGATCTAACACCGCTCAAAAGATCACATTTTTCGCGAGCTTTCGAATGGCGGTGGTTAGATTATTGGCCAAGACCGCTATTGTAAGTTATGCCTCATAAACCTCATAAAATCACTCATTTTCATGTATTTTAGGGCATTTATCTCAAAATCTATTGATTTTTTTGAAAAAACATTAAAAACAACTTTTGTTCAAAATAATCCTTAGAACTTAACTACCTGGGTTACAATTCTTAATTTTAAAATCTCGAAGAGATAGGGCACTTGGAAATATTGAATATCAAAAAAGGCGACCACGCCACAATCGATTTGACTAACACCGCTCAAAAGATCACATTTTTGAGAGCTTTCGATAATTGCGGTGGTTAGATTATTGGCCAAGACCGCTGGTGTAAGTTATGCCCTAAAATACATGAAAATAGTGATTTTATGAGGTTTATGGGGTATAACTTACACGACGGTCTTGGCCAATAATCTAACCACCGCCATTCGAAAGCTCGCGAAAAATGTGATCTTTTGAGCGGTGTTAGATCAAAATCGATTGTGGCGTGGTCGCCTTTTTTTGATATTCAATATTTCCAAGTGCCCTATCTCTTCGAGATGTTAAAATTAAGAATTGTAACGCAGGTAGATAAGTTCTAAAGATTATTTGAACAAAGTTGTTTTTAATGTTTTTTCAAAAAAAATCAATAGAATTTGAGATAAATGCTTTAAAAATATAAATTTTCTAAAAAATTGAAAAATTTCCATTTTTAATGGTGGAATAACTCTTAGGCAAATTATTTTTAACACCTAAAAATTTTTTTTCTATCTTCTGGAAGATATTTCCAGCCTGTTCTCAAATTTTGGAGCGATTTAAAATGTTCATCGTACCACTTGACGTGAAATAGCCCATATATATATATATATATATATATATATATATATATCGCGCCTTATAATATATTGGATTATATTTATCAAAATACTGCTATAGCAGTGATCAAAGTTCATTTTATACGTATTAATAAATTTTATTTAAGTTTGTAACATATTTCTTTTAATTTTCAATTAATCAATATTTCAGACTTCCCAGTGACCCCAGTATATTCGATATAAATTAATAATTGTTTAAACATGATGAAATACACTACAACTCCAGTCATTGGAAATAAATAGTAGAATATTATATTACTGGAGTATTTGGGAAGTTCATACAGATTATATTAGTTTATACTATTGAATAGAGTAATAATTCCACTTTATTCTTTCTTCCAAAAACAATTTTTACTTTTTACCCTATTGTAAAGAGTAATTTTTAAAATATAAACTATCGGTTCTTTCATTAAAGAAACAAAAAACAAAAAAACTTGCGAGAAAACATTGTTAAAAACCAAGGAACAGCAAAAAAATTATGGTGTAAAATTTATAGATTTCAAGTGTTTTGCCAACTGTGTATCGTGAAATGTAACAATCTGTGAAAACTTTTTAAATATTCTTGAATACAGCTGAATTATCTTTCAAAAAGAATTTATGTAAATATTTCGGTATAAAAACTAAAAAGCAAGCCAATGCTCTGGCTATAAAAGTAAATAATAAAAGTAAATAATTATCAAAAACCAAGAAAATTCCAAGAAGGTGTCAAAACCCGCAAGTATTGAGTTATTCTAATCAAACTTTGAAAATTGTTATGTGATAAATAAATTCTGCAATTGAATCTGACATTGTTTTATGATAAATAAACAATTTTAATTCTATCTCCCTTATTTTATCTATTTCTTCGAATTTTAATTAAACATTTTTTTAAATATTACAAAAATATCATATGGAAAATTTCTGCAATTGAAAGAACTGAAATCAAACTGAAATCGACAAGTATTTTGAATCGTACCATAAATTTATATTTGAAATCATCATTTTTATATATGTTACTTAAATTTCGTAAAAAGTTACTGCATTTAAAAGCACTGAAATCAAACTGTAATCGACAAGTATTTTGAACCATGCAAAAATTTCTACCAATCTGTATACAGATTTTTTTTCTGAAAAGTATCTTACACTTTTACTTTTCAATTCTGGCCCTCTTATGTCTTACAGTAATAAATAAATAATATTCTAAGGATATTAATTTGTACAAAATTAATTTCTGCAAAACTAATAAAATGAACATTTCTTTTTTAGTCTTTTAAATAAAATCATCATATAATAATAAAATCAAAATATTCTTTTAAATAAACTTTTCGATTTCAGTTTAAATTTAGTTATTTCAATTGCAGAAATTTTTTATATGAAATTTTTGTAATATTTAAAAAAATGTTGAATTAAAATTAAAAGAAATAGATAAAATAAGGGAGTTAGAATTCAAATTATTTATTTATCAGATAGCAATGTCAGATTCAATTGCAGAATTTATTTATCAGATAACAATTTTCCAAGTTTGATTAGAATAACACAATACTTGCGGGTTTTGACACCTTCTTGGAATTTTCTTAGTTTTTAATAATTATTTACTTTTATTATTTACTTTTATAGCCAGAGCATTGGCTTGCTTTTTAGTTTTTATACCGAAATATTTACATAAATTCTTTTTGAAAGATAATTCAGCTATATTCAAGAATATTTAAAAAGTTTTCACAGATTATTGCATTTCACGATACACAGTTGGCAAATCACTTGAAATCTATAAATTTTGCACCAGAATTTTTTTGCTGTTCCTTGGTTTTTAACAATGTTTTCTCGCAAGTTTTTTTGTTTTTTGTTTCTTTAATGAAAGAACCGATAGTTTATATTTTAAAAATTACTCTTTACAATATGGTAAAAAATAAAAATTGTTTTTGGAAGAAAGAAGAAAGTGGAATTATTACTCTATTGAGTAGTATAAACTAATATAATCTGAAAGGACTTCCCAGTTACTCGAGTTAATATTGTACTATTTATTTCGAATTACTGGAGTTGTAGTGAATTTCACCATGTTTAAACAATTATTAATTTATATCCACAATACTCCCACACAACATGAAAGCTTCCCGATGAAAAATTCATGCAATATTCCTTTGCATGTTTGCTGCAACCTTCCTAAAACTTTACTGAATCTTACAGCAGTCTTTCAAAGGAAGATTCCTCGAAAGCGTTGTACAAAATTGTAGCAACATGCCAAGAAATATAAAAATTACGGTAAAATGCTATATTGCTTGAAACATTGCTAACAGCTTGCAGCAGCATTTCTATAAATGTTGCAAAATTCATTACAGAAAGCTTTCATTTAAGACAACTCGAAATACTGAAGCAAAATTTATAACAGATTTGAAGAAATTATACGGCGTAAGCTTCCTGCAAGCTATTCAAATATATTGCTGCAACCATTGAGTTATTCTAATCAAACTTTGAAAATTGTTATGTGATAAATAATTCTGCAATTGAATCTGACATTGTTTTATGATAAATAAACAATTTTAATTCTATCTCCCTTATTTTATCTATTTCTTCGAATTTTAATTAAACATTTTTTTAAATATTACAAAAATATCATATGGAAAATTTCTGCAATTGAAAGAACTGAAATCAAACTGAAATCGACAAGTATTTTGAATCGTACCATAAATTTATATTTGAAATCATCATTTTTATATATGTTACTTAAATTTCGTAAAAAGTTACTGCATTTAAAAGCACTGAAATCAAACTGTAATCGACAAGTATTTTGAACCATGCAAAAATTTCTACCAATCTGTATACAGATTTTTTTTCTGAAAAGTATCTTACACTTTTACTTTTCAATTCTGGCCCTCTTATGTCTTACAGTAATAAATAAATAATATTCTAAGGATATTAATTTGTACAAAATTAATTTCTGCAAAACTAATAAAATGAACATTTCTTTTTTAGTCTTTTAAATAAAATCATCATATAATAATAAAATCAAAATATTCTTTTAAATAAACTTTTCGATTTCAGTTTAAATTTAGTTATTTCAATTGCAGAAATTTTTTATATGAAATTTTTGTAATATTTAAAAAAATGTTGAATTAAAATTAAAAGAAATAGATAAAATAAGGGAGTTAGAATTCAAATTATTTATTTATCAGATAGCAATGTCAGATTCAATTGCAGAATTTATTTATCAGATAACAATTTTCCAAGTTTGATTAGAATAACACAATACTTGCGGGTTTTGACACCTTCTTGGAATTTTCTTAGTTTTTAATAATTATTTACTTTTATTATTTACTTTTATAGCCAGAGCATTGGCTTGCTTTTTAGTTTTTATACCGAAATATTTACATAAATTCTTTTTGAAAGATAATTCAGCTATATTCAAGAATATTTAAAAAGTTTTCACAGATTATTGCATTTCACGATACACAGTTGGCAAATCACTTGAAATCTATAAATTTTGCACCAGAATTTTTTTGCTGTTCCTTGGTTTTTAACAATGTTTTCTCGCAAGTTTTTTTGTTTTTTGTTTCTTTAATGAAAGAACCGATAGTTTATATTTTAAAAATTACTCTTTACAATATGGTAAAAAATAAAAATTGTTTTTGGAAGAAAGAAGAAAGTGGAATTATTACTCTATTGAGTAGTATAAACTAATATAATCTGAAAGGACTTCCCAGTTACTCGAGTTAATATTGTACTATTTATTTCGAATTACTGGAGTTGTAGTGAATTTCACCATGTTTAAACAATTATTAATTTATATCCACAATACTCCCACACAACATGAAAGCTTCCCGATGAAAAATTCATGCAATATTCCTTTGCATGTTTGCTGCAACCTTCCTAAAACTTTACTGAATCTTACAGCAGTCTTTCAAAGGAAGATTCCTCGAAAGCGTTGTACAAAATTGTAGCAACATGCCAAGAAATATAAAAATTACGGTAAAATGCTATATTGCTTGAAACATTGCTAACAGCTTGCAGCAGCATTTCTATAAATGTTGCAAAATTCATTACAGAAAGCTTTCATTTAAGACAACTCGAAATACTGAAGCAAAATTTATAACAGATTTGAAGAAATTATACGGCGTAAGCTTCCTGCAAGCTATTCAAATATATTGCTGCAACCATTCAAGGAATATTCCTTCTTAATGTTCCAGAAAAGTTCAGTAAAAGAATGTAGCAATTATTTCTTACTAGCTTCTAGAAAGCTTAACCTTTAGACTGCCGGCATGGCTCATATATGAGCCACCTGTGACCTTGACAACTACTCTAGAGATATGAGATGTTTTTATGTATAAATTTTGCACATCAAAAATATCAATTTATAAGGCAAAAATGCTGGCAGTCTAAAGGTTGAAAGCCTTCCAGCAAGATTTAAATGATTCTTTCTGACAGATCATAGGACAATATTTCCGGCAAGCTTTCTGCAAGTTTTCAGAAAATCGCACCGAAACTCACAATGGAAAATAAAGTTTTGCTTGCATGGAAGCTTGCTAGTATATTGTCTCAAATATTGCAGTAACGTAACTGCCAATCTTTCAAAAAAGTCTATGTATAGCATGAATCTTCCATCGCGGAGATATTTTAATACTGCTTCGTGTAGTATTATGTATACAGAAATTCTTCGTAAATAATTTTTTATCTTTATTATTTATTAATATTGATGTTAATAATAAATTATATTTTGTAGTTATATGTGCAATTAACAGATCTACTTATTTCTAATTACGCCGAAATCGATCTGGATATTCGAAATTCGAGATTATCGAATGTATGTTCATTTGTAGAATGTGAGAATAAAGACTTAGTTCCAAGTAATTATTTAACTTTATGATTTATAATTATTTAATTATATTTTATATTTTGTATTTATATCGTTGCATAATTCGCTGATTCCCACACAACATAAAAGCTTCCCAATGAAAGATTCATGCAATATTCCTTTGTAAATTTGCTGCAACCTCCCTAAAACTTAACTGAATTTTACAGCAATCTTTCAAAGGAACATTCTACGAAACCGTTCTGTAATTTTTAGCAACATTCCAAGAAAGATATAAATAACGATAAAATGCTATATTGCATGAAACATTGCCAATAGATTGCAGCAACATTTCTAGAAATGTTTGAAACTTCATCACAGAAAACTTTCATGAAAGACAATCAAAAATATTTAAGCATGATTTATGACAGATTCAAAGAAATAATACAGCGAAAGTTTGATGCAAGCTATTCAAATATATTATTGCAACCATTCAAGGAATATTGCTGCCTAAGGTTCCAGAAAATTTCAGAGAAAGAATGAGGCAATCACTGATCACTAACTTCTAGAAAGCTTGCGTAAAAGCCTTCCAGCAAGATTTCAACGCATTGATTCTGAGCGATCAAAAGACAATATTTCCTGCAAGCTTCTTGCAAGTTTTCAGCAAACCGCACCGAAAGTCACAGTGGAAAATAAAACTAAGTTGGCATGAAAACTTGCTGAAATGTTGACGCAAATATTCCCCGATGGAAATTTTAAAAAGTAAATAAAAGTATATAAATGCAGCTAAATGTGACAATTGAGACTGTAAGTAGTTATGCGGCCACCATGGACAGTTACTCTATGACTGTTCTAGAGTCTTTCGTTAGGGCAGTGTTACCGCATCAATCCGCAGTATTCCTGCCCTGGAAGCCTTCGTCATTTAGGTTTAACATCCCGTCGGTTTCACTTGTCGGCGATGGTGCCTAAAGATCTCCGATGCATTCGAATTGTCAAGCTTATCTGAAGCTTCCTCTGGTATCGGTTAACCGCGATAAGACGCCACTTAAGTCAATGTACCGAAACCCTTTATTTGAGCCCACCGCAACTAGGCGGCTAGTCTGGGGCCGTAATCCTCGGTTGGGATGCGGCGGTGTTTAGCTCCCCGCCGTCTTCCGCTTTCGAACATAAGGGGCATCCTGGTCAATTTCGCTTTACCCGTCAAGCCTGCTTACAACCACATACCATACAGAGTCCAACCCTTCTGGGACACGCTGACGTTTCACTTTGACACAGAGTTACATCAACGTGGGGCTCGTACCCAGTCCCCGTGTACCACAGTAAAGTCATATTTGTCCAACTTTCGACATGCCGAAACACATCTCCCTATTACTCCCTGGATCCCCGGGGAGGTTTTGCGGTAGGTGGCCTAACGTTCGAAATAATGCAATTGATAGGAGAAATTCCTTTGCATTCCGTGATGAGTCAAGGCCCTCTTTTCTCGTCGTTCACACGAGGCCGTTCAATTCGAGGGCTTCGACTTCCCGATACGGATTCGAACTGGCGATTCCGGTTTGGGGATGCCATTTTAAGCGCATGGTACAGACTGGGGATCCTGAAGATTCAGTCTCGTCAGCTTCACTGTACATGGCTTCACACAAGAATGCCAGGGGAGTGACTTCTTTCTTGAAACATTTGCACAGTCCCTTTCATTCTGCTTTGGCGTTCCCGGAGTTACGGAATCTCTGTCATATTCTCGGGCGAATTTGTTAAACGCCCGATAGATTTCTACGCGACTAACCAACATTGCTGGGTCACACGGCCATAAATGGCCGTACCTGTGTACCTCGTCAATAAGTGGTTGTCGGATCTTGGCTACACGAGGACATTCAAAGAGTATGTGGTCGAAAGTTTGCTCGTCACCACAGTTACATCTCGGGTCTTCGCTATTACCAAAACGGTAGAGGTAAGACTTAAAAGACCCTTGTCCAGTTAAGAACTGTGATGTGTAGTGGTTTGGCCTCAACCAGCTCTTTTTTGTCCTGTTATGTACAGAGCAGAAGAACTTGCGCGTAGTCGATCCTTTTTCAGTAGACTCCCATCTCTTTTGCCTCACGTTCAATAGTTCTTCATGAACTTTTTTTTTGGCTTCCGAGATGGCCACTTTCAATGTCTTACTGTTCGGGTCTCTTTCGATACGCACATCGTTCACAAGGACAGATCCGCTACGCCTGATATGATAATGAGCTGCTCTTTCCTCCATCACTAGGTCGATAGGTAGAGCAGCAGAGATTATCTGAAGTGCCTCGTGAAAAACAGTGTTATACGCTTTTGATATCCAGATTAGAGTCCGTCTTTGCAAGGTTGTAAGCTTCCTCTTACCGGATGTATTAACACTAGACCACCACCCTGCCGCTGCATAAGCAACGATGGGAGTGAAAAGGCACTTATATACCAAGCTGAGGGATTTATTTTTCATCCCCCAAGTCGCACCAGAGATCTGCGATAAGCGACCGAGGAGGTCGTACCACCTAGACTCGATATTCTGCACGTGTCTGATAACTCCGAACCTTTTTTGGAAGATTACGCCAAGATACTTCATTTCCTTAAGCATTTTAATCGGCTGGCCATTCAGATGTACTTTTGGCGGTCTTCGATCATCGAATTGTTCTTTCAATAATATCATTCCCGATTTCTGGATCGATATGTCCAGTTTGTGATATTTACACCAGTTATCGACGATATTCATCATTGTTTGTGCTTGTTCTTGGAGCTTCAAGCGGGAATCGCCTTCGACTAATGTGATTATATCGTCGGCGTACGCTACGGCGTGATATCCCTGGCTTTTCAGCTCCCGAAGAAGGGTGTCATAATCGAGATTCCAGCCGATTGGGCCGAAAATCGATCCCTGGGGGCATCCTTTTGTCACTCTCTTCCTGAACTCTTCGAAGTTTGCTTTGATGCAAACCTCCCTGTCCTGAAGATAGTTCGACAACAAATTAAACAAACTTGCTGGGCATTTTCGACTCTTGAGCTCACTAAGGAGGCTCGGCCACCACAAGTTGTCGAACGCCCCTGAGATGTCTACGGGGAAGGCTACTACGTATTTGCTCTCATAACTTTGGACTAATTGCCTGATCTTAATGATGGCATCCTCCGTCGACTTTCCGGGTTTGAACCCGAATTGTTCTTCGGATGTCTGGACACGTGTAGGCCCTGGCTCGTCCTCTTGTTGCTGCTGATCTTTAAGCCTGTTGATAATGAGACGCTCAAGGGTTTTACCCATGACGCTGAGCAGGCAAATCGGTCTGCAAAACTTCATGTTCTGCTCGTCACTATCAGGCGACTTGAGCAACGCAATAAGCATACCCTCCTTCCATCTCTTGGGAAAGACGCCATACTTCAGACAAGCATTGAATACTTTGTCGATTTCGTCTAGTATCGGGATGGATCTTTTTAACACTTCCACCTCTATTCGGTCTGTACGCGGACTCTTCCCGTTCTTGCTGTTAAAGATTGCTTGAACTATTTCAAGCCGGGAGAAAAGAGTCGACTCCTGAAAGTCTAGTCCTCCGAGAAAGAGTCTCCGTGTTTCGGCATGAGCCCCTGTCTCATTCGCCGCGTCATCGTCCGATACTAGGGTGTGGAGTAAAGTGTCACAGGTCTCTTTCCATGTTAGTTATTCGGATTTTGCCTGAAGCAAGTCTGTACGGAAGACTTCATACGTCTCTATTGCTTTCCCGGCTCACGAACTCCTTCCAGCTCTCTTCTTTCGATCTCGCAATGTTCGACTTATATTTGTTTTTCGCTTTCCTCATTTGAGTGAGCATTCTCTCGGACACACGTTGTCTTCTTGTCTTAGACGTCCCGCTTTCTTTACTCTGGCGCAGCCACATACGCTCGAGGCGCTTGACTTTGCCTTTGAGACATGTCAGCTTTGGATTCCTCCAAGGAGAAGATTTGGAAAATCTTCTCTTCATGGGATCGCTTTGTTACACGCTTTTATGATTGCCTTCTCTAACTCATCGACGTATTTGTCGACATCATCTTGGGAGTTAATCTGCATGTCCGATAGGCGCGTCTTTTCGACTTGTAATGCGTCCTTGAAAGCGTCCCAATCCGCTTTTCTGATGTTGAACCGAGGTTCTAACACCTTTACTCGGCGTATGGGGTGCCTTTCGAAGTCTACAACGATCTCAATTGGTCTGTGATCACTCGTCGATCAGTCCTCGATCGACCATTCTGTGATAAACTGTTCGAAACTCGCGGTTGCCAATGTCACATCGATATAGGTTTCACCTCTCGTGCTGACGCAGGTGGCCGGCTGTCCTTTGCGATTTATCACGGTCAGATCGTTTTCAAGCATGAAGTCTTCCAAAGCTTGACCTCTGCCATCTTGTACAGACGAGTCACACCACGACGATTTTGCAATCGCATCCATCGCTATCAGAATCATTTGATCCTTTAACGAGGTTAGAATGTGTCGCAACTGCTCAAGGTGTCTCTCAATGGAGTCCCTAAACTGGCAGTACAAACTCTCCACGTAAAAGTGTCCAAATCGTCCGCTCACCATGGAGCATACACAATGGGTAGTACAGAATTGGGAAACTCTCGTATACGTTAGAGTGCCAGAGCTGTGTATTACAGCTGCCGCGGTTGTTTGATCGGGCCTGGCACCCGTGATTGTACCGAAGCTCAGTCCTATCCCCGTTAATGCTCCCTTGGGGCATATGGTTCTTGGACTAAAGCTAACTCGATCCTCTTTCTGACCATTCGAACTCGAGTCTCGTTGGTGACGATTCTCGATCTACCCATATTCAATTGAAGTATCCTAACCTTCAGCCCCTTCTTTGAGTGTGGTGGCTCGGTCGAGGTGCTGTCGGAATAGGATTCTCCAATATTTGTGTTTGTGAGAGAGGGTTGTCCAGGTACCTCCGCAGTGGTGCGTTCGAGGCGAGAGCCTTTGGACCTTCCGCTTCTCTTTTTCTTACAAGCCCAGGCCTTTAGCACCTTAGTGAAAGGGGGCATCTTGTATTGAGCGCTTTGCAACATTATAGACAAAGTCGAGAAAGTGTAGAAAGAATTAAACAAATTTATCGCAGGGAGCCTCTTAGGAATACCGACCGGTCCGCTCGGTCTTTGCGAAGTACGTGGAGCACGAGAGAGAATTACGAGAGAGTGGTACGACGACACAAGTATACACGAGGAGATTACTCGAGCAGATTTCTTGCCTTAACCTTTCCTAATATTTACACTATTTACACTATATACATATTTACAAGCTTATACTACTACTTAAGGCTATTAGAATCTCATACTTACTTTTTATAATCTTAATCTCGTATGTGCCAATTTTTATCATCGACTATGACTTAGGCTTTGCCTTTATGATTGATTTGTTATAAGTCTATAGCCTCAAATTACGCACTTGTTTTCATCGTGCCCATTGAATGGGTCTCTTTGCTTCTCTCTGATTCTCTGACTCTGATTGAGTTTTGTTTTTGGATCTAGATTTGTATTTACATGGCATCTGGCCAATCTGCGCATCCAAAATACAACTTGATTAATTGCATTCCGGCTCTTTATATCTACAGGATTTCTCGCTTATGTCTATCAGCTCGTTGGCAGTTTTGTTATATAAAAATTAAGGCTAGGTATGGTAGCCTGCCTTTTGAGTCACAAAACTGCATAGGCTTTGAATTGCACTTAGAGACCTTCGTTGGGTTCCTCATATCATCGGAGCTCCATTCTTCGATCATCCGGTGCTGTTCGAATCCTGGTTCGTTTCAGTCATCCTTTCGGAGTGGCCTACTTAGGAATCCAGGTTGGTGTTTGCCTTTGTACGCTTCGAGTGCACCAGGCTCCTTACTTGTACTTGGCTAACTGGAATAGTTTGCGACTTCTGTTCAACTCTGTGTCCGACTCATGATTGCTCTTTTCGTCACTTTCAAAAATCTCCTTAAATGCAAAAACCCGCCCGTGCGGGCGGGTGTATATAAGACTCTGTATATCCGAAGATATGAGTTCTTTCCGGAGAGAACAAATCACGAACTAGTTTCGAGATGAACATACTAACCCATCATTATAATCAAAAGGACTTATTCGTAAGAGCCTTCGGCGAACCTACTAACTCTCAGCTATAAGGAAGACCCTTATGAAGTATCTGTTCAACCCTACATTGGGCTTCGGACGTTCCTTGCTTTTGGGAGCTGCTATGACTCCGGCCGAGGCCCTTTACCCACAGTAGTGGACCCATCACTTGCTAGGCGATAGGCGGAAATTTATTATCTATCCGAGTAAACCCGAGTTACCTGGACCATTTTCACGAAACAACTTTCTGCACAATGCTGGTTTCGCCCCTTTCGAGGCGTGTGGAACGTATTCCTAAGGAATTTCCCCTAAGTTGATCTTCTCCTTTAGCTTGCCAGAGACTGAGTTGAGTCCTTAAGGTACGCTGAACTCCACAATAATTTTCGAAGGCATTTTTAGGCTGTTCCCACCCCGGTATACACCGAGCCGGAACAATATAAAAGAGTCCGGCCAAGAGGGTTTTCGACTTCACTCACTTTCCAAAAATTAGTGCAGCCGGCATGATCGGGCTCAATGCTTGTCGCTCTTAATGCCTTCTAGTCCGAGTTTTTGGTGTATCGAAACGTCAGGAGAAATACTTTTAAAAGCCTGGAAGGCTTTCCGTCATTCGATAACACACCTCTGTGAGACATCTCGGCGGTTGCGGTCTGGGGTAAGGTCTTCCATGACCGGCGGTTGCTCTGATGAATTGTACAGCCGCCAACGGCATGTGTTCAATAAACTAAGCATGTTAGAGTATCAATCATATAGCATGATGGACAGTTGATCGCCAACACAGGTTCGGTGAAACAACTCGACTTCGAGGCGCACTAGTGGCAATCCTCTTCCTCCACTGTCGCAGGAGGTAAAAATCGAACTCTCGGAAATGGGGGCCGAGTCACTCACCCTCACCTAACTCCCGGGAATCTGAGAGCAGGTTTCCGCCACTTGGCCACCATGGACAGTCAAAACATGACCGACCTTGACCCCGGTGGGGAAGGGGGAAATGCAGTCTGTCCTAGGTGAGACGCCGACGAGCGTGTCTTCGCTGAGTCATTGATTTTACATGATATGTTTATAAACAAAGGTGGAAATCATCGCGGTATCGATGCTCGCGCGAGCTGTAAGTCATCGCGGTAGCGACGCTCGCTTATAACAAAGGTGTACTCTCTAGCGTGATTATTTTAATTACGCTTTCTTCTGTGCTTATATTCGTTAATTATAATTTTACAAACCTTTTAGTATAAAAATCTCTCGTTCCTCGCACGAGATTCTCGAGCCAGGGAGGATGTACCCACGACAAATGACCAATATTCACCGACAAAATTGTTCATGATAATTGCGCGCGAAACTTTTTTTCGCACCACTACACAGGTCTTTGGTTTCCAACGTATTTTATCCACATCCACTTTATGGTGCTATACAACTAACATAAAGTGTACCGATAAATATCTATAAAGGCGCCAGCCGTCTTCGAACAGAATAACTTGCACTATAGAATGGGACTGTTCTCGCAAATCAATCGGGTATGGGTGTAAACGTCGAAAAGTTAAAACACTATGCAATACCGGATCTAACGGTTGAAGACTTGTTCGGGAACCCTCAATAGCCGATTCTTGCTCTCTCGATATATCTCCGAGACAAGCGTCTTTCTCCTCCGGTAACATCGTCGAAACTGAACTTTATACATCGGTCTTTTAATTTTGCAACTAAATCAAATTTTTACATGCTTCGACATTAGCGAGGATGCTCTCGCGTAATTTTATCCATACTTGTATAGAAATATAAATTAAACTCGGTGGGAGGGTAAAGTTTTTACATCGAACGTCATCGTGTTGTTTTTAATTAAATAATAAAACATTAAAACAATGTTTAGCATTTTATATGAAGCTGTATACTTGCGAGTGTTTTCATTTTCATTTCTTTTTCATACGCAAATGTCAACATAGCATGCGTTTGATTTAATATTATTTATCTAGTTTCGAAGCATATCTAATATCTGCGCATTTATGTTTTTAAAATTTACCACATCCCTTGCACGATCTGTCATTTAATTCATGATGATGATGCGAAACAAACGTGAGTTTCACCGATTCGATTTTCGCATCGAACTGCAGTTTACCACGTTACGTATGTATGAGATTCAAATAATTTCTAAAATTTGATGAATTGCATTTTTTGTCAGTAATATGTAGTAGTAGACACATACTTTTTAGATTTTACTCCCCACCATTCACAACTGGGTAATCGTATAAGAGGATACATTTTTTTCGCAGACAGTATACTGTGTACTCCGCTGAAAGTGCATCATGGATCAAGTATCTAAGATTCATGTTCTCAGTGTTCTCAATTGTGTTTTACGTATAGCGATTGTACGCGAACCAATGATTCGCACAATCAGTAAGAATATGCGTAGAGACAATCTAAAGAATTTTTCTACCAACGTTTTGTTAAAAAAATTACTGTCTTTGGTATCAATATGTAGCAGGGGTATGATTGAACATACGTTTAAAGTAGGGTTATTCGATAATAAAATTATCAGATCAGTAATTATACGTGTGTTGAGAGACAGGAATCTTCATAACAACTCTGAATTCATGAAGGTTATACACCGCGCCGGTACGTATTTTACTAGATCTTGTAAAGAGATTGTATTATTGGATACTTAAAATTTATATATTTTAGCACTTAAAGAAATGGACGATGATGTTGAAGGAGATAATGATATTATGAATTCTCAATACTAAGTTAGTAAGTGTACAATATAGTTTTGTAAATTGACTTAATTTCGTTTTTCTAATGCTTTTATATTTTACATTAGAACCCAACGGTATAGAAGAAATTAGATATAATCAACCGACCTCATCGTTTGAAGCAGATCCAATACCATCGACTAGTCGAATCATCGATACGCATGGTGATAACGAATATTCATCCAGCACCACCTCCTGCTTGAGTTGTAGCGATACTTCATCCGGTGATGATGATTGTACGTATTATTCTTTATTTCGACACATTTGTTTTAAACATTATAAATTGAATTTAATTTAATTTACAAAGGTGGTGTTTTCCAGAAAGGTGAAGGTCCACCAGACGTAGTAAAAGAATCGTCACAACGTGTCATTTTCGAAAACCAAGTACGCAGAGATTTTCAACGATTCGGGTTAGATGGAATAGAAGTTCAAGGAAGAGTAGCACGACCACCACCTGACGCAAATATATATCAGTGGATGGAAGGAACTCTAAATGACTTACATCGTCATTTATGTGGCGATCGCGATGGTTCTGATTTCATAGGTGTAACTATCGATTCAGAAAGATTTATTCACGGATCTTTGTGGTTATCGTTCAGGTCTATTTGTGATTTTAATGTGAAAGATCTATGGAACACGTTATGCAGTGCTGCTCAAAGTGCGGACGATTTTAACATTGATGATTCGTTACGAATTAAATATGCTATTGCCCGGAATGTTTTGGGCCGCAGTCGAGTTAGGCTAACAGAGCAATGTGTACTTAAAAAATCAATTTTGACTATAAGGAACGATGATATTTTTTGTTTACCTCGGTCTCTAGTAACAGCATTGGCTTATGTCGTTAGAGGACAGATACGTTCAGGACAACTACAAGAGCATTGGACAGCTATCAGAAATTCTAGCAGACCTCTACAAAAGGAAGCTGCTGTAGAACTAGTAGCTTTAGCGCAGGTCGCGATACCTGCTACCGGATGCGGAATAAATGAAATTCATCATTTTCAAGAATTTTTTGCTGATCGTGGTGTTGTCATAGTGGTATACAATTTTCAAAATTTCGGACGTAATGAACGCCCTGTTTATGACGGTACGAAATTCGTGATTGATACACATAAAAACATTACTCACTTTTTACGTATCATGTACTACGAATCGTCAAATCATTACCAACCGATCCTAAATCTATCTCTGCTAGGTGCTAGCGGTAGTAGGGGTTACTGCATACTATGCAATCAAAGTTACAGAAACGTTGAAGATGATAGGTATTCTCGCAGATGCTATAAGTGCGTGCAAATTCCACCAAGCGATCCCAATGAAATTTTAAAAAAATGTGCAATGTGTCTTAGAAGCTTCTTCGGTGAAGTGTGTTTCAATAATCACCGCAAACATGGATCATTTAAGAAGAATCTTAGTGTTCGTAAGGCTATTCAAGTTTGCCAATCTTGCTGCAAAACGGTTCGTGTTTATAATCGAAAAGAAAAACACGAGTGTGGTATTGTATATTACAAAACCTGTAATAAACGATTACCAAGTGACCATTTTTGTTACGTTCAACATGTCAAACACGATAAGCAAACTTTTAGAACGATTTTCTTATTTCATGATTTCGAAACCGAGCAAACATTATCTGTATTGGGTGACGTCAATAAAAAAATACATGTTCCAAATCTGTGCGTAGTGCAGCAAGTTTGCAGCTTTTGCCTTGAAGATGCCAATATTTCAAACAGATGTGTACAATGCGGTATACGCGAGTATATATTTATAACATATCCTGTCAATGAACTGGTTGAACTCGCTTTGACTCCTCGAAAAATATTCAAAAAAGTTGTCTGTATTGCCCACAATTCTCAAGGTTTTGATGCTCAATTTATATTTAAATATCTGGTGGAGAAACGTAGCGGTCGTATCAAATCAACTGTAATTTTGAATCCAAAATCATTTTGATGGAGTTTAAGAATATTAAATTTATCGACTGTTTAAATTACTTCCACATGCCGCTGAGTACTTTACCAAAAGCATACAGCTTATCTGGAATTGAAAAAGGTACGTTTCCCCACTTATTCAACACACAAGAACACCAATCTTATATTGGACCGTTACAGTCTTTGGAAATGTACGATCCAGATAGTATGCATCCTAACGAAAGAGAAAATTTTTTGCCGTGGTATAGAGAACAACAGGAGGCGGAATATATTTTTGATTTTCAAATATTGTAAGCAAGACGTGAACATTCTGAGGTTGGCTTGCTTGAATTTTCGATCAACATTCATAAAGTACGATGTAGACCAGTTCGTGGAATGTTCTACAATTGTTATTGAAAGAATTTTTTAAAGAAGAAACAGATAGGCATAATTCCAATAGGAGGGTACCGACGTGCAGATAATCAGGTTATATTGGATAGAGAAAAAGGAATTAAACAGAGAAATTACACACGCTGGTCGATGCCGAGAAAAGAAAATAATAGAGGCTATTCTAGTTGACGGGTACTGTATTCCCACTGAACATGAAACCCATAATGGTATAGTTCTCCAATTCCGTGATGTTCCAAAATAAATAGAGATGAAATATTATTGGACGGTCAATCCATCGATGATAGATTCGAAAAAACCAACGTCATTTCTGAAAAAATCAGAGCCGGTAATTATGAATTGATCGAAATTTGGGACTGTGTATTTAATAAGAAAGTTTCCGAAAGTGAAGAAATGAAACAATTTCTACGAGAAATAAGTAGTTTATTAGATCGGAAACCACTAGATCCCCATGATGCTTTCTTTGGTGGACGTACGGGTAACATGGTGAAAGTATACGACTGTAATGAAGAGGAAAAGATTAGATACGTTGATGTTCGCTCATTCTATCCGTACATATGTAAAAGAGGAAAATATCCCATAGGTCATCCAAAATTGTATGTAGGGGTAGAAGAATGTCAAAAACTTATAGGGCACACACTCGATGCATCGAAAGTCGACGAATTGATTATGTGCGATGTATTACCCCCCAGAAATTTGTACGATCCAGTCCTTCCTGTGAAAATGCATGGTAAATTAATTTTCCCATTGTGTCGCTCGTGTTGCAAAGAAGTGACACAAACTGATTGCCCTCATGAACACCCGCTAGAACGACTTCTGCAAGGAACTTGGGTATCCGAAGAAGTTAAAAAAGCTGTCGAATTAGGCTACACGTTGTTCATGCAGTACACGAAATTTAGCAATATGAAATGACACAGTATGACCCTAAAACGCAGAATGGTGGTATATTTGCACGATATATAGATGGGTTTTACAAAGATAAAAACGAAGCTTCGGAATATCCACCAGAATGTGTTACCGATGAGGAAAAGAAACAGTATATAACAAATATTGAGCGTAAAAAAGGTATACGATTAAACAAAAGTAGCATTAAGTTTAACCCCGGATTAAGATCCGTGGCAAAATTATCTTTAAATTCTCTGTGGGGTAAGTTTGCTCAGCGTGAAAATAAGCCGAAAACGGAGGTGATTACACAACCGCAGAGATTGGTAGAGTTGCTTACCAGTGTGGAAATCGATGTGAATTCAATTTTACCCGTAAACGATGATACACTGTACGTAAATTGGCAATATAAAAGTGATTCCCTCAGACCATCACACACTACGAGCGTAGTCGTTGCTGCTTTCATAACAGCTCAAACGCGTCTGAAATTATTTGGGTACTTGAACGAATTAGGAGAACGCGTTCTCTACTACGACACTGACTCTGTACTCTATGAGAGTAGATATAGTGATAAAGATTTACCGCTCGGTAACATGCTCGGTGATCTTACCGATGAATTGGCTGACAAAGGAATAAGAACCTACATTATATCTATTATTTCAGGGGGGCCGAAATATTACGCATCAAGTACAAAACTCCAAATGGCGAAGAATGCGTGTGTAAAGTAAAAGAAATTCGTTTAAATTATACAAACAGTCAAAGAGTGAACTATGATAGTATACGGGAAATGATCACTGTAAGTACGAATGAAGTAACTTTAACGTTAACTTCATCGGCTATTAGAAGAACGCGTTTTCACGACGTCGTAACGCAGGACGAGACGAAAACCTGTAAACCTGTTTACGGTAAAAGAAGATTTGTGAACCTGCATAAAAGTTACCCGTATGGATACAAATGCTGACCAGAATCAAGAAGGTTGATGGAAAGAAGTATAAACTTTGTTGAGATAAAGTACAAGCATCATTTTACTTTGTACATCCACACGTGCATGAACTCCTGCAAGAGTACGTACGCCTTACAACGAGTTGGGAGAAAGAGATAGTGAACTTTTACATCCGATGCAATCAACGGTCTGTAATTTATGCAGAATTGAATAATACCTGTTCCAAACTTGACAGTCCAAAGTTACTAAATTTCATTTTTCGTAACTCAAAATGGGTCAAAATAAGTGCAAACCAGATCAGATACCACTAACTGTTAAAAAGCAGGGAAAGAAAGACGGTATCCATACAAAGTCTCAATGGAACACTCCGAAAATTTTTCTACTAATACCATCAGAATGTGTAAAAAAAAGATAATTATCAAAAATGTAATTAGATAAATTGATCGATGTATCAACTCTACTTGTTAATAAACGATTTGAAGAATTATATTTTTACCCATTTCACTCTCTTACATTCACCTTACATTTTTTATTTTCAGCTTCTAACGACGATGTACAACGTAAAAAAATACGCGTTTTACTAATTATAAATTTCATTAAATTATTATAAATTAATTTTGTATTTCTATCCGTTGACTATGACCGAGTAATCAATCGTCTGAATCGCTCAACGAGACATAAGATCATCTCTGCGGTAGCGCGATGTCGTACGAGCTCGTTTGACCGCGCGAACGTAGACGAGCTCAATCGCAAAACGCTCGTAAGCTCCTCGTTCGAGGTACGAGATTCACGGTACGAATACCTCATTTTCACATTCATATGATCAGTCGTCATCATGAACACGAAATGAAACCATCCATTTACATCGATACTAAGTAGTCCCACAGGTTGTGGAAAGACAGTGTTTGTTAAAAAATCTCTTAAAAATCTCGAGCATATGTGCGATACACGAATCGATCGTAAAATTTTGTATTACGCCGAATGGCAACCGGGATACAGAGATTTGGAAAAGCAAATAGAATTTTGAGAAGGATTACCGCAAACCAGTGACTACGCAAACGGCCCTCGATCGAAATTGATAGTTATCGACGATTTGACGAGAGAATCATCGACGGATGGAGTCGCGATCGTTAATCTATTTACAAAAGGGAGTCATCAGAACAATTTGAGCGATATTTATAATTCAAAACATCTTTCTTCAGGGTAAGAGACAGTGCGACATTTCCCTAAATACGCACTACATCGTACTATTTCGAAACTTACGCGATCGCGCTCAGATACACCACCTCTATTCGATTTGAAGCAGGATACACCTGATAATTGTCGTTTCCGTACAATAATCTTTTCCGAAAACGACCATCAATGCGTCTACGTGCAGAAGAAAAAGATAAAACTCAGCGACTTTACAAACCGCGTACCATTCGTGTCGGTGTAATGGCGTCGAAAAATCGGCAACGCTCACCTTTCAGTCATAAAGTTACAGTAATTTTACGGACTCTGTACCATTTGAAAGACGAGCAACGAAAGGTTTTACTCAACAACGCAGATCCTAAAGTGATAAAACATATTTGCGAGTGCGCATTGTATGTGTTAGCTGGAAACGTACCACTTAGTAAGAAACACAAGTCCCAATTACGTAAACACACAACTGTTTTGAGAAAACTAGCTGAACCAAGAATAAATATTAATCGTAAATAGAAACTCATTGTGCAACGTGGAGGATCTTTACCAGTTTTACTTGCACCATTAATTGGTACGGTTTTAGCAAGTCTTGTGACTAAGTGATCAACGGTATGGAGCATGCTCCAAAAATGGTTCTCGTCCCGTACGAAAATGTGGAGCGTATGACGCAACAATCTGCATTTGACAGCGGTATGAATTCCGTACAAACACCTGGTACGGTCATGAGTAGACTCGATGAAGAAATGGACGATATTTTAAATTCCAATACGTACAAAGACGAGTGAGCAAAATGGTATCTTTACAGCCAAGTTTTACAAGGATATCTTTATTTTAAAAACAACGAGACTCGTCACGACCAATTGAAAGAAATAAATGATTTTGGCGATGATAAGGTGACGAAAAGACCACGAGAAGACGAGGCAGAAAAAAAAACTATCGACGAACGCGTGATTGAGACCGTTCCTGTCAAGTTTAAAAAAATGGCTGATAATTTATTACATCATCTGAGAAGTCACGAATATATATCGTGGAATGACAGAGGTAAAATGATCATAGATGGCGCACCGATGAAAGGTATGAACATGATTGATCTGGTAAATGACACCGTAAGAAATAGAAAAAAATGCCTCCGCAAGGTAGCGCTCAGTTTGTGTCGTTGCTTCGTCGTGCATCGGATTCCAGAGAATACATTGGAAACGAACGCGTTTGGAGAGAGGTCGCAAAGAAATCGTTATCGTCAAGTTCGTCATCGGTTGAAACTCACGCGCCTAAACTACCAAAAACTGACACTGCTTAGTGCCAATCATTTAGAGAGGAAAGTGAGTTCCATCTCTACAAGTAGCTCGGACGAGGAAGATCGTACTCCACGTATTAATAGGGTTAAGACACCTGTGAGACCAGGTAATCTATTGTTGAATGGCAGCGACTAGCGGGGAACCAAAGTTAAAAATGGATGACGAAAAGAGTGTACTAGACTCGATGATCGAGTTACTTCCTTTTGAAATACATGTACCCGGCTATAAATTTTGTGGTCCAGGTACAAAACTAGTCGAACGTCTCGAGCGTGGTGAAATTGGAATCAATCCATTGGACGATGTTTGTCGAGAACACGATATTGCCTACGCTGAGAAGAAGACAAATCGAAAACAGGCCGATCGAGTTTTGGCTGAACGTGCTTTTTCACGTATGAACTCTGGCGATGATGACTGCTTGCTGTATGGTTAGTAAAATCACGTTCGAAAAATTTTTTGAACGTATTAAGAAAGCTATCAAGTGCAAGAATAAGAAAAAGAATAAAAACCAAAAAACTTTATCGAAAGAGGTTAAGAATCATGAATAATCATTTGGAACTCTTGTATTATGGTTTACCAAGACCTACCGCATACGCTGGAGCTGACAAATTGTTACAAGCCACCCGTAAAATGTTTAACTCGGAACGTGTGATTGAATGGCTCGAGAGTCAGGATGCATACGATAAACACAAATTTGCTAGACGTAGATTCGTTCGACGTAGTTATAACGTTCGCAATATTGATGATATTTGGGAAGCCGATTTAATGGATTTGAGATTATTGAAAACATACAACGATGGATTCACTTATATTTTGACCGTTATAGATGTTCTTAGCACATATGTATGGATAGAGCCGGTAGAGACGAAAAGTGGTAATAACGTCGCTAAAGCTTTCGAAATTATTTTAACCAGGACTGGTGGACGAAAACCGATATGTCTGCAGACCGATAAAGGTCGCGAATTTACGAACCACGAATTCCAACAAGTCCTTGAAAAAGAAGTTATAATCTACAGAATCGTACGTAGTCCTGACATTAAAGCAGCTATCGTTGAAAGAGTTATAAGAACAATTAAAGAACGAATATGGCGATTCTTTACTCACACCAATACCAGGCGTTATATCGATGTATTAGAAAATATAGTCGATGCTTATAATCATACAAAACATTCAGTTATCCAAAGGAAACCAGCCTCAGTCACCATACACAATGCCGCAGAGGCACGTGAAAATTTGAAGCACCGATACAAATCGAAACCCTGATGTAATGAAACATGTTAAATATAGAGTTGGTGATTTGGTTCGTGTCAGTCGCGCGAGAAACGTTTTTGTAAAAGCATACAAAGGCGGATGGTCTGAGGAAGTTTTCAAGATTTACAGAATTTCAACATATCGTTATACGGTTGTGTATTTTTTAAAAGATCTGGCCAATGAAGAAATTGATGGGTGTTTTTACGGGGAGGAGCTTTGCAAAGTAAGATTGGATTTTACGAAAAAAGTTTTTGAAATCGATCAAATCTTGAAGTCGCGAGGACGAGGTCGGTTAAAAGAATATTTTGTAAGTTGGAAAGGTTATCCTGAAAAATTTAATTCGTGGGTAAAGGCTAGCGATATTGCTGAAACAAGATGATGAAAGATCAATTTTACGTCGTCTTACCGAGAAACAGTAGTATACAATTTTTTCCTGATAACACAACAACACACTTTGTTACACAGCTACCGTAAACTATTCGTTTACAAGGATCGTGGAACGTTGCTCTGTCAGAGATTCAAATACCGCTCACATTCCAACACTTGACGTCGGAGGAGGAGAGATCGGTACATATGCGTATAGCACCACCTCCGGCTAAATCAAGAATCTCGGCTATCGAAGTAATTGATATACTAAACTCCAGCTCATTTACCGTTGACGATGTATCGTATATACGACGCGGGGTTTACAAAAGTATTGAAAGTTTGGTAGAGGAAATCAATGAATTGCATTGCCTTAAAGGCCATTTAAAGTTTAGCGTTGAACGAGGCGAGTACACATCGGTACGTCGAATATGCTATCAAGAATATTGTTCGGAACTGGTACACCAGATACATTTTTCGAGCAAAGTTAGAAAAACTCTGGGATTTGATTTCCGGAATGAGCACAACGAATTTACTTATGTTGATAAAGATAATTTGATAATTTCCGATTGTCCCGCTAATCTTGCGAGTTGTTTACCAGACATGTTGATGATATATACAGATATCTGTGAACCATACGTATTTATTATTTTAACTTATTATTCATTTATTCTTGCATTGGTTTTGCAAACCAATTAATTCCTTGGATTTATATAATAAACATAAAATTCATTTTATGGATCCAAAACTACCAAATATTGAAGGTGAAAAAAAAGCTTTGAATAATATTGAAAAAATTTTTCATTACATGGATGATTTTCATATATCCAATATAGATAATTATGAAGTAAATGATTATGATAATCATGAATTAAATGCATATAATTATACTTATACATTAAAAGCTTTGATAAGTGCTTTAACGATTAAACAAAAACAAATATATGATTTGGTCATCAATGCAAAGATTAATAACATTGGCAGTAAATATTATTTTATTGATGGACCTGGTGGGAGTGGTAAGAGTTATTTACATAATGTTATTATTACATATTTAATGTCAATGAATGTCTCTTTTATCACACAATGGCTTGGACTGGTATTGCTGCTAATTTATTAATTAATGGGAAAACTGTGCATAGTACATTTAAGTTACCGTTAAATATTAATGAACAATCAACATGTAATATAGATCCTAATTCAAAATATGGTACTTATTTAAAAAATATTAAAATTATAATTTGGGATGAAATATCAATGGTTTCAAGCTACGCTTTTGAAACAATTGATAAATTTGTTAGAGATGCATGCAAAAATAATCTTCCTTTTGGAGGAAAATTTATCGTAACTTCTGGTGACTTTACACAAGCACTACCAATAGTACTGCATGGGAATAGAACTAAAATTATTGAAACTTGTGTTAAAAGAAGTTTATTATAGCAATATTTTTCAAAGTTGTCATTAACTGAAAATTTAAGATTACAAACGCCAGACGATAGTTTTAAAAATTGATTACTCGAAATAGGAGAGAATAAAAATTTGTCAAACTATGAATTACAACACAATGTTAAAGAAATACCAACACAATTTATTTGTGATAATGATTTAATTACAGAAATATTTGGAAATAAGATACATCCTATTGACCCAACATTAAAAAATAAAGTAATATTAACCCCTTTAAATTCTAATGTATTAAAAATTAATGAAGATATAGTCGAAAAGATTGATGGAAATAATTATGTATTCTATAGCGATGATAGAATTGAAAGTGATGTTACTGATACGTTAACAGAATCAATCCCAACTGAATTTTTAAATTCATTAACACCTAATGGATTACCTCTACATAAATTAATATTAAAAAATGGTGCAATAGTTAGTTGTTTAAGAAATTTAGACATCAACGGCGGGCTTTGTAACGGCACCAGAATGATGATCAAAGACATTAAGCAATATATTATTACAGTAGAAATCATCACAGGTAAAAATGCTGGCAAGATAGTATTATTACCACGTATTGATTTATATCCATCATTAGAAGAAATCCCTTTGCATATGGTAAGGAGACAGTTACCAATAAGACTTAGCTTTGCTATGACTATAAATAAAGCTCAATGTCAATCATTTAACAAAGTTGGTTTATACTTATGCACACCTGTATTTAGCCATGGACAATTATACGTAGCTCTATCGAGAACAACATCGAAGACTAATTTAAAAGTATTTACAAATAATAAAAATGATGATAAAATAATAAACAATAAATATAAAAAACAAATTCTTAGTAAAAACGCAAATGTTTATACAAAAAATATAGTGTACTCTAAAATATTTGAAAATTAATTAATATAAATAGTATGATATTGGCTGATTAATCGCCAACATAAAATATTATGTTTGTTGCATTTATTGTGAATTAACTAATTATAGGCTGAGTAATCGCCACCAATGTTTATTATGTACATTAATTTAAATATAAATGATATAGAATTGACTGAGAAATCGCTATATATATACGTATGTACACAAAATTAAATATAAATTCTATAAATATTGCTTTATTAATCGTTAAAAAATATACTTTCATAATTTTACATGCATTTGTTATGAATTAACTAAAATTAATTAAATACTAATTATTTTGTCCATAATTATTATGTAACTCATATGATATTGGCTGTGTAATCGCCACCATAATGTTTATTATGTACATTAATTTAAATATAAATTATATACATATGTACACAAATTTTAATATATATATAAATTCTATAAATAATGTTAATAAATATACTACCATAATGTTACGTGCACGTATTATGAATTGACTAAATATTGGCAGAGTAAACGCATAACTTGTTGTTACTGTCAAATTAATATATAATATACGCTCGTAAATTTATATAGAGTTTAAATTATAACTATTCGAAATGTGGGCGTTATTATGAAAAATATCATTCTTTAATAATAACAACAGTCTCAACCCTGTTAAACACAGAGAGCAAATGGATTAATTGAACAATTTATACTCTCATATATATATATATATAATATCGGTCTCTCCGAACTAAATGCTTTACTTTTAGAATAAAGCAGGCCTATCGTACTCTTTGTCCAGTATGGTTGGTCTCTATGGTAGCACTCCAGCTTGGACTCCTCAGTAAGGAACTGGAGATCTTACCTTAGACGCCTGTCGCAAGATGATCTGCGACGCCAGCAAGATGTTCTGCGGCTATATATATTGCTGGCGTCGCAGATCATCTTGCGACAGGCGTCTAAGGTAAGATCTCCAGTTCCTTACTGAGGAGTCCAAGATGGAGATCGAGGACGAAACGCCTTTAATTATTTTAAAAGGCCGTGCTCTGGAAAATTCAAGTGCACAAAGAGTACGATAGGCCTGCTTTATTCTAATGGTAAAGCATTTAGTTCGGAGAGACCGATATTATTATATATATATATACATATTACCGAACGATAAAATTTTGTATCTTATACTCTCATATTTTCTACATTCTCTTGCTTTCTTTGTCATATTCTGGAGACGATGTCTAGATGGTCAGGATGACCTCGACATCAACCAGACATTATCTACTGGTAAGACTTCATACCATACATCCAAGCAATAAAAAAGTAATAAAAGTTATTACTTCCTGTAGACGATGTTCAGGTGTTCTCTCTATATCTCTATCTCTTTCTCTCCTCATATCTCTATCTCTTTCTCTCCCCCTCGCCACTCCCCTCTCGTCCTTTCTCCCTCTCTCACCCCCTCTCTCTCTCACTCTACCTCTCTCAGTATCTCCATCTCACTCTAACAATATCTCCCCCCTCCCCCCCTCAATCCCCCACTCTGACACTACCTCTCTCTCTATCTCTATATCTCTCTAACTCTATCCCCCCTCCCCCTCTCTCAATCCCCCCTCTCTCACTACCTCTTATCTCACCTCTTTTTTCATCATTACTATGTAATAACAAACCTAGGCCGGCTTGGCCTGACCAGTCTGTTTCTGTGTGTACGCCGTTGTGTAATTGTCTTAGTCCTCATTCAGACATGTCCTATCCATCAAACTCTCATCTTAGTACTATCTCATCCTCATTATCGTGTGTAAATAAATCAATTCTTTCGTTATTTGATACATTAGCACCTGTGCAAACTAAAGTTGTCAAAACAAAACATAAGCCATGGATTACTCAAGATATCAAAGGAAACATTAAAGCCAGGAATGCAGCATTCAGCAAGTTTAAGCACTCAGAAAAGAGCGAGGACTACAATATATACAAAGAACTTCGAAACCATGTTTCAAATGCCATCAACTCAAGTAAATTCCATTACCTGGCCACAAAACTTAGGGGTACAATTGATCCCAAAAAGTCCTGGAAGTATCTTAAAAACATGGGCCTCAGCTCGAGGACGAATCCATCTCCTCTAAAGTATTTCACACCTCATCAGCTAAATAATCACTATGCATCAATTTCGAATCATGTTCATCCACTCACCATTCAAACTTTCTCATCCATATCGTGTAACTCGTGCCCTATGTCACCTGCATCTTCCTCTTTTTGCTTCTCTACTGTTACTGTAAGGGGAGTACAATGTGCAATTCGGGGAGCGTCCTCAAGGGCGGTGGGGGTCGATGGCATATCCGTTGAAATGATGAAATTGTTAGAGCCTCAATTGACTCCACTTCTTGTAGACCTCTTCAATGATATGCTTTCGGCTGGATATTTTCCTGAATGTTGGAAGAAAGTACTTCTGTTTCCCTTGGCGAAGTCAAATAGGATGGAATCGTGTTCGGATACAAGGCCAATTGCTAAGCTTTCTGAACTATCTAAAATTTTGGAGAGAGTAGTGCACAATCAGTTATCCAAATACTTGGAAGAAAATCACATCCTAATTGATAAGCTAACGGGGTTCCGAAAGGGACACAGCACCCAGACAGCACTTCTGGAAGTTCTGGATGACGTTAGGAGGGCCATAGATAATAGAAAAATCACGATTCTAATCCTGTTTGGCTTCTCCAAGGCCTTCGACACTGTCCCGCATGACAGGCTTATACAAAAACTATGTGAGATTGGTTGCTCTTATACTGTTTTAACCTGGTTTTATCGGTATCTTGTGGACCGCATGCAGGCAGTGGAAGGGGAAAATGGCGAGCTATCGGATTGGCTCGGGATAAATGCGGGAGTGCCCCAGGGCAGTGTTCTTGGTCCCATACTCTTTTCAATTTTTATAAATGATCTGCCGAAGGTACTCACGTATAGCAACTATATGCTATTTGCCGATGACGCCCAGGTCTACCATTCGTTTCTTCCGACAGATTTTGAGAAGGGTGTGCAGCGTATAACACAGGATGCAAATGCAATAGCGGCATGGGCGCGAGCAAATGGTCTTAAACTAAATGTCGGGAAGACGAAGGTTATGATTCTGGGTAGTCAGGCTTTCCTATCGCGTATCGACTTGAACACTGCTACGAGGGTCAAACTGGGTACAGAATGGTTGATCTATGAAAAAGAGGTAAAATCACTTGGGGTAGTAATCACCCCCTCCCTGGAGTGGACAAAGCAGGTGTTAGCTATTTCAAGATGTGTTCATGGAGTTCTACACTCTTTGAGATATTATAGGAAGGCACTGTCGCGTGAGCGCAGGAAGAGTCTGGTAGAAACACTTGTTTTTCCACACTTTGATTATGCCCGTGCGGTCTACAACGATGTCGATCAGACCAGAAACCTAAAGTTGTAGAGATTGTTGAATGCGTGTGTTCGAGAACACGTTACACCGTATAGGTTAGGTCTCAGGTGGCTATCGGTTGAGTCCAGGCGTTCATACCTATAACATCATCACTCACAATTCTCCCAACTATCTTGCGAGTCATTTCATAAAATTAAATACGCCATATCATAATCCCCGCACTTCCTCTCGTCACCCATTGAAATCATTAAGCTATCATCCTCCTCGAACAGAAGCGCTAAATAGGTCCTTTGTCATCACTGCATCCAAAATCATTAACAGTCTTACATTTACCACCTTCGATACATCATCCATTGATCATTTCAAAAATTCATTATTTAATCATCAGTTTGGGCTTGATCAGGCTGCCTGGTCCGATAGAATAAGGAACGAGGGGATAACGGTGCCACAGGTCCCTCACCTCTAAAGTATTATAGGTTAGGTGTGAGTGCCTTGAATATGTATCGGCGTTTTTCTGCTTTTTTGTTATTTATTTAAATTATTTTTATATTGTATATTTTATTTTATATTGTTTTATCTTGTATATATTATGTTATTTTATATTTATATCTATATTTTATAACTCAAATATTGTTATTTTATTTTGTTATCTTTTGTAAAGCGTCGCTGTACAAACTTAAAGTGCCTACGGGGTATCTACCCCAAAGGCCCAATAAAGTCTTATCAATCAATCAATCAATCTCTATCTCTCTCTAACTCTACCCTCCTGCCCCTCTCTCAATCCCACCTCTCCCACTATCTCTATCTCTATCTCTCTCTAATTCTACCCTCCTGCCCCTCTCTCAATCCCACCTCTCTCACTATCTATATCTCTATCTCTCTCTAACTCAACCCCCCTCCCCCTCTCTCAATCACCCCACTCTCTCTATCTCTCTAACTCTATCTCCCCCTCCCCCTCTCTTCCTCCACCCTTCTCTCAATCCACCCTCTCTACCTCTCTCTAACTGTATCTCTCTCTATCTCTATCTCCCCTCTGTCCCTCACTCTTCCCCATCCCCCTCCACGCACTCCCCCCGCTCTCACCCCTCTCACCACCCTGTCTCTCTCCCACTCCCTCTCGCTCTCTCTCTCTCTGTGAGTATATTCAGTCGCTTTCGCGCGCTCTCTTCTATTGTTGTGAATATCTTGCTGCCGCCTTCTGCCCTCGGGCGTTTTTGTTCCAGATTCTTGCACGCTAACTTATGCAAGTCATCTTGGGGTAATAAATTCTTTGTTCCAAGTATTGGCCTGCATCTTATTTAACTAAACCTACAACGTTCCAAAAGTGAGGTTAGCTTGTTGTGTGGCATCTTTTCGTTTTTTGCGCCGTTTGGTTGAAGCCAGGTTATAGTGGGTTGGCAACACTGCTCCAAACTCGTGGCCTTGAAGCCGAGCTCGATCAACTGATTGCAGAGCGACATCTGCTGACCCTCGCTTCGAGACTTGGTGAGTCGTCGTCTGCTCGGCTGTACTGCGTCTACGGATCAGCGTTGTGATTATTTTTAATTTTAACTTGCGCATGTGTGCATAGCTTCGAAACCTGGTCTACATTGTGTCGCGTTTATGTTAGCTGCAGTGTCGGGGTCGCTTTGCCCTATTTGTAAGTGTAAATTTACGCGATTCTCACAAGCGACAGTGTGCGCGAGTTGTAATTCGAGAGTCCACAATAAATGTATCGGTTCACACGCAATTTCAGACTCGCCTGCGTGTTGCGCCATCGTGGAGAAAATCAAGGGGGCAGCACCTCCTGGATCGCCTAGCGCTAGCGCTCCCACCACACCGGTGTCTGGTTGGATCGCCTAGCGCTCGCGCATGCTACTGCCGAGGTTCGATCGGATATTATGTCCATTCGTGACGAAGTCAGCGCGCTTTCTCGCTCTACTGACAGGCGCATTGAGGAATTAAGTACCCGCGTGCGGGCGTCTGAAGAGGTGCGTGCGAATATGATTTCAACGGGCAATCCTCAGTCGGTCTCGGATTTCACAGTGGGTCCGCGCTTTCAGTCGGATCCCTGTGAAATCTTACTGCTTGGTGTTCCGGACGCGGTCTCGCATGGTGACGACGACATCGTTAAACTTTTGCTTGGAGCGTTAGGGCTGCGCTTGATATTTAACCAGGTCACAGATACGTGTAAATGGGAGCCGCGGCGCCGCGCTCGGTCCCTATCGGGTCAATCTATGAGTGACGGAGCGTCAAATGTTGCAGGGTCGGACTCTCTTGACAATACGGCTGAAACGCGAAGCTGTTCGTCCAACAAAACTCGTGGTTTAGTTTTTAGGGTAATATCCGCGGACATTCGTGATACCATTATGGCGCGTAGCGGGAGGTTGAGCGGCCAAAATGCCCAGAGCATTTTTGGCGCGGGCGGTACCGCGAGTCTGTATATCAGACCTATTTGGCCCAAACCGGTCCACGCAATTTGGTCCAGAGCCCTCCGCGAATCAAATCGCTTGCATTACGCTAGGCCTGTAGTGCGCAATTTGCAGGTTTTTATAAGAGCGAGTAGAGATAGACAGCTTATCCCAGTGGATGCTAATACTGATTTTAGTAAATTTGAGCCAACTATCAATATAAGTAATAATCGCGATGGCCCCTCGGGCGCGTCTGCGTGACTAGTTCCTAACATAAATAGATTTAGTATTTTCCACGTAAATATAAATAGAATTAAATCACATTTTGCGGCGTTGGAAACTCTGGTACACCCGCGCGCTTTTGATGTCATAGTCATTTCTGAAACCTTCCTCACTCCACTTGATGCAACTGAAATTATTCAACTGCAACATTATAACCTGTTTAGGAATGATCGTATCGGTAAAGAGGGGGGGGGGTGTGGGAGCCTATGTCAAAAATTTATACAAAGTCAAGGTCGTGGGTCAATCAGACCCGATTTTCAATAACTCACCAGAGTTCCTCATGTTGGATGTCTCGTGCAGTCTGTTTAAAGTTTTAGTTTGTGTAGTATATAGGAGCCCGGGCGCTACCATGCCTTCGTTATTTTTTGATTTATTGTCGGATTTAGGTTCTGCGTACGAGCATATAGTTATCACGGGTGACTTTAATATCAATTTTAATCGGCCGTGCGCCGCTGTTGACTTTATGTTTTCGCGCTTAAATGAATTTAACCTTATGCTAATCCCATCAGAACCTACGCATCATGCACAATGCGTTGACTATATTTCGCATAGATGGCTCGACATCTTCATTTTACGCGATAACATGATCAACTTTAATTTTTCCAAGTCCGATGTACCGTTTTTGGCCGATCCAGGGCACGATGCCATTATGATTAGCTTAAATTTAGAGAGGCCGAAGCGTCAGCCGAGCTGGTATAAGTCGCGTAGGTTGGGCGGGTTTGACGGCGATTGTTTTGCTCGGGCCTTCAGCTATAACCCTGAACTAGCCCTTACAGATCGTCCCGCGACTCTGCATGCCGAATCGAATTTGGGCTTTCCTGCTATGTTCAATGATCGTGCCCAAATTCATGACGACGAGATGGCTGTCGACTCTGCGGTGCGGGATTTGAGCAACGCCATCGTTCGCGCGTATGACCAGCTGGCGCCGGTCAGGTTACTTACCACGGTCAACAAGCGTAAACCCTGGATTACACCCAATGTTAATCGTTTGATTAAGGAGAGGAAGCGAACGTACCGAACCGCCAAGCACAGTAACAATCCAAATGATTTTGCCAGATATCGCCGCCTGCGCAGTGAGGCTTCGTGTGCCTTAGAGTCGGCTAAATTTGAATATATAAATCGCGAGTTAAACGCGGCCGTTGATGCCAAATCAAAGTGGCGTATCTTGAAGAGCTATGGCGTTTCGGGGCGATCGAGGCCTTCACCTTCTGCGCTATTCCCTCTGGACGTATTAAACGCGCATTATGCTGTTGTCTCGTGTCAATCTGACCCAGTTTCGCGACATGTGCTGACGGATGTTTTGGTTTTTGCCTCAGTAACCACTTTAAGTTGTTTTGATTTCGAGCGTGTCACTGTCAATAGTGTCAGTGAGGCGTTGGGTGGGGCAACCTCGCGGGCGACGGGTGCTGATGGAATCTCCGTTCCGATGCTTAAGATCGCGAGCTCGTCTTTATTGGGTCACTTGGCGGACATCTTCGATGCTTCGCTTCAGACGGGCTGTTTTCCCTCGTTATGGAAGAGGGCTATGTGAGGTGTCGAAGTTGCTAGAACGGATAGTCCATGGACAGCTGTTGCGATACTTGGAAACGAATGATCTCCTTTCTTGCAGACAGGCCAGTTTCCGCAGGGGACATAGTACGCAATCGGCTTTACTCGGAGTATTAGAGGATGTCCGTAGGGGCATCGATCAGTGTATGGTGACGCTGCTAGTCCTATTCGACTTCTCAAAAGCTTTTGATACGGTCCCTCATGGTACTCTATTCCACAAGCTTCGAGCGGTCGGTTGCTCTGATCGGGTTATTAGTTGGTTCTACGCGTACTTACAGGGTCGCATGCAGGCTGTTGAGGGTGATGGGGGCGACCGGTCTGGATGGTCCGCTGTTCATGCAGGCGTCCCCCAGAGTAGTGTCTTAGGACCCCTCTTGTTTTTAATTTTTATAAATGACCTGCCTGCGGTCTTGGAGTACTCGAAATACATGATTTTTGCAGATGATACACAGCTATATTATTCTTTTCCCCCTGCGGAGTTCGGTTTGGCGGTGGAGAGGATGACACGGGATGCGGGGGCGGTCGCGGACTGGGCGACTTTGAATGGTCTGAAACTGAATGTCTCCAAGACGAAGGTCATTCTGCTAGGTAGTCAACAATATATCTCTAGATTCGATCTTGGGGACATTCAGAGGGTGTGTGTGAATGATGAGCCATTGCAGTATGAGAGTGCCGTTAAATCTTTGGGGGTGTGGATTACGCCGTCCTTGGAATGGATCAAACACGTGCAATCGATCTCACAGAGTGTACATGGTGTGCTGCACTCCCTCAGATTCTATAAGCGAGCCTTGTCCAGAGGGTCGCGCAAGTCGCTGGTCGAGAGCTTGATCTGGCCTTACCTGGACTATGCATGTGCGGTTTACAATGACGTTGACCAGACGCGAGAATTAAAGCTTCAAAGATTAGTCAATGCGTGTGTGCGCTTTGTCTGGGGGTGCGCTTTGTCTGGTTCCCAGACGGGCGCATGTCACGCCCTATCGGTTGGAAATGGGTTGGCTGTCGGTTGGGCACAGGAGGCTTTACCTCATTGGTTCCCTGGCATTTAAAATCATCTCAACTTCATCTCCGTCATATCTATGTAACCATTTCATTCAGACTGACTCTCGCCCAAACGTCCGTGTCTCATCTCGTTTGCAGCGGCGGCCTCTTACCTACCTTCCACCCAGGACTGAGGCGCTGAATCGGTCCTTCACTATCACTGCTTCCAGACTCCTTAACAACTTTCCCGACCTAGTCTTCGACCTCGATCGCCTTCATTCATTTCAACATCAACTTCGTGATTACCTTACTGGGCTTGACCGACAGACCTGGAGTAGGCGCGTGGAGGAGGAAGGTATTACCCTGTCTGAGGTCCCGTCGTGGTGAACCCCGCATGTGTGGCCCTGGTGGACGCGGCTCTGAACTATTGTATCACATTTTACTTTATTTTATCTCTTGTTACATGTATCGTCGCGGCTGGTGCAATGCGCTATTTTATTTTATTTTAAGTACACAAGTTATGCGTTATGCGTTATATCAATGTATCTGTTATTTATTATATTTATATTTGAATATTAACTGTTATTTAGTGTTCTGCTGGTAGCGTTAAATTAATCTAATCCAGCAAATGTTTACTTGTAAGACTGAGTAATGTATTTATTGTCATTGTAATATGTGCTACTTTGGGGGCTGGCCCCCGTAGCCTAATAAATTTTTATCAATCAATCAATCAATCTCTCACACGCACACACACTCCCACTCTCTCACTTAACCCGCTCTCTATCGAAAAATAATTTCGGACGGACGGACGGACAACGAACACGATTTTAATATAATGATAGATTTCATTCGCCTTACAGTTGGTATTAGATCAAATGTATGTTTCAAGATAGTAAATGATTATTTGAACCAAACGTAGAGTTCATACGTTTTGAGTTATTATGGATTAATCTTGATTAAAAATTCACTAGCCCACAACATTCATAAATTTGTTAGATTCTAACAATTGATTGGCTGAATCAATGCCACTATTATCTCGTATCTAATAGTTACTTGATGTAAATGAAATATATATTTTCCCGATCTAACAGTCGGTATTGCAGCAAATGTATGTTTCAATATACTATATGATTATTTGAATCGAATGTAGATTTTATACATTTTGAGTTATTATCGAATAACCTTGTTTAAATATTTACTAATCAACAACATTCATAAATTTGTTAGATTCGAACAATTGAATTGCTGAATCCATTCCACTATTATCTCATATGTAATAGTTGGTTGATGTAAATGTAATAGATATTTTCTCGACCTAACAGTTGGTAATACAGCAAATGTATGTTTCAATATAGTACATGATTGTTTGAAACAAACGTAGATTTCATTTGCATCGAATTTATACAGAAGTCATTTGAATAAATATTTACGGGCCAACAACATTCATAAATTTGTTAGATTCTAACAATCGATTTGCTGAATCCATGCAAGTAATTAGTTACCTCTAAATGTTTGATTATTTAAATACAATAGATATTTGCTTCGCATTACAGTTGGTAATACAGCAAATGTATGTTATACTATAGCAATTTATTATTTGAAACGAAAGTTGATTTCATACGTTTTGAGTTATTATGGAATAACCTGGATTAAATATATAATAGTCAACTACATTCATAAATTTTTAGAATCTAACAATTGATTGGCTGAATCCATGCCACTATTATGTCTTATCTAAGTGTTGGTTGATGTAAATGAAATAGATATTTTCTCGACCTTACAGTTGGTAATACAGCAAATGTATGTTTCAATATAGTAAATGAGTATTTGAAACGAACGTAGATTTCATACGTTTTGAGTTATTATGGAATAACCTTGATTAAATATTTAATAGTCAACAACATTCATAAATTTGTTAGAATCTAACAATTGATTGGCTGAATCCATGCCACTATTATGTCGTATCTAATAGTTGGTTGATGTAAATGAAATAGATATTTTCTCGACCTTACAGTTGGTAATACAGCAAATGTATGTTTCAATATAGCAAATGATTATTTGAAACGAACGTAGATTTCATATGATTTGAGTTGTTATGAAATAACCTTGATTAAATATTTAATAGTTAACTACATTCATAAATAGATATTTTATCGACCCAACAGTTGGTAATACAGCAAATGTATATTTCAACATAGCAAATTATTATTAGAAATTAACGTTGATTTCATACGTTTTGAGTTATTATGGAATAACCTTGATTAAATATTTAATAGTCAACAACATTCATAAATTTGTTAGATTGTAACAATTGATTTGCTGAACCCATGCCACTATTATGTCGTATCTAATAGTTGGTTAATGTAAATGTAATAGATAATTTTCGCGCCCTAAGAGTTGGTAATACAGCAAACGTATGTTTCAATATAGTAAATGATTATTTGAAACGAACGTAGATTTCATACCTTTTGAGTTACTATGGCATAAACTTGATTTAATATTTGATAGCCAACCACATTCATAAATTTGTTAGATACTAACAATTGATTTGCTGAATCATGCCACTATTATGTCGTATCAAATTGTCGGTTGATGTAAATGAAATAGATATTTACTCGACCTAACAGTTGGTAATACAGCAAATGTATATTTCAACATAGCAACTGTTTATTTGTAACGAACGTAGATTTCATATGTATTGAGTTATTATTGAATAACCTTGATTAAATATTTACTAGCCAACGACATTCATGAATTTTTATAGCATTATTTTAAGTATGATAAATGAATTTATTGATCTTTTACAAGCCAAAGAACATTCCCCACCATCTCAAGTAAGGCAGACTGTATTAATTACCAGCCACTTTATAAATCTCACAGGATGAGTGTGTTGAAAAAGACTAAGACAAGCTAAGTTCATCAAAATATAAAATTTAGTGATTGTAGTGTTATAAAATAATAAAAACTTAGTAATACAATAATAGCCATTATATTTAGTTTACAGAGAGTCAAAAGTTGACATTTTAACACTTTTTTTGCATTATATGCCCCTTTTCATGACTTTTGTAGCTCCCAGGGAATGCATTTTTTCACTACAATATAAACTTATCCCCTCTAACATCTTATCCCCTGTTAAGCTGCCTAACAATAGACAATATTATTATACAATTATTAAAAAAATGTAATTGTTTAAACATTTATAATGCTGGATTTTCAATTTTACAATCACATAAAGAATTAGGATACTAATCTGAAGGAAAAGTATCAACAGTATTATTATTATTCAGCAATATATTGTTTGAATTTTACAATCTTGTCACTGTCACGTAATCATATTCTTCATTAGAATCTCAGATCTGATTTGTTTATATATTTTTTGTATTAAATACGTATATTCAGTTTTTTTTTTTTTTTTTTTTGGAGTCTATGGTAATGACATTTTACGCACAACCGGCAAACTATCCACCCCCTCGCAAGAGCAGACAGTCCACCGAGTGTGGGACTCAGTAGGAGCAAACTACTAATACCCACTAAACCCACATATCTCTGTTCGCACCGACACCAGCCCGGAACTGTTATTCACATTACTTCAGACTGGGCGGCTGTCCTTGCGTGTCCAAAAAACACATTCATTCTTATAATCGTTCATTCTCGAATCACATTCGCTCAATCTGTCAGACATCCATCAGCACCATTAAGGTGGCGGAACCATTATAGCGGAACCAAAAATAAAATACACAGAAATTTTTAGCTAATTTTTAGCTAATTTATTGCTACAATAAGGAATTTATAGCTAAATCCAGTACAGAGTTAACACCGGTTCCGCTAGCTTAACGTTTAAGCTAGCGGAATCTTTTATAACTCGCGTCCTAATTAAGCTATCGGAATAAGCCCAGCGCCATAATTTTTAGCTCGTCAAACTTTACAAGAATTCATACAGGCATTAGCCAAATTTAAATTTCCTAACCTCAAAATTACCCTTTCAAGGTTATTATCATTAAAAACTAGGAAAAAAATTAAATTCCGTCGAAAAACAAATAGTGAGTATTGATTTACTTATTTTTAGCTAATTTATTGCTACAATAAGGAATTTATAGCTACGTCCAGTACCGAGTTAACACCGTTTCCGCTAACCCTACTAAAAATTATCACGTGATTATCACGTGGATAACTACGTGATTATCACGTGGATATCCACGTGATAATCACGTGAGATTTTCGACCATTTTTTCACGTGATTATCACGTGGATATCTACGTGATAATCACGTGATATATGAAAATTTTTGTTTTTTTATTAATGTAATCTTAGACACGGAGTTGATGGGATTCAATTTCACAGAAACTAAACTGGCCATTTGGTTTTGACAAAAAAAATCCTTTATTCGCCACGTTATTAATATACGAGGCAAAGTAAAGGCATAGAATATGATCGAAGTCGCTTTTACCTTCCTACTTTGCCTCCATATAAGCCCTACGCGCACGCTAATCTATAGCGGGTAACTGGCAGCCACCTATCGGTCGAAACAGTGTTGAAATCGTTGAATCAGTGATGATCACGTGATAATTTTTAGTAGGGAACCTAACGTTTCAGCTAGCGGAACCTTTTATAACTCGCGTCCTAATTAAGCTATCGGAATAAACGCAGTACCGTAATTTTTAACAGCTAAAATGAAATAAAATATTATCTTGATATTACACAGATTTCGAATATCTAATCGCAATCATTTTTTTTATATTTTATTTTTTACTCGAGAACAAAACTTAACGAAATCTCGAAATTTGTAGAGGAAGAAGTTCGTGATATTTCCAGTATTCGCAACTTGTCTGAACCAATCATGTTAATCTTTTTTTGAACTATAGATTTTATGCCAAATTGTCTCTTTTGCAGTAACTTAAAAATAAATGTAGATAACTGAACAAACCTTTAACCTGTTTATAAATAAATTGACACTCTGGACGCTGCCATTTCAAAAACATACCTATTTTAACGGCAACATTAAAAAAAATTTAAAAACCTTAAAATTGTACGTTTTGAAACTACTTTGAAAACGCTGTAATTGATCCACACACGTACACACGCGCGCGCTCATATTTTTTAAAAATTGCATATTTCGCGTCCCCAAGTATTAAAATATATATAAAATATGAAATAGATATTAGACATACATATTATGCGTTTTCGTTAGAAAATACTGAGCAATTAACGATTTCAAATCCTTATAATCTAAAGGTTAATAGTTATTAGGAACAAACACTCAATGCTTCAATATATAATACGAAGTACTCTTTAATAAGTTTTTTGCTTGACATTTCTATTTGAATCTGCATATGTACATTCTTTAAAATAAAATATTTATAAACATGTCATGGCACTGTTCTGCTAATATCTAATAACGAAATATTATTTTTCCATTTTCACGTATAATAGAAATGGCTTCACTAGTCCATTCTCTGACATGAAAATTTCTTTAGATGCAAGGTCGTCAAAGACGCTCCATCTACGGTTACCTCGTCTATAAACAATGGCACGATAATGCTCAGCTTCCACATTCATGTCCACTAAACCTACTAATTTCAAATATGTCGATTTACTGTTTGGAATACTTATTTCCTGCACTATAGTTTTTAGCTTGATCTTGCGTTTCTGCTTGTTGACAGAAATGTCGAACATAACTATGTCACCTGCAATTATTGTTAAAATTTATTATTTTTCAAGTAAAAAATATTTTTTTAGAACCACGACTTGTATGTTAAAAAACCAAAAACAAATAAATTTTTCAAAACTTGCATTGCTGAAATGAGTTTTTCCAATATGTATTGTGAAGATTTTTTATGATCAATCAATATGCATTTGCAAAATTTTTAAAATTTATGTAATTTCGGTTAAACCTTTGTACGGTTATAGTAAAACTATTTTTGTCGCTTGTCGAAAAATGTAAATTCAAAAATATGATAGATTATAATTTATTACAGATTAACTGTAACAGATTACATTAATTGTTGCCGAATTTTGAACATCACGAAAATACGTAAAAGGTAGTTCATATTACGAGATAAACTCTTTATTTTCAAAAAAAGTAGTCATTATATTTCGTTATCATGTACGTATTATTGAACATTGAAACTGGAGAGATGAATTATTACTAAATTAAATTATTTCTATGTACATAATAAAATATCCATTAGTATAGCTTAACAAATTGATTTAACAAAAATTTTAAAACAATATATTAATTTCAAATTTTTATTTTGGTCGACATTTCTAAAGTAGATCTCAAATTTATACCTATTCGACATTCTAAGTAGGGAAAGTTGTAAGAATATCTTTAATTATATTCTTTTCATATAATAAAATTTTTCTCCCAATAATGAAACGTTTTTTCTCACTTTTTTAACTCAGAATTACTGGCTGCATAGACTAAATCTATCAATCTTATCATTTAACTAGCTATTTAAAGGCTAGAGAAAATGCTTTTTCTGATTTAGTCCAACGTAAGAAAAATGGCTTGTTTGAAGCTAAGAAAGAGGCACTAAAACTATTTTGGACAAATTTTATGCCGAATTTCATATTAATCAGTATATCTTTAGAATGGTGACTTTTAGGGCTAAATTAATTAACTAAACCGATGCAGAAATATGAAAACAATCTAATTTTACAGGACACGTTGAGTTTTCTCTAGAAGGTCACCAAGAAATTAATTTATTATTATTTTGAGGTTACGCCCAAACTACTAAATGGCGAAAAAAGCGTTTCATTAATACCCAAAAACTAAGCATTTTACCTGGCCATTTACAATTTTTACTGTATAGTTCCTTAGTAAATTTAATTAAGTAAACCGTATTTTTCGACGCAATTTTGTAGTACAAAGAATAAATTGTAAACTTAAATATAATCTTACATATTGAAAGATTGTTCTTCACATTTCCATTACAGTTGACTGTAGTGCATGGTGCATTTTGACATACATCGATATAATTTTGAATAATATTTTCTTTCGTAGTGTTCAAAATACAGTTCTCTTCGAGCGTATATGTAATAAACTTTTTTCTCTCGTTGTACAACCATTGGAGCAGCTGGATGTTTCAATGAAACTCGGACAATTTTGGAAGAGTTTGTTAGCTAGAGAGCCTACATTAATTTTACCATCAATAATTTTCCATCCGGGTACGGCTGGATTTTCGGTTATTTTAAAATATGTTTTAAAAATTTTGCCACGCAAAGTGTAAGTGTGTGATCCAAGCCCTTTGTCTTTTATGTCCTTAACAATTCTATATAAATCATTACTTGCTGCATGCTGTTCAACCTGCGCAAAGTTAGTAATATAAATAAATTAATAATGGAGTATCATTATGTTTAAATTAGATACGCATACATTAGAGCACGTATTTGTACGTTCAATCAAGAAGACTATAAAAAAAAGTTTAGCTTTGTTTCTCTTTTTAGAAGAACAGTACCTTAATAGTGCTTTTGCTACAATTTATATATAAATAAATTTAATGCTGTCTTACAATGTAACATTAAAAAATATATAATTTCAGTATGTAGTGGCAATTTAACAACTTATAACGGTAAGCGAGTTACCGATCAGGTGAGTAACTGAAAAGAGTATCGAGAGTGATGCGCGCGCATGGAACGCGCGCGAGAATCGTGCGCGAGAGGAGTATCGTGATAGATTTCGCGCGCGCACGACAACAACACGGTGTTGGTGACCGGTGATTGTTTTTTTCGGGATAAAAGAGCAAAAGAACTGTTGTGCGTTGTGTGTGGGTGTGAGCAGTTTCTCCCCACTAACCTCCACGTCGACGTGTGCAGCAGCACCTCTCACAGACAGTGAGAAAAGGAGGCTCGGCGAATCCCACCTTCTCGACCGTTGGAGAGAGAGAGAGAGACATATACGAGGACGAGCTCTCTCTCAATAGCACAGCCTTTTCCCGCCGAAGCGAGATATTCAGATACGCGGTAAGTGGTGCACCACATTTAGACCCGCGTGTCTATCTAATTTTCGCGTCCCGATTTACCTGGTACGGTCCAGGTGAGGAAGCGTTCCTCCCTTTTCCCCTCTCGTGACAATACCCGCACGGATAGAAAGGTCGGTGGTTCGCGGGAGCCACTTGACGAGAGAAGGCGCGCGTGACGTAGTAAGCTTCTACGTAAAAGCTCTCTACGTCAGAGATTCATACGTCACACGGTGTGACGTATGCCATCAGGTTAAGCAGCCGATCATATCCGGATCGGTTGCTCGTAATCTACTGTTAAATAGATTTTAACTGATTCTTTTCGCGCTGACCTCGGGGGTAGTCATCGGTACGACTCCCCGTAAATTGTTAAAGTTCATTTATAGTTTATTTATTAATATTTAATTGTTAATTTAATAAATTGACTCGGCGAGACAATCTTTCTCGCCGATTAACAATAATATCGATTGTTGATAGTGTTTTACCGGTTACCGTCCCATCCTACGAATACCGCCCTCTCCGGTGTTTATCCTAGTTGGCAATTTTGGGCATAGGGCCCAACACACGGTATATAAGTCAAACGGAGTGTTTGACGTTGTTAACGGCATTGCACGGGAATCAAAGGGATTCCCGGCTGCATCGTGGGACTGCACACTTAAGGTTGGTAAGTTGGGACAGATTGGGCCTAACCGTGGGCCTTACATATCCCCAGTACCCACCCCGTTACAAACTTTATTAGCTTACTGCTGTGAAAAATTATTTTGTATTGCAAAATACAATTGATTTGAAGTTGCGTATGAAATACAATGAAGCTTATGCACTACTATTTTGTTTGGATTGATCTTTTGGATTTACGAAGCAACTTAAGCAAAAGCAAAAGGTACTTACTTTCAAATATAAGTTTTAATTCAATTTAACACGTTTAATACGTTCTTTACATGAAACATATTTGAATATTTATAAATATAACAAAAATAATATCAATGCTGATATTTTTTTTTTTACACTTTGAATAGGTAAGGTTGTTAACGTATTAACTATAATATGAAAACCATCGAATAATACTCATTTAATAACATTAACTATTTTTCAATGAGTCATTTTTGTTTTAACCCTTTAACGACCAATATCTCCAGGAATTTTGGTGGAATTTTTGAACCACTTCTTCCAACACTAACTCATTTTTTATCAAAGAAAACAATTAAATTTAGAGGAAAAGTTCATGGAACAAAAAAGCCTTATAATTAATCGAGAAACACGCCTGAATTTTTTCAGAATTTTCCGAGGCGATTTCTGAATTTTCGGGAAATACGAAAAATCCATTTTTTCAAAATCATCTCCAAAAATTCTGAAAAAATCCAGGTTTGTTTCTCGATTAATTCTAAGACTTTTTTGTTCCATGAACTTTTCCTCTAAACTCAATGGTTTCCGAGATAAAAAATGAGTTATGTTTTTTATAGATTTTTTTTTATTTTGCCACAATTTTGTTGGAAGAAGTGGTTAAAAAATTCCACCAAAATTCCTAGAGATACTTTCGTAGTCGTGATCACCCCTGATCATATTTATAAGATGATTTCTTTGCGGTAACATAAAAAAAAATCGCAAACTTGATTTTTTGCATAATTTTTCACGTTTTTTATTGTTTAATTGGCTATAGATTTCTTATAACGCAATCAATTGCAATTTCAAAAAAAGATTCTGAAAGAGCGTTAAATTTTCCATCAAAATACGTGTTTGGAAAAATCTCTAAGGTCTATGACTACCGAAAAAAACGCGTTGAAAATCGACAGAAAAATTAAGCATTTTGGTCGTTAAAGGGTTAAGTCAAAAAGTACGAAAAATATACTGTACAAAATCAGATATAGAATAAATGAAATCAAGAAATAAAGACAAGGTATACTTACTTTTGTCTCTACCAATTGAAAATCATAAGCTCCTGTTAAAAATAATTGCAGCAAACTGTCGAAAGAGCATGTATTTACAATAGAAAGTTGGTCAATTTCATTATTTGATTTTTTTCCGTCAACAGCAACAGAGCTCAATGATAATGAGTTACCATTTTTTATAATGGGTATTTTTTTATGTTTATCAATATTAATCCTGCAGGACATGTCTTTTATAATGCTTTTACTTTTCCCAAAGTAGAGAGCACGGTTTTTATCCGTGTTGCGTAATTTTATTATTTTCTTTTTCATTAAATTTATTTTTTCTTTTATTTTCAATGTTTTCATTTTCATAACCCTTATTTTTCCAATTATCGTAATCTTCATCCTTAGAAAAACTGTTTGAGTTACTGTTTTTTAAATGACAAATTAGGCATATTCGCTGTTGCCCGTAACCTTCATCTTTCTCTTCGATGGATTTTGAGCAAGTATCAAGAGCATGAACAGCTTTATTGCATATTACACATTTATGCGCACCACTAGGCATGTCATTATTCGTGCAAGCTGGACACGTTGTAAATTGCAAGTTAATCAAATTACATTCATTAACAGCAGAAGCATTGATCGCTGGATTTAAATCATTCGGAATCTGCTGCTTTGTCGAGTGTGTTGAAGGTACCTGAATCTCCGATTCTTTTTCAACAGTTTTTGCTTGTATTAACAAACTTTTTCCTTGCAGGTAATTGATGTGTTGGGATACGAACATTTTTTAACATCATGCGATTTAAAGAAACCGCCATTTAGGAAAAACTAAGAGGGGAAAACAAGTTCAGAACCAGGGTTTCGGAAACTACAAACATTCGGACCGCGATTTCTGTCGGTTGTTTCATTTTGCAAATGCAGAAACATCAACAAAAATTAATTTTAAAAAAAATGCAAAAAAATTTTGACTTTTTTTTAAAAAAAAGTAAAAATTATTAAAGTTATCGAATTTTTCTTTAGAATATAAGTTGCAGAATTTGAAAGAGGACCATCAAAAACCCCCTATATAGGATTACCGCCAAAAACTATTTTGTTTTTCTAGTAGAATTTTGAGTTTGCAAATGTGTGTACAAAAACGTGCATTTACGCATTAATGGGCTAAACTAAAAATGGTACATTACATTAATTTTTTATTTGTTCAAATAAACATTTATAATAAATAAAGACATAAAAATGATACATAAGACTGAAGTATATTATTTAATCTAGGTAGTTATAACTGGTTAAAAGAGATTTATTTTAAGAACCAACGTTAGACAAAAAAATATTTTGTGACAATAAAATATGCTTTGAGTTTTTTTCACTAATTTTTAATTTATATAAACTTTTTATATATTTAAATAAATGTAGTTTCTTTCTAACGAAATCTATTTATTTTGAATAAATATTCATGTAATTGAAAAACATTTTTTTTCGTTTTATTTAAATATTTTATTATTAAAAATATAATATGATAATACTATCTTATTTACCTGTAATTTTGCCTTTTAAAACATTGATAGCTTTTGCACACATTGTCAAGGTGCCATCCGGTGAATTACCTTCTGTTTCCGACTCAGAAATAATAAATAAAGATTTTATTAATGTTTCAGCATCTTCTGTATTCTCAGAGAGCATTAATTGCCCAATTGTGGCCAGGTAAAAAGTTTTTACCTTTCTGCTTACATTTTAAAAAAAAAACAGAATATTTTTTTATAAAATGAGCTACATCGATTTTAATGGACGTCGGTTGATTGCGCTCATCTCTCAACCCATCAGCATACTCATTAATGGTTTTGAATGAACTGTAAACATTTACAGCTGCCTTTAATAGCGCTTTCGAATAGTCCATTACAGATTCTTGAGGAATAGGGGCTCCGTCGCGATGGAATAACTTTAACCAATATTAATAAGTCACGCTATGGGAACTGTCTGACAACATCTGCGTTACAAGGAATTGTCCTGCAGAACAGTTAACAGCCATAGCGTGCAAAAAAATGTGCTTTGATTTTATATTGAAATCATGTTTTATTTTGTGTACTAACGAGCCTGTAGTGTCAATAGCTACTCGAATTTTTTTTTCTGCTGCGTGAACCCTTTTATACGCTTGTAATTGTTGTGAAGTTGTATACCGAACTAAAAATGGATCGTAGCCAACTTCTTGAATGCTGAGCGAGTGTAAACCATATTTCATTTTTACAAGTGCAGTTATAGGATGTTTATCGATATATTGAGCAGTTTTTTGAGAGCTTTTTATAACTCTTAACACGTTCAGAGAAGGAAGTGTTGGTGGTTCTCGATCACCAGGAAGCATAGATTTCAAAGCTTCTGTTGCTCTGAACTTTTCGCACGATTGATGCTCAAGTTCTTTAGCATACTCTTCTCTTATTGGCTTTCTAATATACTTTTTGCCACAATTCTTGTTGTTTTTACCAATACGTATAGTGCAATTTCCCGTTATGCCTTGTGAAAGATCAGTTTCTTTAAACTTGCATTTTAATTCAGTTCCACAATTACAGCAACCTATTAATATATAATATGAAAAAATGTTTATTATATTTCACGATATTTGCAGTAAATAATAAATTTCAATGTAAAAAAAGAAAATTAGAAAGCTGAATGTAAGCAATTAAAAAATCAGTTACTAAATTTGTATGAAATAAATAGTCCGCAACGTTTTTGGCACAAGCTTTTTAAAAGGCAAAAAATCTAAAAAATATATGAATTAAGTGATTACAACAAAAACATTTCAAAATATACTCTTTAAACAAGATAAGTGCAAATATAATTTCTTTATTTTAATTATAGTTCTTCCTATTTGATTAAAAATGGGTCTGAAGTTTGAACCGTTTAACCGCAACGAATTTTCCAAATCAATGTTTAATCATGTGTGCGTGTGTGTATGTATGTGTGCGCGTGTGTGTTTATATACAGGGTGTCCGCGAGCTCCCTTCGCAGTGAGGACGGTGTGCACCAAAAATATTTGTATGTTACTACTTTAATTATAACTATCGCTGTTGCTTTAGCAGTAACAGAGAAACTCTTTTAGTATGTTACTAATATAGTAACTACTATAGTAATAACTATAGTAATTACTATTTCTATTATTTTAGTAACATTGATATTAGTATTAACTTTAGTAATTACTATAGTTAAAACTAAAAAAAAACTATTTTTCTTTGCCCTGAAGCAGGCCGATTTTACGAGCATAGGGTAACAAACGCTAGATACTAAATGTTAAGTTATTCGTGTTAGATATTCTAGATATTAGTATTAGATTAATTTTAATTAATTCACCTATCCTAGTTATAATCTATAAAATAGATGTTCTTAACCTCAAACCATTAAACTATTAAAATAACGTCAATAATCTCAACATTTCAAAATTAATAAAACACCTTATTTTTAATATTTAACACACATACTTTAAACCCCAAATCATTAAAATGATAAAAATACCCTCAACATTTGAAAATTAATAGAAACATGTTATAACGTTTAAAATATAAATACAAAACTGGTTAAAACCTATAAAATAAAAACTCTTAACCTCAAATCATTAAGAACATTGATATACCGTAAAAAATATTAGAGAATTAACAGAAACATTTTAGGTGCAACCAATAAAATAGATGTTTCTAACCGCAAATCGTTAAAATTATTAAAACATCCTACAAAATATCGAATTTGGTAAATTCGCAGAAACGCTCTTACTATAACCTGTAAAATTACTAAAAACGGTCTGATCATAACCTATAAAATAAATCTTTATAACCTCATATCTATAAAATAATTGAAATAACGTAGAAAATATCGACATTAAAGAATTAACAGAATCATTTTAGTTTAAACCAAAAAAAAAAAAGAAATTTCTAACCTCAAATCGTTAAAATTACTAAAGCAACTAGTAATAATATCGAATTTAGAAAATTAGTAGATACACTTTTATTATAACCTATACAATAAAAATTTATAACCTCAAATCTATAAAATATTTGAAATAATATAGAAAATATCGACATTAAAGAATTAACAGAATCATTTTAGTTTCACCAAAAAAAAAAAAAATTTCTAACCTCAAATCGTTAAAATTACTAAAGCAACCACATAAAATATCGAATTTGGTAAATTCGCAGAAACACTCTTATTATAACCTATAAAATTACTAAAAACAGTCTGATTATAACCTATAAATTAAATATTTATAACCTCAATCTATAAAACAATTGTAATAACGTAGATAATATGAATATTAGAGTATTAACAGAATCATTTTAGTTTCACCCAATGGTTCTAACCTCAAATCGTTATAATTACTAAAACAAGCTAAAAATACCGAAATTTGAAAATTATTAGAAACTCTCTTATTATAACCTATAAAATTACTAAAAACGGTCTGATTAATCTATAAAATACATATTTATAAACTCAAATCTATAAAATAATTCAAATAACGTACAAAATATCAACATAAAAGAGTTAACAGAATCATTTTATTTTCAACCAATGGTTGAAACCTCAAATCGCTAAAACTACTACACAAGCTTAAAAAATACCGAAATTTGAAAATTAGTAGAAACACTCTTATTATAACCAATAAATTACTAAAAACGGACTGTTTATATCCTATAAAATAAATATTCATAACCTAAAATCTATAAATATTTGAAATAAGGTAAAAAATATCTACATTAGAGATTTAACAGAACATTTTTAGTTTCAACCAATAAAATATATATTTCTAACCTCAATTCTTTTAAATTACTAAAATAACCTTAAATATATCAAAATTTGAAATTCTGTTGAAACACTCTTATTATAACCTATAAAATTACAATAGTTCTGATTATAACCTATAAAATAAATATTCAGAACCTCAAATCTATAAAATAATAGATATACTGTAAATAATATTAGAGAATTACAGAAACACCTTAGGTACAATCAATAAAATAGATATTTCAAAACTCAAATTGTTAAAATTATTAAAACAACCTCAAAAAATATCACAATGAGAAAAGTACTTGAAACACTCTTATTATAACCTGTTGAATTATTGTAAACGTTCTGGTTATAACCTAAAAAAAATATTCATAATCTCAAATCTATAAAGTAATTGAAATATCGTAAAAAATATAAATATTAGAGAATTAGCCGAATCATTTTAGTTTCTATCAAAAAAAAAGAGATTTCTAACGTCAAATTGTTAAAATTACTGAAACAACCCCCAAAAATATCAAAATGTGTATATGAGTAGAAATACTCTTAATATAATCTGTAAAATTACTAAAAACGGCTTGACTATAACCTATAAAATAAATATTTTCCAATTTCGATATTTTTTGTGGTTGTTTTTGTAATTTTTACGATTTGAAGTTAGAAATATCTATTGTTTGAATAAAACTAAAACGATTCTGTTAATTCTCTAATGTTGATATGTTTTACGTTATTTCATTTATTATATAGTTTTGAGGTTATGAATATTTATTTTATAGGTTATAATCAGATCGTTTTTAGTAACTTTACAGGTTATAGTAAGAGTGTTTCTACGAAATTACCAAATTCGATATTTTTTGTGGTTGCTTTAGTAGTTTTAACGATTTGAGGTTAGAAATTTCTTATTTTTTTTGGTTGTAACTAAAATGATTCTGTTAATTCTCCAATGTTAATATTTGCTACGTTATATCAATTATTTTATAGATTTGAGGTTATAAAGATTTATTTTATAGGTTATAATAAGATCGTTTTTAGTAATTTTACAGGTTATAGTAAGAGTGTTTCTATTAATTTTCCAATTTCGATATTTTGTAGGATGTTTTAATAATTTTAACGATTTGAGGTTAGAAACATCTATTTTATTGGTTGCTCCTAAAATGTTTCTGTTAATTCTCTAATATTTTTTACGGTATATCAATGTTTTTAAAGATTTGAGGTTAAGAGTTTTTATTTTATAGGTTTTAACCAGTTTTGTATTTATATTTTAAACGTTATAACATGTTTCTATTAATTTTTAAATGTTGAGGGTATTTTTATCATTTTAATGATTTGGGGTTTAAAGTATGTGTGTTATATATTAAAAATAAGGTGTTTTATTAATTTTGAAATGTTGAGATTATTGACGTTATTTTAATAGTTTAATGGTTTGAGGTTAAGAACATCTATTTTATAGATTATAACTAGGATAGGTGAATTAATTAAAATTAATCTAATACTAATATTTAGAATATCTAACACGAATTACTTAACATTTAGCGTCTAGCGTTGGTTACCCTATGCTCGTAAAATCGGCCTGCTTCAGGGCAAAGAAAAATAGTTTTTTTTTTAGTTTTAACTATAGTAATTACTAAAGTTAATACTAATATCAATGTTACTAAAATAATAGAAATAGTAATTACTATAGTTATTACTAAAATATTTTCTAAAATTTAAGTTTTAAAAATAGTTATAACTATAGTAGTTACTATATTAGTAACATACTAAAAGAGTTTCTCTGTTACTGCTAAAGCAACAACTATAGTTATAATTAAAGTAGTAACATACAAATATTTTTGGTGCACATCGTCCTCACTGCGAAGGGAGCTCGCGGACACCCTGTATATGCGTGTGTGTGTATATGTGTGCGTATGTGTGCGTATGTGTGTTTGTGTATGAGTATGTTTGTATATGTGTGCGTGTGTTTGTGTATGTCTGTGTATGTGTGTGTGTTTGTATATGCGCGTGTATATGTGAGCTCGTGTATGTGTGTGCGTGTCTGTGCATGACTATGTATGTGAGCTCGTGTGTTCCTGTGTGTGTGTGTGTGTGTTTGTATATGTGTACGTGGTGTGTTCCTGTGTGTGTGTTTGTAGATGTGTACGTGTGGTTGTGTGTGCGTGTTTGTTTGTGTATCTGTATATGTAATCTCGTGTGTGTTTGTGTGTGCATGTGATGTATGTGTGTGCGTGCGTTGTTTGTGTTTGCTTGTGTATGTGTGTATGTATGTATTTGGATATGTGTGTGCGTGTGTTAGTGTGTGTGCGTGTTTGTGTATGTGAGCTCGTGTTTTCCTCTGTTTGTCTGTGTGTGTGTTTGGATATGTGTACGTGTGGTTGTGTGTGTGCGCGTATTTGTTTATCTGTGTGTATGTGTGTTTGTGTGCTCCTGTATGTGTGTGTGTGTTTGTATACGTGTGCGTGTGTTTATATATGTATGCGTTTCTTTGTGTATTTCTGTGTATGTGTGTATATGAGCTCGTGTACGTGTTTGTATATGTGCATGTGTGCGTGCGTTTGTACGTGCGTGTTTGGTATTTTTTTGTGATTATTTATGATTTAGACATGATTTAGCTATTTCAATGGTTAAAAATTTACTTCGAAAAATTCGAAAAAGTCGTTGTGGTGCAACGGTTCAGACTTCAGACCCATGATTGATCGTATTAAGAAACAGGAAAATTTTTCTTGTATAAAATAATGTAAAGCGGTAATCACTGGCAAGCAAATCAAAGGAAATTTAATTTTCTTTCCTTTACGATAAATCATAAATGAAATGTTATGATTTTTGTAAATAACTTTTTCAGATAAAGCGACTTAAAATTTAATGAATTTATTTTAAATGCCGCAGAGAGTTACGGATCGATGTTTTTGAATAAATATCACGAATTTTCCGCTTTTAATGGTTTAGATTTCACATGCACAGTCGGTACAAGCATGGAGAAGCATCGCGCACCGGTAGAAAACCTCCTTGAGCAATATTTCTGTTTTTACGTCTTCTTTGTGTGTGTGTGTGTTGTTGTTTGTGTATGTGTATGTGTGTGCGTTTGTGTATGTGTATATGTGTGTGTGTGAGCTCGTGTATGTGTATGTGTTTGTATATATGCGCGTGTGTATATGCGCGTGTTTGTTTGTGCATGTGCGTGCGTCTGTACGTGCGTGTTTGGTATTTTTTTGTGATTATTTATGATTTAGACATGATTTAGCTATTTCAATGTTTAAAAATTTACTTCGAAGAATTCGAAAAAGTCGTTGATGTGGTGCAACGGTTCAGAATTTAGACCCATGATTAAAATGCAAATAAAAACGTGCAAATTACAATAAATAATAAATTTAAATATGAAAGATGTACTTTACCACTTTCATTAAGCTCTTTATGTTGTACTTTAAAAGCAATAAGCTATTTCAATGAAAATAATAAATTAAGATAGTAAAAAGGGAATAGTAAAAATTTACAATTATAAAGGTAAAATAAAAGAAAATACCATACCTTTAAAATTTCCTTTATTTTCATTCAACGCCAGATAGTGCTCACGAAAATTAAAACCACATGATGTCCCCGATGCTTGTAATATTTTTCGTTGTATTATATCCTGCCAAAGACCCGCTATGAAAAAACGACGTTTAGGTTTTGATATTTTACTTTTCCGATTAGATGGTTTTTTCACCGGTTCCTGAATAAGATTGTTAAACTCTTCGATGTTTAGAAAAATGTTAAATTGCTTTATGTTTTTATCTGTATCAATAGACGAATCACTTCCACTATCACTGTCGTTATCAGTTAAAATCTCACTTTTATTCAAGTCTGTGTTACTTTCATTTTCGCTTTCGCATCCATAAGATTCACTATCTTGTCCAAGTAATTTAATTTTAATATTGTTTGCATTGCACACAACCATGGTATAAACGGTATTTTTCGAATATTTATTGCCTAACATATTTGAGATGTCGGCCCATACACCATTGTTTTTCGAAACAATTGTAGCATTTTCGATAACTAAATCTTTAAAATGCATTACTGCATTTATAAAAGTTTCTGCATCCACTTTTGGTGGACGACCTACTCGTCTTGACATTTTTAAACGCCTATCGGTTAAAGTTTGTACGTTATAAAAAAAACTATAATGAACAACTCTCTCACACGGCGGTCGGCAACTATGTATTGCGAGGTGGCGGCTCGCGCATGTATTGTTGTGTACGATATTCGCCAATTCCGTGAACCTGTGTACGTTACCCTACTAAAAATTACCACGTGATCATCACGTGATCATCACGTGAATAACTACGTGATTATCACGTAGATATCCACGTGATAATCACGTGATATATGAAAATTTTTATTTTTTTAAAAATGTAATCTTAGACACGGAGTTGATGGGATGCAATTTCACAGAAACCGAACTGGCAATTCAGTTTTGACAAAAAAATCCTTTATATGCCACATTATTAATATACGAGGCAAAGTAAAGGCATAGTATATGATCAAAGTCGCTTTTACCTTCCTACTTTGCCTCCATATAAGCCCTACGCGCACGCTAATCTATAGCGGGTAACTGGCAGCCACCTATCGGTCGTAACTGGTACTACCGTGAGCAAGTGCAGTAGTCATATTTCAAAACTGTTTCGACCGATAGGTGGCTGCCAGTTACCCGCTATAGATTAGCGTGCGCGTACGGCTTATATGGAGGCAAAGTAGGAAGGTAAAAGCGACTTCGATCATATTCTATGCCTTTACTTTGCCTCGTATATTAATAACGTGGCGAATAAAGGATTTTTTATGTCAAAACCAAATGGCCAGTTTAGTTTCTGTGAAATTGAATCCCATCAACTCCGTGTCTAAGATTACATTTATAAAAAAACAAAAATTTTCATATATCACGTGATTATCACGTAGATATCCACGTGATAATCACGTGAAAAAATGGTCGAAAATCTCACGTGATTATCACGTGGATATCCACGTGATAATCACGTAGTTATCCACGTGATAATCACGTGATAATTTTTAGTAGGGTATAATATTCCCGGCTTATTTTTATTACTTTCTTTGAATTACATTATTTTATAAATCCCTTTACTATGAAATATTATTTAAAAAACAGTAAATATGTTTAAACTGAATAAATAAATAATGAAATAAATATTATATTTTTATTCAAATAATGAAATTAGTGATGATTACTTTTTATAAATAATTTTCTATGTAAAAAATTTTTTTCATTTTATTTAATAGTTTATTTATTAACGGTTATTCGAAAAACTCTTTTATATCTTATTTTAGACTTTAGAAAAAGTTTCCATATTACAATATTTAATTAAAATTATCCATTGAATATTTTGGTGTAAAAAAAAAGGAGAACAGGCATTTTTTAAAAAAATTATTCGACTTAACTATTACTACTTGTAAAAAGAAAAAAATCGCGAGTGATTATGTTCGATTTCATCAACAATAACCTGAGCAATCGTGCACCGCGCAAAGCCTTTTTCCAAAATACAGTATTAAGTATAATTTTTTTATACATAAATTTAAAAGGAACATTTTTGAAAGCTTATTAAATGATGGAATTTGTCCCCTCAAGTATCTGTAAACTTACGGAAATTATAACAATTTTTCAAATGTAAACTTGTAAAGTTAAGCTTGTACAAAAATATTAAATCGATAATTAATTTTTGTATTACCAACTTATTCACTATTATTTCAAAATAAATTTTCGATTATACACTAAATATATAAAATAAAACAATTCATTGTATATAAGGTAAAGTTGTACTACACAATATGAATTAATTAAAATAAAATTGACAAATATAAACCATTACCAGTTTATTCAGACGTAGCTTATAATATGAATTTTTTATTTATTATTTTAAGAAAAAAATTGAGTTTATATATTTTTGAGATTTTATTTTACACTAACTAGTACACTAACACTAACTCAGTTACAGTAACTAAACACTAACACTAACAGGCTTTGTCTGAGAATGTATAATTAGTAAATACTATTGCAAAGTATCCAATATAAAAACGCATTTTCGAGAATTTTTCATTATTTTAAGCGCTTTCACATGTTTATCTCGATAAATTCGTCTCGGATCGAAGTGTCCAATGGGAAAAAGTTTTGTAATTGCGTAAGGAACATTTCGTTTACTTAGAATTTTTTGTAAGACCTCAAGATTTCGAGTTATTGCAGAAACCCGTTTTTGCGAAAATGTAAACATCGTTAGAACTTTAAATCGTTTTCATCGATGTACTTGGAAATAGAACCATAAGGTTCCCAAGTCATGAGAAAGATACCCTCATAATTTTAGCCGAATCGTTGAAAAACTTTTTGAGATTTTCTTCATACAATACCTTTTTATTTTTATACAATTTATGATCTAAACGCCTTTTCGAAACTCTAGCGTTAAAAATAGTTGAAAAGCATACAAAGCGTTAAATAGCAAAAAGTTACGTTTTTTAATACGAACATTTCGTTCAAGGTAAGTTTGTGTGTACGAGCATTACATTTTGTAATAATGCAAAAATAAAAATGTATACAGTGATATAACTTAAATACAATTTTATCGATGTGGCTGGAAATAGAACTATAGTGGAATATAAGTATAAGATTCTCAAGAAGTGAGAAAACTACTAAATTTTTCAGATATTTTAGAAAGAACACTTTTTTGGATTGCAATAATATAAGGTACACTCGTGTAGTGAGTCGTGCCTAAAAATGAGATATTTGGTTTAAAAGTAAGAATAAAAATCATTTTCACAACACAGTTTGTGTAAGATCATTTTCCACTTTTTCATTATTTAACATCTCTCATTCTATGCTCCCATCGAAATGCTAATAAAGAACGGAAACGTGCAATATCTGGTTTTAAACAAAGCATTTATTAAAAATAAATTCCAGATTGGTACTTATAAATGAATAGATATCAAAACGAATTTATTATAAGTGTTGTTGAAATTATATAAAATAGAAGAAATCGGTATATTTTCTATAAAGTCAATGAAGTATTAAACAAGAATAATCTGAAAGTTAAAAAAAGCAATAAACACTAATTGCTTAACCACACCATAAATCGAAACACTCATTCAATTTCAGGTCAACTATATTTACTTCTTTGAATCTCAAGTATTGCTTCTCACTCATTAAATAGTTAAAAATAGTTATAATTAAAATAATTCAGTTGCACAATTTATACAAAATGCGATCACCTTGTATATTAAAACGCCTTAATTACTCGAATGAATTACATCAAACCCAAAATCTTCAACAATTTTCAAACTAGAATAGTTTTTAAGCTATTTGTCCAACATAGACAATCAAAGATTATCCGAAATAATGTTAAAAATTAACTACTTCCACATTTCAGAATACAAAAATAAAAAATACGACCTAAAATATGGACAAAGCAGCCAAACCCGAGTACGGCAAATATTAGATACATGATCGACACTTTCCCTCCCGTCTATTGTATATTATTTTTTTTAGTAACGAGGCAGAACGTTGAACTTCGTAAATTGATTTGTCTTCTGGTTGAAAGATTGTCAAGTTATCTACATTCGTTTTTAAATTATTGCTAAAAATATTCAATTTGGTATAAAATTCGAAGTTCAAAAAATTATTAATATGATCAGTTGAAAAAAGTTGTGATATTGGAAATATTACGAACTTTTTGCTCTAAAAACTTCAATACTTTGTTAAGTTTTGTTCTCGAGTAAAAAATACAATATAAAAAAAAATGATTACGATTAGATATTCCAAATCTGTGTAATATCAAGCTAATATTTTATTTCATTTTACAAGCTAAAAATTATGGCGCTGGGTTTATTCCGATAGCTTAATTAAGACGCGAGTTATAAAAGGTTCCGCTAACTTGAACGTTAAGTTAGCGGAACCGGTGTTAACTCGGTACTGGACGTAGCTATAAATTCCTTATTGTAGCAATAAATTAGCTAAAAATAAGTAAATCAATACTCACTATTTGTTTTTCGACGGAATTAAATTTTTTTCCAAGTTTTTAATGATAATAACCTTGAAAGGGTAATTTTGAGGTTAGGAAATTTAAATTTGGCTAATACCTGTATGAATTCTTGTACAGTTTGACGAGCTAAAAATTATGGCGCTGGACTTATTGCGATAGCTTAATTAGGACGCGAGTTATAAAAGGTTCCGCTAGCTTAAACGTTAAGTTAGCGGAACCGGTGTTAACTTGGTACTGGACGTAGCTATAAATTCCTTATTTTAGCAATAAATTGGCTAAAAATTAGCTAAAAATTCCTGTGTATTTTATTTTTGGTTCCGCTATAATGGTTCCGACACCTTAATGGTGCTCCGAGTACTGCTCGTACGCGATTCGTCTATAAGACCGAAGGAGATGTACTGGTGATCGCTGGCTGTGTAGTCTTCGATCACTCTCCATGCTCTCAGTCTTTGTGTCATCCTGTCCGAAATAAGGGTCACATCGGGCACAGAGTCCCCGAAGCCGGGTCGTCTGTACGTCGGCGTGTTTCCCTCATTTGCCACTGTCAGTTCAAGCCTTGCGGCCATCTCCAACAGTAGTCGTCCACGTCTGTTTGTCTCGGGCATTCCTCACTCGACCGCGCGCGCGTTGAAGTCGCCCGCCACGATTTTGTTGCCGGGGATGTCTCTCACGGCGTCTTCGAGAGTATCCAGCTTCTCCGCGTATTCGAGAGCGCTATAATTCGGGCTAAGGTAGACGCTGACGTAGGTGACATCGCCCACCGTTGCCCAAACGTAGCTCTCCCCGGATCCGCACGCGATGATCCGCGTTGCCCATTCCCCGCGCACCCATAATGCCGCTGTACTCGTGCTGCTAGCGAGCCAGTTCGGCGGTGTTAAATCCCGGTACTGTTCGCTGATGACGAGGATGTTTGCGTCCAGCTCCGCCGCAATCTGAGGGAGCAGCGCGTGTGCCACGCTACTCCGATTTATATTGCATTGGAGAACAGTTACCGGCATTTTATTGTCTTGGTCTTTGTCGCTGTCAGTTCTGCCTTAAATGGTGCACACGCGCCTGAACCAGCGACGTGTGCGAGGCTCTTGTTGTCCTTCTTGGGACAGAGGAAGCACTCAGGTGTGTTGTTGCACGCCTGTGCATCGTGCCCCTCTCGGCCACATCGCCAGCAGCACCGGTGTCTGTCCGGTCCTTTACAGTCCTTTTTTATGTGCCCGTATCCGAGGCATTTGTGGCACCTAGGTACACGAAGCCTAGGTCTCACGCGGCAGTTAACCCAACCGATTTTTATTCTTCCTTTTTTAAGGATCTCGGTCGCGTTCCTTGCGTCAAAATCGCATACCGCAAGGGCCAAGCCTCGGGCGTTGGACCCAAAGACGTGTACCCTTCTTTCTGCGCTGTCCCCGAGTTCGCGGTTGATAGCGTCTGTAACGTCTTTTTCAGTCGTGACACTGTCCAGGTCGAGAAACTCCAGCGTTATCGTAGCTGTCAGGTCCTTTACCTGGGCTTCTTCTCCGAGGGCGACCTGCAAGGTCTGTTGGAAATCTTGCCGCGTCTCCTGTTTGCCGAGTCGCAGCAAAACCCCACCCTGCTTTGTTTTTCGTATCTGTCGTACGTCCGTCTTGGTCTTCGTAGGATCCACCTTCAGACGTATGGTTTGTAACACATCCTCATACGTCTGCCCCTCCGCCGGTTTGATCAAAATCGTACTTCTGCCCTGTGTGGGCTTTGGCCGATCTGACTGCCGGTTTTGGTGAGCGGTGGATTGCCCAGGTAGCAGTCCGTCCGTCCGTGTAGTAGCCGCTGCCGTCCTTTTTTTTTTCTTTTTTTGGACGACCGTCGACCAAGTCTCTGTTTGGGGTACTTCTTGCGTTTCCGCGACATTCTTTTCTGGTGTGGGGTTTGTTTTTCCCTTTTCCGTTTCTGTTTTTGCTGAGGTGTGGACTCAGCCATACATACGTCGTTGATGTTCGTTGTCGACTTGCGGAGCAATTTCATTCGCTGCAATTCATACAACGCGACTTCGACCGATTCATTTATCTCGCTCATTCCGCCTGTTATGACGCGACTAACATTCTTTTGGACGTTTGTTCTCTCGGTCATTCTAGCTAGGCTGCTGCGTATGTTGAGCAATTGTTCATACAGTTTGCTCTCTGCAGCCTCCCAACTAGTTGGCGACCCTCCGATGTGTCGTGCGAGTTTTCCTGAAGCAGTTACCGCCACGCCAGCCATGTTACCTACCGGCGTGATGGGGGAGCTGGGAAGCCCCCGTGACTCTCCTGAGTCGGATGGCGCAGGCAGCACTCTGGTACCTGCAATTGTTATTGAACTTGTCCTTTTTTTATTTATTTTCTTTATTTATCCCCATCCCCCCTATGTGTGTATTTGTGTAAAGTGGTCAGATAGTCACCAGGCGGTGGCTTGCACGATCCGTCCTGAGCTGTCCCGATAACTTAGCTCCCCTACAGTCCGGTGGCATCGACCGTTCCTCCCCCACGACTCGCAGCAAGATCCCACCCGATCGCCAGTCGGCATTACTACGAGAAGCGAGATTTGCGCCGTTTCCGACGTTTACCACTGCAAAGGGCAGCCTCCCATGCTGGCTAAGCCGGGTTCGGGCCCAAGAACTAGTGGCGGCCCAGGAGTGCGATACTGGTGTTAACGGCAGCACCCTCCAAAGTGAACGAGCCTGCAACCACGAGAAAGCTACCTGTTGATCGCTCCGCCACCCAGCTGATAACACCTGCTATGTCTCCGCTCTCTCCAACATAGAACCCAGTGCAGTCATGCCACGCTCGGAGCACACCCGTTTATAGGGTTCTCCCCATTCACACAGGTCGGTCTCGTTTATAGAGCCGCCTTTCAATTATATCCCGCTTGGAAAATGCCCGTTTATAGAGCTTCCTACTGCACATGGACTCAGCTAAATCGAGCGGAAGTGTATGTGTGTTTGCTGTATGAGTAGGTGTAAAAACAACAACTTACCACTATTAGCTGCGTTTGTATCCCACTGTCCGCGGTCGCTTATTCAGTATATTAGCGACTGACCAGAGGGACTGGTTATAGTCTCCTATGACCACTACTCTCTCTGGCCGTTCCACTATCCGCAAGCTGTGGACGCGTCCGGTAGCATGGAAAAGTGCTCTACCCTCCAAAAGGGAGGTTCCCGGATATTCAGTTATTGTAATAATAATGTTTATATATTTATAGTAATCCTTCAGAGTAGTATTATAATTCTTGTAAAGGTTGAAAAACTAAAAATTCAGCATTATAATTGTTTAAAATTAATTTTTTATAAGTGTGTAATAATATTTGAATTTTTAGCAGCTTACAGGAGATTAAATGGATACTCAAACAAATGGAGATTTTTTTCTACCACTCTAAGGTGAGCGCATAAATTTTTTTGCAATGATCATGCTAATAGATTCATCGTTATAAGACTACAAATATAAAATTCTATTAATATTTCGGGCACTTTTCCCAGATACCTTGACCATAAGTGATCTTAATAATTTAGACCAACTCTGGAAATTTATATGCAGTTTCTGACTATAAAAAGACATCTTTTAGACAGTATTAGGTTACCAGAGTCCGGAGCAGAATCGCTGATGTTCACTAGTTAAGGTTTAAATGGCTTACAAGAGTGTGACAGTATACATTTATGTCTTTAAAAGTATTTTTAATGAAAAGTTCAGATAATTTTACAACAAAAGTCATATTAATGTTTTTAGTGAAAAATGCATCCCCTGGGAGCTACAAATTCATGAAAATGGGCATATAATGCAAAAAAGTGCTGAAAACTCAACTTTGACTCTCTGTAACTTAAACTAGTGGCCCCGAAAAAATCTGAAAAAATTCAGGAGAACTACTGGAAACCATATATACATATTGTCACGCTGCACTGGGGACCAGGGTGCACGTGAATTAAGGTTAGCTAATTAGTTATTATATAAAAAGTATTTATTACGAACGATACAATTAATGGGTGGGCGCCAGCCGCGTTATACGCGACAAATAACAAGATAACTCGCGGTTATCAAAACGTCGGAGATTTACTCCGCTGCTGCTAACACGATTCGCTGAAGGGGGAGGAAAGGGAAAGCGAAGGACCAGGATCTCGCACACACGAACACAGGTACGACACATTGTCACAAAATATATACATGGGCTATTTCACGTCAAGTGGAACGATGAAAATTTTAAATCGCTCCAAAATTTGAGAACAGGCTGGAAATATCTACCAGAAGCTAGAAAAAAATTTTTAGGTGTTAAAAATAATTTGCCTAAGAGTTATTCGACCATGAAAAATGGAAATTTTTCAATTTTTTAGAAAAATTGCTATTTTTAAAGCCATTTATCTCAAAATCTATTGATTTTTTTTTAAAAAACCTTACAAACAACTGTTGTTCAAAATAAATCTTTAGAACTTATCTACCTGGGTTACAATTCTTAATTTTAAAATCTCGAAGAGATAGAACACCCGGAAAAATTAAATATCAAAAAAAGGCGATCACGCCACAATCGATTTTGATCTAACACCGCTCAAAAGATCACATTTTTCGAGAGCTTTCGAATGGCTTGGGTTAGATTATTGGCCAAGACCGCTGGTGTAAGTTATGTCCTAAAATACTTGAAAATTAGTGATTTTATGAGGTTTATGAGGCATAACTTACACCAGCGGTCTTGGCCAATAATCTAACCCAAGCCATTCGAAAGCTCTCGAAAAATGTGATCTTTTGAGCGGTGTGAGATCAAAATCGATTGTGGCGTGATCGCCTTTTTTTGATATTTAATTTTTCCGGGTGTTCAATCTCTTCGAGATTTTAAAATTAAGAATTGTAACCCAGGTAGATAAGTTCTAAAGATTTATTTTGAACAACAGTTGCTTGTAAGGTTTTTTAAAAAAAAATCAATAGATGTTGAGATAAATGGCTTTAAAAATAGCAATTTTTCTAAAAAATTGAAAAATTTCCATTTTTCTTGGTCGAATAACTCTTAGGCAAATTATTTTTCTATCTTCTGGAAGATATTTCCAGTCTGTTATCAAATTTTGGAGAGATTAAAAATTTTCGTCGTATCACTTGACGTGAAATAGCCTACACACACACACATATATATATATATAAGTAGTTATGCGGCCACCATGGACAGTCAAAACATGACCGACCTTGACCCCAGTGGGGGGAAGGGGAAATGCAGTCTGTCGTAGGTGAGCCGCCGACGAGCGTGTCTTCGCTGAGTCATTGATCTTGCATGATATGTTTATAAACATAGCTGGGTTAAATAAAACAAGTTCGTTTTTTGGAAATTTGAATTTTTTTTGTGAGTGTGTAAAGGACGCGGAACTGTGAAAGAGACTTTTTGATTTATTTTTATATCTCTTGCGACTCTCGAGCTATCGTAGTCAAAAGTTTTCTGCAGAAATAAATTTTGGAAACAGTAAATTTGTCTATCTCGGGAACCGCAAGAGATATAAAAAAATTCAAAATGGCCTCAGCATGGTTCCGAATAGCCTATACACTCATGAAAATAAAATTTCGAATTTCCAAAAAACGAACTTTTTTTATGGTTGGGTAGTGTTACGGGTGAGTCATCGCGATATCGATGCTCGCGCGAGCTGTAAGTCATCGCGATAGCGATGCTCGCTTATAACAAAGGTATACTCTCCAGCGTGATTATTTTAATTACGCTTTCTTCTGTGCTTATATTCGTTAATTATAATTTTACAAACCTTTTAGTATACCTACCTAGTATATTACCTTTCGTTCCTCGCACGAGATTTTCGAGCCAAGGAGGATGTACCCACGACAAATGACCAATATTCACCGACAAAAATGTTCATGATAATTGCGCGTGAAACTTTTTTTCGTACCACTACACAGGTCTTTGGTCTCCAATGTATTTTATCTACATCCACTTTATGGTGCTTTACAACTAACAAAGTGTACCGATAAATATCTATAAAAGCGCCATCCGTCTTCGAACAGAATAACTTGCACCAAAGAATGGGACTGTTCACGCAAATCAATCGGGTATGGGCGTAAACGTCGAAAAGTTAAAACACTATGCAATTCCGGATCTATCGGTTGAACATTTGTTCGGGAACACTCAATAACCGATTCTTGCTCTCTCGATATATCTCCGAGACAAACATCTTTCTCCTCCGGTAACATCGTCGAAACTGAACTTTATACATCGTTCTTTTAATTTTGCAACTAAAGCAAATTTTAACATGCCTCGACATTAGCGAGGCTGTTCTCGCGTAATTTGACCCATACTTGTATAGAAATATAAATTAAACTGGTTGGGAGGGTAAATTTTTTACAGCGAACGTCATCGTGTTGTTTTTAATCAAATAATAAAACATCAAAACAATGTTTAGCATTTTATAAGAAACTATATACTTGCACGTGTATTCATTTTCATTTCCTTTTCATACGCAAATGTCAACGTAGCACGCGTTTGATTTAATATTATTTATCTAGTTTCAAAGCGTATCTAATATCTGCGCATTTATGTTTTTAAAATTTACCACATCTCTTGCACGATCTGTCATTTAATTCATGATGATGATGCGAAACAAACGTGAGTTTCACCGATTCGATTTTTGCATCAAACTGCAGTTTACCACGTTATTTATGTATGAGATTCAAAGAATTTCTAAAATTTGATGAAATGCATTTTTTGTCAGTAATATGTAGTAGTAGACACATACTTTTTAGATATTACTCCCCCACCATTCACAACTGGGTAATCGTATAAGAGGACACAGTATTTTCGCAGACAGTATACTGTGTACTCCGCTGAAAGTGCATCATGGATCAAGTATCTAAGATTCATGTTCTCAGTGTTCTCAATTGTGTTTTACGTATAGCGATTGTACGCGAACCAATGATTCGCACAATCAGTAAGAATAAGCGTAGAGACAATCTAAAGACTTTTTCTACCAACGTTTTGGTAAAAAAATTACGGTCTTTGGTATTATTATGTAGCAGCGGTACGATTAAACATATGTTTAAAGTAGGGTTGTTCGATAATGAAATTATCAGATCAGTAATTATACGTGTGTTGAGAGACAGGAATCTTCATAAGAACTCTGAATTCAGGAATATTATACACCGCGCCGGTACGTATTTTACTAGATCTTGTAAAGAGATTTTATTATTGAATACTTAAAATTTATATATTTTAGCACTTAAAGAAATGGACGATGATGTTGAAGGAGACAATGATATTATGAATTGTCAATACAAAGTTGGTAAGTGTACAATATAGTTTTGTAAATTGACTTAATTTCGTTTTTCTAATGCTTTTATAGTTTACATTAGAACCCAACGGTATAGAAGAAATTAGATATAATCAGCCGACCTCATCGTTTGAAGCAGATCCAATACCATCGACCAGTCGAATCATCGATACGCATGATGATAACGAATATTCATCCAGCACCACCTCCTGCTCGAGTTGTAGCGATACTTCATCCGTTGACGATGATTGTACGTATTATTCTTTATCTCGACACATTTGTTTTAAACATTATAAATTGAATTTTATTTCATTTACCAAGATGGTGTTTTCCAGAAAGGTGAAGGTTCACCAGACGTAGTAAATGAATCGTCACAAAGTTTCATAATCCAAAACCAAGTACGCAGACATTTTCAACGATTCGGGTTGGATGGAATGGAAGTTCAAGGAAGAGTAGCACGACCACCACCTGACGCAAATATATATGAGTGGATGGAAAGAGTTCCAAATGACTTACATCGTCATTTATGTGGCGATCGCGACGGTTCTGATTTCATAGGTGTAACTATCGATTCAGAAAGATATATTCATGGATCTTTGTGGTTATCGTTCAGGCCTATTTGTGATTTTAATGTGAAAGATCTATGGAACACGTTATGCAGTGCTGCTCAAAATGCGGACGATTTTAACATTGATGATTCGTTACGAATTAAATATGCTATTGTCCGGAATGTTTTGGGCCGTGGTCGAGTTAGGTTAACAGAGCAATGTGTACTTAAAAAATCTATTTTAACTATAAGGAACGATGATATTTTTTGTTTGCCTCGGTCTCTAGTAACAGCATTGGCTTATGTGGTTAAAGGACAGATACGATCGGGACAACTACACGAGTATTGGACAGCTATCAGAAATTCTAGCAGACCTCTACAAAAGGAAGCCGCTGTAGAACTAGTAGCTTTAGCGCAGGTCGCGATATCTGTTACCGGATGCGGAATAAATGAAATTCATCATTTTCAAGAATTTTTAGCTGATCGTGGTGTTGTCATAGTGGTATACAATTTTCAAAATTTCGGACGTGGTGAACGCCCTGTTTATGACGGTACGAAATTCGTGATTGATACACATAAAAACATTACTCACACTTTACGTATCATGTACTCGTCAAATCAGTAACAACCGATTCTAAATTTGATAGGTGCTAGCGACAGTCGGGGTTACTGCATACCATGCAAGCAAAGTTACAGAAACGTTGAAGATCATAGGTGTTCTCGCAGATGCTATAAATGTATGCAAATTCCACCATTCGATCCCAATGAAATTTTTAAAAAATGTGCAATGTGTCTTAGAAGTTTCTTCGGTGAAGTGTGTTTCAATAATCACCGCAAACATGAATCATTCAAGAAGAATCTTAGTGTTTGTAAGGCTATTCAAGTTTGTCAATCTTGCTGCAAAACGGTTCGTGTATATAGTCGTAAAGAAAAACACGAGTGTGGTATTGTATATTGCAAAACTTGTAATGAACGATTACCAAGTGACCATTTTTGTTACGTTCAACATATCAAACGCGTTAAGAAAACTTTAAGAACGATTTTCTTATTTTATGATTTCGAAACAGAGCAAACATTATCTGTATTGGGTGACGTTAATAAAAAAATACATGTTCCAAATCTGTGCGTAGTGCAGCAAGTTTGCAGCTTTTGCCTTGAAGATGCCAATATTTCAAACAGATTTGTACAATGTGGTATACGCGAATATATATTTAAAACAGATCCTGTCAAAGAACTGGTTGAACTCGCTTTGACTCCTCGGAAAATATTCAAAAAAGTTGTCTGTATTGCCCACAATTCTCAAGGGTTTGATGCTCAATTTATATTTAAATATCTTGTGGAAAAACGTAGCGGTCGTATCAAACCAACTGTCATTTTGAATGGATCCAAAACCATTTTGATGGAGTTTAAGAATATTAAATTTATCGACAGTTTGAATTACTTCCACACACCGCTGAGTACTTTGCCAAAAGCATACGGCTTATCTGGAATTGAAAAAGGTACGTTTCCTCACTTATTCAACACACAAGAACACCAATCTTATATTGGACCGTTACCGTCTTTGGAAATGTACGCTCCAGATAGTATACATCCTAACGAAAGAGAAAATTTTTTGTCGTGGTATAGAGAACAACAGGAGGCGGGATATATTTTTGATTTTCAAAAAGAAATTGTAAAATATTCTAAGCAAGACGTGAACATTTTGAGGTTGGCTTGCTTGAATTTTCGATCAACATTCATAAAGTACAATGTAGACCCGTTCGTGGAATGTTCTACAATTGCTTCGGCATGCATGCATGTTTATAGAAAGAATTTTTTAAAGAAGAAACAGATAGGCATAATTCCAATAGGAGGGTACCAACGTGCAGATAATCAATCTATCAAAGCGATCCAGTGGTTATATTGGATGGAGAAAAAGGAATTAACCAGAGAAATTGCACACGCTGGTCGATGCCGAGAAAAGAAAATAATAGAGGGTATTCTATTAGACGGTTACTGTATTCCCACTGAACATGAAACCCATAATGGTATAGTTCTTCAATTCCATGGATGCTATTGGCATGGCTGTCCGCGATGTTACAAAATAAATAGAGATGAAATTTTATCGGACGGTCAATCGATGAATGATAGATTCGAAAAACCAACGTCACTTCTGAAAAAATCAGAGCCGGTAATTATGAATTAATCGAAATTTGGGAGTGTGTATTTAAGAAGAAAGTTTACGAAAGTGAAGAAATGAAACAATTTCTACGAGAAATAAGTAGTTTATTAGATCGGAAACCACTAGATCCCCATGATGCTTTCTTTGGTGGGCGTACGGGTAACACAGTCAAAGTATACGACTGTAATGAAGAGGAAAATATTAGATACGTTGATCTTTGCTCACTCTATCCGTACATATGTAAAAGAGGAAAATATCCCATAGGTCATCCAAAATTGTATGTAGGGGTAAAAGAATGTCAAAAACTTATAGGGCACACACTCGATGGATCGAAAGTTGACAGATTGATTATGTGCGATGTATTACCTCCGAGAAATTTGTACCATCCAGTTCTTCCTGTGAGAATGTATGATAAACTAATTTTCCCACTGTGTCGCTCGTGTTGCGAAGAAATTACATAAACTGATTGCTCTCATGAAGATCCGCTAGAACGACTTCTGCAAGGAACTTGGGTATCCGAAGAAGTTAAAAAAGCTGTCGAATTAGGCTACGTTGTTCATGCAGTACACGAAATTTGGCAATATAAAATGACACAGTATGACCCAGTAACGCAGAATGGTGGTATATTGCACGATATATAGATGGGTTTTACAAAGATAAAAACGAAGCTTCAGGATATCCACCAGACTGTGTTACCGATGATGAAAAGAAACAGTATATAACAAATATCCGGTAATATGACTTAATCGAAATTTGGGAGTGTGGATTTAAGAAGAAAGTTTACGAAAGTGAAGAAATAGAAACATTTCTACGAGAATAAGTAGTTTATGAGATCGGAAACCACTAGATCCCCATGATGCTTTCTTTGGTGGGCGTACGGGTAACACAGTCAAAGTATACCGGACCTGTAATGAAGAGGAAATATTAGATACGTGATCTTTGCTCACTCTATCCGTACATATGTAAAAGAGGAAAATACCCATAGGTCATCCAAAATTGTATGTAGGGGTAAAAGATGTCAAAACTTATAGGGCACACACTCGATGGATCGAAAGTTGACAGATTGATTATGTGCGATGTATTACCTCCGAGAAATTTGTACCATCCAGTTCTTCCTGTGAGAATGTATGATAAACTAATTTTCCCACTGTGTCGCTCGTGTTGCGAAGAAATTACATAAACTGATTGCTCTCATGAAGATCCGCTAGAACGACTTCTGCAAGGAACTTGGGTATCCGAAGAAGTTAAAAAAGCTGTCGAATTAGGCTACGTTGTTCATGCAGTACACGAAATTTGGCAATATAAAATGACACAGTATGACCCAGTAACGCAGAATGGTGGTATATTTGCACGATATATAGATGGGTTTTACAAAGATAAAAACGAAGCTTCAGGATATCCACCAGACTGTGTTACCGATGATGAAAAGAAACAGTATATAACAAATATTGAGCGTAAAGAAGGTATACGATTAAACAAAAGTAGCATTAAGTTTAACCCTGAATTAAGATCCGTCGCAAAATTATCTTTAAATTCTCTGTGGGGTAAGTTGGCTCAGCGTGAAAATAAGTCGAAAACGGAGGTGATTACACAACCGCAGAGATTGGTAGAGCTGCTTACCAGTGTGGAAATTGATGTGAATTCAATTTTGCCCGTAAACGATGATACACTGTACGTAAATTGGCAATATAAAAGTGATTCCCTCAGACCATCACACACTACGAGCGTAGTCGTTGCTGCTTTCACGACAGCTCAAACCCGTCTGAAATTATTTGGGTACTTGAACAAATTAGGAGAACGCGTGCTCTACTACGACACTGACTCTGTACTCTATGAGAGTAGAAATAGTGATAAAGATTTACCGCTCGGTAACATGCTCGGTGATCTTACCGATGAATTGGCTGACAAAGGAATAAGAACCTACATTATATCTATTATTTCAGGGGGGCCGAAATATTACGCATACAAGTACAAAACTCCAAATGGCGAAGAATGCGTGTGTAAAGTAAAAGAAATTCGTTTAAATTATACAAACAGTCAAAGAGTGAACTATGATAGTATACGGGAAATGATCACTGTAAGTACGAATGAAGTAACTTTAACGTAAACTTCATCGGCTAATAGAAGAACGCGTTTTCACGACGTCGTAACGCAGGACGAGACAAAAACCTGTAAACCTGTTTACGGTAAAAGAAGATTTGTGAACCTGTATAAAAGTTACCCGTATGGATACAAATGCTGACCAGAGTCAAGAAGGTTGATGGCAAGAAGTATAAACATTGTTGAGATAAAGTACAAGCATCATTTTACATTGTACATCCACACGTGCATGGACTCCTGCAAGAGGACGTACGCCTTACAACGAGTTGGGAGAAAGAGATAGTGAACTTTTACATCCGATGCAATCAACGGTCTGTAATTTACGTAGAATCGAATAATACTTGTTCCAAACTTGACAGTCCGAAGTTACTAAATTTCATTTTTCGTAATCCAAAATGGGTCAAAATAAGAGTAAACCAGATCATATACCACTAATTATTAAAAAGGAGGGAAAGAAAGACGGTATCCACACAAAGTCTGAATGGAAAAAGTACTCCGAAAATTTTTCTACTAATACCATCAGAATATGTAAAAAAAAAAAGATAATTATAAAAAAATGTAATTAGAAAAATTGATCAATGTATCAACTCTACTTGTTAATAAACGATTTGATGAAAGATATTTTTACCCATTTCACTCTCTTACATTCACCTTACATTTTTTATTTTCACCTTCTAACGACGATGTACAACGTAAAAAAAAATACGCGTTTTACTAATTATAAATTTCATTAAATTATTATAAATTAATTTTGTATTTCTATCAAATGTCTGAATCGCTCAACGAGACATAAGATCATCTCTGCGGTAGCTCGAGGTTGTTGGGCGCGTGTACACGAGCGGGGCGCGATGTCGTACGAGCTCGTTTGACCGCGCGAACGTAGACGAGCTCTATCGCAAAACGCTCGTAAGCGGTTGCGTGCGGGGGTCCCACGGCGGTTCGCGCGCTCCTCGTCCGAGGTATGAGATTCACGGTACGAATACTTCATTTTCACATACATGTGATCAGTCGTCATCATGAACACGAGATGGAAACATTCATTTACAGCGATACTAAGTGGTCCCACAAGTTGTGGAAAGACAGTGTTTGTTAAAAATTTTCTTAAGAATCTCGAGCGAATGTGCGATACACGAATCGATCATAAAATTTTGTATTACGCCGAATGGCAACCGGGATACAGAGATTTGGGAAAGCAAATAGAATTTCGAGAAGGATTACCGCAAATCAGTGACTACGCAAACGATCCTCGATCGAAATTGATAATTATCGACGATTTGATGAGAGAATCATGGACGGATGGAGGCGCGATCGTGAATCTATTTACAAAAGGGAGTCATCACAACAATTTGAGCGTGATATTTATAACTCAAAACATCTTTCTTCAGGGTAAGGGACAGCGCGACATATCCCTAAATACGCACTACATCGAACTATTTTGAAACTTACGCGATCGCGCTCAGATACACCACCTCGCTCGTTAAATCTGTCCTGAAGATCCGCGATTCATACGGGAAGCGTACGATAACGCGACTAGTCAACCCTACGGTTACCTCTTACTCGATTTGAAGCAGGATACACCTGATAATTGTCGATTCCGTACAACAATCTTTCCCGAAGACGACCATCAATGCGTCTACGTGCAGAAGAAAGATAAAACTCAGCGACTTTACAACTGCGTACCAGTCGTGTCGGTGTAATGGCGTCGAAAAGTCGTCAACTCTCACCTTTCAGTAATAAAGTTACAGTAATTTTACGGACTCTGTACCATTTGAAAGACGAGCAACGAAAGGCTTCACTCAACAAAGCAGATCCTAAACTGATAAAACATATTTGCGAGTGCGCATTGAATGTGTTAGCTAGAAACGTACCACTTAGTAAGAAACACAAGTCCCAATTACGTAAACACACAACTGTATTGAGAAAACTAGCTGAACCGAGAATAAATATTAATCGTAAAATAAACTCATTGTGCAACGTGGAGAATTTTTACCAGCTTTACTTGCACCATTAATTGGTACGGTTTTAGCAGGTCTTGTGACTAAGTGATCAACGGTATGGAGCATGCTCGAAAAATGGTTCTCATCCCGTACGAGAATGTGGAGCGTATGAGGCAACAATCTGCATTTGACAGCGGTATGAATTCCGTACAAACACCTGGTACGACCATGGGTAGACTCGATGAAGAAAAGAAGGATATTTTAAATTCCAATACGTACAAAGACGAGAGAGAAAAACGGTATCTTTACAGCCACGTTTTACAAAGATATCTTCATTTTAGAAACAACGACACTCGTCACGACCAATTGAAAGAAATAAATGATTTTGGCGATGATGAGGTGATGAAAAAACCACGAGATGACGAGGCAGAAAAAAAGCTATCGACAAACGCGTGATTGAGACCGTTCCTGTCAAGTTTAAAAAAATGGCTGATAGTTTATTACATCATCTGAGAAGTCACGAAAATATATCGTGGAATGATAGAGGTAAAATGATCATAGATGGCGTACCGATGAAGGGTATGAACATTATTGATCTGGTAAATGACGCCGTAAGAAATAGAAAAAGAACGCCTCCGCAGGGTAGTGCTCAGTTTGCGTCATTGCTTCGCCGTGCATCGGTTCCCAGAGAATACATTGGAAACGAACGCGTTTGGAGAGAGGTCGCAAAGAAATCGTTATCGTCAAGTTCGTCATCGGATGAAACACACGCGCCTAAACTACCACAAACTGACACTGATAGTGCCAATCATTTAAAAAGGAAAGCGAGTTCCATCTCTACCAGTAGCTCGGACGAGGAAGATCGTACTCCGCGTATTAATAGGGTTAAGACACCTGTGAGCCCAGGTAATCTATTATTGAATTCATGGCAGCGACTAGCGGGGAACCAAAGTTAAAAATGGATGACGAAAAGAGTGTACTAGACTCGATGATCGAGTTACTTCCTTTTGAAATGCATGTACCCGGCTATAAATTTTGTGGTCCAGGTACAAAACTAGTCGAACGTCTCGAGCGTGGTGAAATTGGAATCAATCCATTGGACGATGCTTATCGAGAACACGATATTGTCTACGCTCATAAAAAGACGAATCGAAAACAGGCCGATCGAGTTTTGGCTGAACGTGCTTTTTTACGTATGTTGGTGGGGGATACTCCGAGCGATGAAAGAACTCTGGCGATGATGACTGTTTGCTGTATGGTTAGTAAAATCCCGTTCGAAAAATTTTTTGGACGTATTAAGAAAGCTATCAAGTACAAGAATAAGAAAAAGAATAAAAAACAAATAACCTTATCAAAAGAGGCTAAGAATCATGAATAATCAATTGGAACTCTTGTATTATGGTGTACCAAGACCTACCGCATACGCTGGAGCTGACAAATTGTTACAAGCCACCCGTAAAACGTTTAACTCGGAACGTGTGATTGAATAGCTCGAGAGTCAGGATGCATACAATAAACATAAATTTGTTAGACGTAGATTCGTTCGACGTAGTTATAACGTTCGCAATGTTGATGATGTTTGGGAAGTCGATTTAATTTATTTGAGATTATAGAAAACGTACAACGATGGATTCACTTATATTTTGACCGTTATAGATGTTCTTAGCAAATATGTAAGGATAGAGTGGAACGTTGCTCACAGAGATTCAGATACCGCTCACATTCCTACACTTGACGTCGGAGGAGGAGAGATCGGTACATATGCGTATCGCACCACCTCCGGCTAAATCAAGAATCTCGGCTATCGATGTAATTGATATACTAAGCTCCAGCTCATTTACCGTTGACGATGTATCGTATATACGACGCGGGGTTTACAAAAGTATTGAAAGTTTGGTAGAGGAAATCAATGAATTGCATTGCCTTAAAGGCCATTTAAAGTTTAGCGTTGAACGAGGTGGGTACACATCGGTACGTCGAATATGCCATCAAGAATATTGTTCGGAACTGGTACACCAGATACATTTTTCGAGCATAGTTAGAAAAACTCTTGGATTTGATTTCCGGAATGAGCACAATGAATTTATTTATGTTGATAAGGATAATTTGATAATTTCCGATTGTCCCGCTAATCTTGCGAGTTGTTTACCATACATGTTGATGATATATACAGATATCTGTGAACCATACGTAACCGGTGATGTACAGACACGATTATTAAGAGCTGTATCGTTAAATATCAATGATTATAAGTACGGTGGAATGAGATTAAAAAGTTTCTCACCATCCATGTACTTACCACTGTTATTCAACAACATTCAAACCATTGAAATTGATATAAGAGATCAGCACGGAGTATCGATACCATTTGATTACGGCACGTTGACAGCGACGCTGCACTTTAAACGAGTTGACTAAATAAAAATCATGGAACGTTACGAGGAATATTTTAATTTACAAGTAGGACAAGGCTTTCAACGGTAACCAAAATTTTAACCCATACAATTTTGAACATTTTAATATTAATTTCCTGTGTCTGTACATTGACGGTGTACAAATTCCTTCGAGACCGCTACAACCTGATTTCAGAAATAAAAAATGTATGTTGACGCCTATCATACGTTATTTTCGGGCACAGGTATACACTTTCTAAATGAAGGTAACAATATTTCGTATAACAATAGTACCCTAACGGCTACTGTCTTTTTGCCTTTGATTTAACTCCTGACTTATCGGCAAACGATCAGTCACATTGGAATTTGATTAAACACGGTAGCGTTAGGCTAGACGTAAGATTCGAAGAACCATTATACAGTACTGTAAATTGCATCGTATACGCCGGGTACGAGAATATATTGGAGATTGACGCAGCGAGACAAATAATAGTAGATTTCAGCGGTTAAAAAGTTTTGTATAGATGGCGCTTTTAATGTTCACTTTGAATATAAGATGCTCTGAGAAGTCATGAGTCAGTCTATATAAAAGTTTGCTACAGTCAAGATGGATATGATCGTTGACAACCAGTGTTTCAAAGATAAGGACGATGTTACCGTTCCAAAGGAAATTGCAATCGTCTCGTTGGTTGGAGATTTTAGTGCACACTGGATTCTGGCTCCATCGATAGGTATCGAACGACTGCCCAACGATATAAGAAGACAAAACAATTGGTTAACGTTTAACCATCACGGATTAGATTATTTCGAAGGTGATGAGATAACGAAAAGTGCACGGAAAATTTATACACGAGGTAAAGAAAAATGGCTCATTTTGCAAAAATTGACAGTCTGTGAAGTTGTTAATTTGGAAAATGACAAGGATTGTCCATAATTTCAAAATCTACCTTAGAGCGATAAATACTGTATTCAGCACAGGTTAAAAAACACTCATTTAAAACATAGTTGTGCTTTAAATAACGCGTTTCGGTTAAAAGAGTGGTTGCGTTTACGCGAACAAGATATTTTTGACGAATTCATATTCACCGTACCAGCATAGCTTTGCGATGAACAGTTTGGAAATTCTGAAACTCCTAACCCAGATTCGGTCATATACAGTGGGCGTATTCCCAACAGATCAGATTCCACGGGTGTGGACGAAACCGACGGCATTTATCTTCAACACTGATGACCATACAAAACCGGGAATGCATTGGGTTGCTGTGTACGTAGATAAAAACAACAATGCGTATTACTTTGATAGTTATGGAAACCCACCGTTTATACCCGAGCATATAAACAGAATAAAAAGAAATTGTAAACGATATCGTTGGAATTCCATGCAGTTGCAGAGCGAAACGTCTGACGTATGCGGTCAGTCTTGTATAATGTTTCTGCAATGTATGAGTAAAGGTATCGGTATGCAAAAGTTTCTCAAATGTTTGTCTGCTGATCTTGTAAAGAACGATGGCATCGTACGAAGACACGTGCGATATAAAAAAGATGACGTGGGATTCACCGGAAACGGTGGCTGCAGTGTCAGATGTTTACAAAATTCGAGTAGCAAGATGTCTTTGTTATAATATACGGGTTAATCACCCGACAACTACCTCCACTACCAGACTCGATACCACCTCTTCTTCAGTGTTGGTTACGTGGCAGCTCGCTGATGGTTACATTTTCCTTTGTCATTGCCACTTATTAAAATAAGTACATTTTTAAAAATAGCTAAATTAAAAATTAATAATAAATAAATTCTTATATTTGTATTATAATAAATGTTTAATGATATAATTCACGAATAAAAGCGCAAAGAAGAAAGCGCAAAGAAGAAAGCGCAATTAATATAATTGGTATTCTAAAAATTGTACAATTAATGTTTCGATATGAGTCAGCGGTAACAAGCATCGTGTACTTGTACACCGCCGTGTCGGGGTGACTCAGCGGTATCAAGTATCATGTAGTTGCCGTGGCGGGGTCAAGGTCGGTCATGTTTTGACTGTCCATGGTGGCCGCATAACTACTTATATATATATATATATATATATATATATATATATTTAATGCAATATAAACAAAACTCATAATATATGGAGTATATCTACTTATAACTCCATTAGTAATAAAACTATGTGTCGACTAGTCTGGATTCAGTCAATTAGTCTCAACTCATAACTAGAGCAAATATTGCGATGACGAGTACTAAAAAGATTCTGATGTTCTGAAGCTCACAAGTGCTAACCTCCTTCAGAACGTTATAAATCTGTAAAGAATGGATGATACAATGAGTTCAACCTAAGTGTTCGAGCAATGCTCCCTTTTATTTCTACAAATAATGAGAGTAAGCAAGCTGAAAAGTGATATTGAATACAAAAACCTTACACTAATAAATTAGATAAATCTTTTTTTCATTGGTATTAAATGAATACCTTTTTAATTTTGTAAAAAAACGAATATTATTAAGAAATCTAGAAATTGGTTTTGCTAGAAAGAAAGAAAACACATTAACAATTGACTTAATTAATACTGATAATATTACAATTAATAAATTAAATAAAAAATTATATACAAATAAATATAAATAATGAAAACTCACCTAATGGCATAAAATATTCCAAAAAGAAGTGTATATATATATATATATATATATATATATTATATATATATATATTTAATGCAATATAAACAAAACTCATAATATATGGAGTATATCTACTTATAACTCCATTAGTAATAAAACTATGTGTCGACTAGTCTGGATTCAGTCAATTAGTCTCAACTCATAACTAGAGCAAATATTGCGATGACGAGTACTAAAAAGATTCTGATGTTCTGAAGCTCACAAGTGCTAACCTCCTTCAGAACGTTATAAATCTGTAAAGAATGGATGATACAATGAGTTCAACCTAAGTGTTCGAGCAATGCTCCCTTTATTTCTACAAATAATGAGAGTAAGCAAGCTGAAAAGTGATATTGAATACAAAAACCTTACACTAATAAATTAGATAAATCTTTTTTTCATTGGTATTAAATGAATACCTTTTTAATTTTGTAAAAAAACGAATATTATTAAGAAATCTAGAAATTGGTTTTGCTAGAAAGAAAGAAAACACATTAACAATTGACTTAATTAATACTGATAATATTACAATTAATAAATTAAATAAAAAATTATATACAAATAAATATAAATAATGAAAACTCACCTAATGGCATAAAATATTCCAAAAAGAAGTGTATATATATATATATATATATATATATATATATATATATATATTTTACTACAAAACAGTGATAACAAAGATTCTATTCTATTCTATATTTTTTTACATTCCAGTATTAATATTTTTTACAACATTGTTCTTTAATTAATGTACATATACTTGAAACCAATGTGTTTATATTTATTTATAATGCATCTTTATTTACAGTATTAATTTCTCTAATTTACTATTCTTGTGGATTTTTTGCAAGAAAATTAATGGCAGCAGAATTGATGCAGAATCGCCTTTTCTTTTGTTTTAGTCCATCGTTAAAAACATGTCCCAAGTGTGCACTGCAATTTGAACACGCCACTTCTGTACGAATTATGTCTGGATTGGCGATTAAAAGTAGTACATTACCTCCAACTACGCGTCGTGATGTCACGACGCAACATTAATGTAGAGCAAGACAGCAGTATTAACCGGAAACAAAAAAAAAACAAAATTTGTAAGTCTGAATTCTTTAGTATCGTATATATCACAGATAAACGCAAATATTTATTTAAACATACAATGTAAGATTTTTTTTATTATTTCTATTATTATTAATGTCAAATCGGAAGCGAATATTTTAAAAATATGCAATAAAGATACATTCTTTATTAAAATCAATATACATATCTTCATTGCAATAAATATCTAATAATGCAATAAAGATACATTCTTTTTACAAGGTGTTGCACTGTTTATAACTTAATAGAATCGTATATAAAGACAATTGCAAATCAGAGGAAGGAGATAATATGACTGCAAACTACTCTACTATACCAACATTCGTAATGTAATAGTTGTATATAATACTTTTTTGCTTTCTTGCTATCAAATTCGGTGCTAATCAGATGCAACTGGTTTGGGTAAAAAACTCAACTCTAAACGACTCGAAACTCGAAACAAGTCTAGTGTTTTCGTCAAATACTCGACTTATTCAAGAATTAAAAATGTACCGAACTACTCGAAAAAATCGAGTTAATCGGATTGTTCGAGCAACTCGGAGTGATCGAACCGCTCGAATAGTTTAAGCAATTCGATTTTTTCGAGCAACTCGGCTATTTCGAGCTTATTGTTATTAATATTTACAACAGCATTTTGTGTGCCAAAAGGTATCAAGTGGACATTTTTTACCATGTGTGTTTGCAATACTCGGCTATATGTATTCACACTCGGCCTGGAAATTCCACTTTACCCTTTGGCACATAATATACTATTGTAAATACTCGAAAATAACGAAAGAACTCGAAAAAATCAAATTACTCTAACGATTCGAGCGATTCGATCACTCCCGAGTTGCTCGAACAATCCACTAGTTTAAGGAGTTCAAGCGGCTCGAACAATTAAAACGAACCATGTAACTTGATAAAATTGCATAACCGGCTCGAGTTCGTCGAGTCGAGTATGTTGGACAAGTAACCCGAAATTTCGGATACTCGCTCGCTCCTAACTTGTATGAGTCATAAGAGACTACCATTCATACCGACATTTCTGGACGAACCCACCGTTATACACTAAGAAAAAGTAAAAGCTATAGTAGTGAGGGACGCAAGTAATGTTTTACTTGAGCACTCGATTATAATCTACAGAACTTCGGTTACACAAGTAGTTTTTGCTGGAGTTGGTGCGATACTTTTAACTTCGCTGCAATTACGTGATTGGATATTCCTTATAGATACAGTCGATCGGAACGAAAACTCAAATAACTTTTACTTGAGTATGATAGTAAATGAATCTAACAATGAGTGGGCAGGAGCATTGCCGTAATGCAAGAGCTATAAATTATTTTTTTCACAATTCCAAAAGTAATTGTGCATTCCTTCTTTCAAACTTCAATAATTCAGTAATAGTTCTTACTAATAATTAATTCTTGTGATAAGCACTACTGATGCAGTGTTTAGCACGAGTATACTATCATAATAAAAAAAAAAAACGAAAATCGATTGTAGATGACTTTCAAATTTCAAAAATACCTTCAGTCAACGTAGTTTCTAAAAATACGTTGTATATTATATTTCATTTATTTGATTGGATTACAACATAAACATCAAGAAAGCGCGTTCGTTAAACAAACAGTCTTTTAAAAATAACATCGTTAACGAAAGTTACAATATTGCCAATATATGAAAAATAAACATGTTAGAACATAACCTAGCTTAGGTAGAAAGTCCTTGACGCCTCGTATAAAGAAAAGCACAACTCAGATTATCCCATTTAAAATAATATTACAAAATCTGAGTTATGATTTTCTTAGTGTAAGAGATGTCGATATATTTTTTTAATTTTGTAAAAGCAAACTAGTTTTGTTTAAAATAGTCAGTGAGTTGGGTAATACTGCACGTCTGCTTACGACACAGAACGGTAGCGATTATACGAACCTGTTCTCACGAGTCGCATACGGTACGGTCACCCGTGTTTACGAACGTGTACTCATGGACGTATCCATGGTGGCTGCCGACAGCTAGGATTAAGTTTGGACGTGTGCTCACGACCCGCCAGTTCCCTTACTGGTTACAGACTGATTTCTGCTGGTTTTGGGCTCCTTATACATGCAATTCTGCGAGGGCGCGCATGCGTATAATCATCTCCTTACACCGGTCGCGGAGCCTAGTTTTAGAATCGTGTTTTGAAAGGGATGAGCCATTTCTAATTATAGCGGTGATGCAACTTGGCTATTTATAGCGGTTACGTAATCCCGGTTATCGAACTCTTGTTAACGGCACGTGTTTATCGCGAAGCTATCCTACTATACTACGGTACTTACATCTAATACATAAATTATAATTAATTAATATTAAATAATATATTATTATTCGTGTGTGCATTTAATGATAATCGCACTCCCCTCTTTCTTTGGAAAGTGAAATCTCGGTAGTTTTCGCTTTACACGAGACTGTCTCGAAGACAGAAAAAAATATTGAACGCAAAGAATGAAATTAATGTGAAAATTGAAAATTTACCAATTGCAATTGTCCCACATGTCGAAGGTTACCCGTGTGTGGGTCGAGTCGCAGGAGTCTTTTTCCTTCGGCGATCCTCAGCACGTATTTCTTTATACTCAGTGGCACTCTTACTTTCAATCCGTCCGGAAGTTTTTTCTCTTCATGCAGTAATGTGTTGGTGCAATCCCGGTATTGAACTGTAACTAAAGGTGGTCTAGTTGGAGCTGGTAGTGGTGATGGGGCCCTTGCCGGGATATTTTCTCGGGCTTTGCAGGTCTATTGGTTCCCGTCGTCGTGTTGGAAGTTGTGCTGATGGACGGAGGTTATCCTAGGTCGATGATTTCTACTGCCTCTGGTTGTACCCTTGTTGGTACTATTCTTGTGGGGTTCGGTCTTCCTCTTGCCTCGATTATCCTCGAATGACGACGTATTAGTAATCGGTGATGCGGTAAGAGGATTGTGTCCGCAATTATCCGCGGACGAACGGTCGCTATTACCCGCTTCTGAATTAGAGTTGGAATATATGTACTGCTTGATATACTATTCTTCCTGAGGCAATTATTCCTGAAGATTATCAATTCTCTCCAACCGTTTTAATGATTGATGATCTGTTAATACTATAAAATGATAACCTTCCAAGTAATCTATCATTTTTCAGATGCCCTATTTTACGGCCAGGCATTCTTTTTCAGTGGTAGAGTAGTTTTTCTCTGCTTTATTTAGAGTTCTGCAGACATAAGCTATAACTTTATCTTATCCATCTACTTCTTGAATTCTATACTGCTCCTAGACCATCGTTACTAGCATATGTAAACAAACTGTTTTTTTTCTAAATCCGGGCATGTTAAAATAGGAGCATTGGTTTACCTATAGACTACCGGAAAATCAATATTTTGACGCACCCCCTGATCGACACTTTGTGCATGATCAATCGTCGATATAAGATACCTTATATACCAGTTTTCTGAGGGCGACATGCTCTTTCAAATCCCGGCAGTCTAAAGGTTAAATACTTTTTGATTTTATCAAATACTTCTTGCTGTTCTGGTCCTCAGTGCCAAGTGGTATTTTTCCTTAAAAGGTATTGCTTGAAGCTTTTTTTAAACTTCCGGATAAAAAAATCAGTTGTGGCGCACTTACACTTTTCTCAAGTTGAATATTGACATGTGTTTTATGTGACATTGACCTTGAGATTAGAAATTCTAACCCAGAAGGATAAATTCTAGACATAATTAGCGACGAATGTTAAATATATTAATATATATTAAAAGTTGATAGATTTTTAGTTAAATACCGGTAAACACAGCTGGTGTTGAAAAAAATTTGAAAAAATTCACTTTTTGAGGTTAGAATAACTTGGACAAATAAATAGATTTCGAAAAATAAATTCTGAAAAATAAATTCCAGTGTCTATAATATTTTTCTATTTTCTGAAAAATATTTGCAGTATATACCCAAAATTTGGTGCATTTTAAAAATTTGATCGGACCACTTCACGTGGAATGCTGTATATACCCTGTCACTTGTAACCCAACTAAACCTTAAATAGTGAAAATCAGCAATTCTGTTCCGGACTGAAAACAAAATACTGTCTAGAACATGTTTTTTTATTTATGTCAAATTATTAATAAGATTGTATATTTGTTGCCTTATAACTAGGAATCTGTTAACATAATCATTACAAAAGAATTCATGTAGTTACCATGGAGTGGTACAAAAGAATCTCCACTTTTTTCGTTATCAATCTAATCTCCTGTAAGCTGCTAAAGATAAGAATGTTATTATACAATTATAAAAAATTAATTTTTAAACATCTATAATGCTGGATTTTTATTTTTTCAATCACTACAAGAATTATGATACTAATCTGAAGGATTACTATAAATGTATAAATATTATTATTATAATAACTGGAGGTACGTATTTCTCTGAGATCTGAGATTATAATGATTATTATGATTAATTGACAGTGACAAGTTTGTGAAATTCAAATAATGTATTGCTGGATAATAATAATTATTATTATTATATTGATACTTTTATAGTAGAATAGTTAAACAAATACATAAAAAGTTAGGAGTCATACAGATAGTAAATAATACTTACAGTTAAATTTCAGACAAGGGGGGACATCTTAGGCCGTCTACGGTGACTCTGTTCACCCAGGCTTTGCGATCGAGCTCAGATAGGTTTGTTAAGAGATTAGCCTTGAATGAAACATGTGTGAGACGATTGAAATCTGTAAATGGAAGCTGATTTATGAGACGAGTGGCGGTGCTCACCAATGATTGATTTAGGGCTTCTATGCGGGGTGGAAGGTAGGTTAGGGATAATGAAGGATGACGAGCTGATGAGCGGGCTGAAGATGAATTAGTACGTAATATGAAATGTTGTGCTAGATGTTGCGGTGAATAGTGAGATGATATTAAATGCAATAGTGGCAATGAATAAAACCCTTCTCAACTTGACCGACAGCCATCCCAGACGTAATCGATAAGGAGTAACATGAGTCTTCCAAGGTATGTTGCCCCAAACAAAACTAACGCACGCATTCAGAAAACGACTTAGTTTCAGATTTCTGGCTCCATCAACATCATTGTAAACCGCACAGGTATAGTCAAAGGTTGGAAAAATTAGGGCTGCAATCAGTTTCTTACGCGATTGCCGCAAAAATGCTTGCCTGTAATATTTGAGTGAAAGAAGTTTTGCGAACTTTCTAGGAAATCACTGCCACCTGTCTCGACCAATCCAGAGTAGGTGTAAAGAGAGAGAGAGAGAGAGAGAGAGAGAGAGAGAGAGAGAGAGAGAGAGAGAGAGAAGAAGAAAGATAGGTAGATAAATTTATTAGATCGTTTGGGGTTCAACCGCGTTGACATTAAAACTGGAATACAATGGAGTATAGATGCATAATTAAAAATACTATAATGCAATAATAAATATAAATATAAATATATAATAATATAAGTGGTTAAAACTGTACAGTATTACAGGCGCAGTAGTTTTGAAACAGTTACATAAGTCCAAATTCGGCAGTAAATGAAAATAGAATATGTATAAAACAAGTGACTGACTGGATAAATAATTAAATAAATAATAACTAAATCAATAAATAAATAACAATTAATAGATGGATTAATAATCAGAATAGGTAAACAATAATAAGATCATCTATACAATTAAAATTAATAATAAATAATAAAAACAATTTACATTAAAAATTAAAAATAATTTATCATAAAGAAAATGTACCATTTTAGTCTCTAACATAAAATCTCAACAGACCGCTAAAATCAAAGATAAAGTTCAAGACATAGTCAAAGTGAGACATTATCAATGACTCAACCAACTTTTTCCTGAGCTTAAGGGAAAGTGCTCATCTATAATAACGCAGAGTATACAGAACACCATGAACACACCTCGAAATTGAGAGGATCTGTTTGGACCAATCCAGGGTAATTGGGATCCACACACCTAAAGACTTAAACTAATTTTTATAATTTAAATAGTCATCTCCTAACTTAACTTTCAGGGCAGTGTTTAGGCCAATACGCGACAAGAATGTCTGACTACCCAGAATCATCAATTTCGTTTTAGATACATTCAACTGAAGGCCATTTGTTTCCGCATGATGCTACCGCGTCATCCGTGTCGGGTTACACGTTGGACACCTAAGTCATAATCCGGAGGATAAAAGGAATGATAAACCTGGGCGTCAGCGGCAAACAGCTTACATTCGCTATGATTGAGTAGATTCGACAAGGCATTGACAAAATTACCATAAGCCACACCTGTATACCTGCATAAACTTTGAGAGACATAGATATATAGAAAAATATAAGTTTATTTGTACAGTACAAAATTTAAAATTCTCGATTAAAATATAAATACTTTATGAAGACTTGTGTAAACACAATATTTCCCATGGTGATATCACAGTTATAATATATCACAGTCGGAGATTAAATAAAAATACTGCGAATATCAGAGTAATTGAGCATACTAAATATAATACAAATAAAACTACAGTCAATACGCGAAATTATTATTCGCTAGTAAGGAATCGGCAATGACGGTGTCAGGATTATTTACGTGAGAAAATTTGCCTAAGACTAACTTCAGAAATGGTACATATTAAGTTAGAGAAAAATGCAATAAATGTGAAAGATTACACATGGAAACTTAGCCAAGATTACAATGGTATTATCAGCAGACTGAAAGAACAATTTTGATTGTGTGCTTGCCTTTTTTCTTTTTTACAGTATTTAATTTTAGGCTTACCAAAAAGAATTGTTAATTTTAACAGATGATAATTTTAAATTTATTTAGTTCAGTGTTGGGTTTTTTTGAATTTCATTTTTTATTATAAATAATATAAATTTATTTTAATTTTATGACGTAATGTAATATTAATTTATTAATTTATGTATGAACTATTAATTTATTTATGAAATATTAATTTAAATTAATTTTAGCATTATAATGAATTTAGTCTGTTTAAAAAATCGCGCCTTTATACAGGTATTGTTTATGTCATACTACATATAACTATAGCTGTGTATATCAGTTGCGATTAATTTAGTATACCATCTGTGATATAATACTCGAGTCCTCTGATTGTTTTTGCATAATTTTTCGTTTATAATTTTTTTATTTTGTCTTAATTTATTTATTTATTTAAATTATTAATTAATGTTGATTTATAGAACTGTAATTGAGATGGAGGTAAACACTTTAATAATTCAACTTCTGTGTATATAAATGTGTAATTTCATTGCTTTAAATATCCTTGTTTTCATTATTAATGCGACAACTCAGTGATACTACGATTCAAAATGTTATGTTAAATACAGATTTCAATGATAAGTAGTAAGTAAAATGTTATAAACCAATAGGCAAAAAAACTAAATCAATAATTATTGTTAATTAATCAAATGTATTCGTTTATATAAATAAAGGTAAGCCAGAAGAGGATGACGAAAAGTCATCGAAACGTCGCCATCTAAATAAAATTGTGGTTTATTCACCAAGATCAATTAAATATCATTTTGAAATAATCCAAGATTTGTTGAAGTCTTTCATGGTGATGATTTTTGAAGTAGCGAGTGAGTCGAATGTATGTAATATAGATGAAACAAGGTTGGAAAGGAGGATGTTGATAGGAGTGGGGGATGGAGAGGACGAAGTAGAAAGTGAAGGACAGTGTGAGAGGCCTGGCGAAGTAGATGAAGGATGAGATGCTGATAAAAGAGATGACACGATGATAGTACTAGAATGAGATGAAAGACCATCAAATGTATCGGAAAACAGAGCAGTCAGGGACGAATATCAATAATTTGCGAGCTAACCCGAGGCAGATTAATGTCGGACAGAATTTTCTCAATGGCCTCCCCATCTGATATAGCCATGTTAGCAGGGACACCGAGCAGTAACACCTCGCAAGTGTCTCGAGTGGGAGATACAGTAGAAACCGACTGATTACCCCGGACCTCGCTAATTATACCGCGAATGTTTTCTTTTGCGCTTTCGAGCGCTCCTAGGCGGTCTGAGACGCTGGAAAATCTCTCCTCAGTTGCTGCCTCAATCTGTAAAACCCGGGAATTGAGGTACCGAATTTCGCTGGCCATCCCTTGAACGGATGATTCTATTGGCGAGACCGTGCGCTCGAGGTTTGCCTCTAAACGGCTCGCGAACTCCGAGAAGAAAGCGGCCATATTAACGGTGCGAGTCGGTTGCGCGGGTAGGCCGGAGCAGTTTTCAGTGGGCGAGGCGACGCGCTTGGCCGTCCCCGTAGTGGGGGTCGCTGTAGAATGTGCGACGACCGGAGCGAGCTCCTTGTCGATTGAAGCAGTCCCGGGAGGTGCTGCCCCCTCACCCGACGCGAACAAAGTAGAAGTCTCTGCAAGGTGGCAACAACGCAGTTCGTTGGAGTCTAGAATTAGCGCGAAGCAATTCGCGTGAATATACTTGCCGCATCGAGAACATACCTCCGCATGATCATTTTTAACGATTCTCCGACTGCAAACGAAGCACGTGCTACGCATAGCTGGCTGCATTTCCCAAAGATGTAAATGATGTAAATGAGGCCTTGGGAAATAAGTAGAAACCCCGAATTTTCAGAGGAAAAAATAAGGATTCCTGGTCGATAAAAAATATCTGTTATTATTTCAGACAGGAGCCGCCACTCGAGGGAATCCCTTCCTCTTGAAATGAAACTCGTGGAAGAAAATATAAAACTATAACATCACGAGAAGAGTAGAGGTGCATTTAGGAGCGTCCGGTATACCCACCAGAGAGAGAGAGAGACAAATACAAGTTTATTTGTACAGTATAAAAATTAAAAACTCTTAAATAAAAATAAATACTATACAAAGGCTTATATAAATACAATAATTCACAGTGATATCACAGTTATAAAATATCAACGTCGCAGATTAAATACAAGTACGGCGAATATCACAGTAATTCAACACATAAAATATAATACAAATGAAACTATAGTCAATACATCTATCAGTAACAATACTAAAATACAATTTAAAATTGAACGATACATAAAGCAATCATTCGTCATCCCTATCAACATAGAATAGCAAATTAAATAATAAAGAAGAAATAAACAATACATTAAGGTTAAAACTATTCTAGTACCGAGAAATGTCTCCTACACTCTAAACCCTAATCTGTAAAAATCGACGTTAGAATGTTTAAATTCGTGGTTTTACAGTTTATGAATAGGTAAAAATCATACAATTACACTTTACAGTAGGCAAAATACATAATTTACACTTTAAGCAATGGAAATTGTGATATTTACAGATTTGAAATGTGTAAAATATGAAATTTACAGCAGTGAAAAGTGCGAAGATTCGGCGACTAAATACAAAACTGTAAATTCAAGATTCTACATTTACCAAAAGAGTAAAATGGTAGAATTACACATCTGCAAAGTGCAAATAGTAACGATTAAATGTTTCAAAAGCGTAAGATGTAATAGAAGGAAAAAAATAAAATTAACTCTTTTATAAAGGTTAAAAGTACTCATCTTACGATTTGGAAAGTGTAAATATAGAGAATAACGATTTGGAAAACTGTAAAATCTCGTGCATTGATTTAAATCTATAAATATTAGATTTACAACTTCTTGGAAAGAAGAAAATAATAAAAGTTTATTTATATATAGAGTATAAGTAGAGGGCTTTATTTAGAAGAATTACAACCTAAATTAATATTTAAGTTGCGAAAACGATTCTCATACACCACAAATACATACAATATTTCAATTTATTTTAAACATATGAAACGGCATACTTGTATACTATGTATGTACATTTGTATACGTATGCTGCTTGAAAGCAGCGAATTAATAGAGCCTCCTATTTGCAATAGTGCGTTTTTCCTCGGAGCACATGTTCGACTGCGACATATATAAGAATCGTTTTCGCAATAACCTAAATATTAATTTAGGTTATAATTCTTATAATTAAAACCCTCTACTTATATTCTATATATAAATAAACTTTTATTATTGTCTTCTTTCTGAGAAGTTGAAAATCTAATATTTATAGATTTAAATCAATGCACGAGATTTTACAGTTTTTCAAATCGTTATTTTCTATATTTATATTTTCCAAATCGTAAGATGAGTACTTTTAACCTTTATAAAAGAGTTAAATTCTATTTTTTTCCTTCTATTACATCTTACGCTTTTCAAACATTTAATTTTTACAATTTGCAATTTTCAGATGTGTAATTCTACCATTTTACTCTTTTGGTAAATGTAAAATCTTGAATTTACAGTTTTGTATTTAGTCGACGAATCTTCGCAATTTTCACTGCTGTAAATTTCATATTTTACACATTTCAAATCTGTAAATATCACAATTTCCATTGCTTAAAGTGTAAATTATGTATTTTACCTACTGTAAAGTGTAATATTATGATTTTAACCTTTTCATAAACTGTAAAATCACGAATTTAAACATTTTAACGTTGATTTTTACAGATTAGGGTTTAGAGTGTAGTGAGGCCAGACGATGAATTTCTGATATATATATATATATATATATATATATATATATATATATATATATATATATTGTCAAATAATTTCTGAATTATTCTTAAGATTTAAATTAAACCTGAATGTACGTTAAGGTGATATGTAGGAGAGGATTAAATTATGGAGCCTGGGCTCCATAAACCGCACACTCCCAACCAGTGGTGGAAGCAGACAGAAGATTGAAATTTATTATGTCGGGCGTCAGAAACCCCTATTACGAATTTTATATATATGTATAAATAATTATATATTGTAACGGTTTGGTTGCCGCGCGGATGTTTATTTTAATATCGCGGCTGCTCAGCGGTACGGTTAAACTTACCGTATTTAAATAAACATATTTTTCCCGCGATGCGGCGACGGTTACCTGTCCGTTCTACCAAATCTGTTAAATGTTAGTCTGAAACCGAGTTACTGTTTCAGATAACAACCAGGTAAAATTCAAATCTGAAATTGACCGCGAAACAGGGATATCGCGTCGAGCACTTGTCAACCAGAAATATACGAGCTCATAGGATTACGGAAGGAATCGTACGTGGTTAAATTCAATTAATCGAACACCGGATTGAATTTTAATAATAATATGAATTTATTGAAATAAATAAACAAAGATCAATAATAAACAAAATATTTAATTGTCGCCGAGGTCTACGCTTTGAATTACAAGTCGGTAAACGGCCGACTTGTAGAGAGAGGGGAATAAAATATCGCGAACTAAAATAATATATCCAGTCGACGGGACTGGTATAAAGAAACACGATTATTTACTAAGTGCGAATAAAAACACGATCGCGTGAAGTGGTACCACTTACTTTGTACGCTGCTGTAGTCGTTGGTAAACAACGACCAGCCGATCGGTTGCTTTCTCTCTCTCTCACTCTCGCTGCGGTGTCGGACGGATTGTCCGCTCGCCCGAGCACCGGGGTTGTGTGGCTGCAGGCAGATGCACGGTGTAGCACCACTCACTGCAAATGCAGGATCGGCCTGCAGTCGAAACTCACACAAAACGCACGGCACAAATCACGGCACGGCGAAGCTGAACACGGGACGCGGGGGGATCACACCTGTCACGTAAGAAGGTGGCTATCACTCTATCCAGTGCGCGCGAATCTCCCCCTTACCTCTCTAATGAGGTGCGTGCGCGAATCTTTCGCGCGCGAAGTTAATCCCGCCCGTGTAGCCACGACGAACCGAATCTCGCCGGCTCGAACCGATGCGAACATTATGATACTGTTCGCTCGTGTTGCTCGAATTCGTCAAAACGGTGAGGTAAACAGTACCTTACCGTTACAATATATAACGATTCTCCGACTGCAAACGAAGCACGTGCTACGCATAGCTGGCTGCATTTCCCAAAGATGTAAATGATGTAAATGAGGCCTTGGGAAATAAGTAGAAACCCCGAATTTTCAGAGGAAAAATAAGGATTCCTGGTCGATAAAAAATATCTGTTATTATTTCAGACAGGAGCCGCCACTCGAGGGAATCCCTTCCTCTTGAAATGAAACTCGTGGAAGAAAATATAAAACTATAACATCACGAGAAGAGTAGAGGTGCATTTAGGAGCGTCCGGTATACCCACCAGAGAGAGAGAGAGACAAATACAAGTTTATTTGTACAGTATAAAAATTAAAAACTCTTAAATAAAAATAAATACTATACAAAGGCTTATATAAATACAATAATTCACAGTGATATCACAGTTATAAAATATCAACGTCGCAGATTAAATACAAGTACGGCGAATATCACAGTAATTCAACACATAAAATATAATACAAATGAAACTATAGTCAATCGTGTTGCTCGAATTCGTCAAAACGGTGAGGTAAACAGTACCTTACCGTTACAATATATATATATATACTATACGCGAAGCGCGCCAACCCCCTATTTTTAATTTCGAAAAAGGTTTTTCGTAATTAATTTATTTAAAATAATGTTTTAAATTGTATTATTTTTTCACTACCATGGACACCTTAAAAATTAAATAGATTCACACAACACCTTGGAGGTATTGCTATAGTTATTATAATTTATAAATAAAAGGTTACCAAAATTTAGTGTAATGAAATCAGAATAAAAATAATAAAATTAATTTATTTAATGACGAACGATCATCGCCAAAAGTTCTATGTCATTAATATTTTGTACTTTCAGAGTAATAAAACTTTCTTCATAATTAAATTAATTTTTGTATTAGTTTTAAAGAATTATTTATAAATTTTAGCGCTATATAAATAAAAACCTGTTTCTTCCATTTCTCCCGTGATTCGTAATTTGCACCCTCTTTCAAATTTGCGGTTTTAATCATAATTATATCCAATTTAATTTTTACTATGCAGAGCCCAAATATTTATTTTGATCATTATAAACAAATTCATTTATTAAATATCCTTCTGTTTCTAATAAATACATACTCGTTTATTTAAAATATTGTGTTATATAAATATAAATTATCTACACACTTATATATCCATACAATTTTGAATATTAATTTAAAAAATATTTAAATCAAATGCTCCTAAATTAATAGTTTTTGAAAATCTATTCAAATGTAATTCGTATTTTATATTGCCACTGTTAAAATTTGAATTTTCTTTTGCCTATACTGTTTATAATAGAATTATCTTTAAAATGCAATAATTAATATATTTAATTTTTAACCCATTGTATATATCATATGGATATTTGGAAAAGTGTGTTATACTTGATTAATATTTATTTCATCTTCAAACAATTTTGCATCTGTATTTAAAGCATTACAATGAATTTTAGATCCGTTATTATTATTGAGTATACGTTTAAAAATTTTATGAGTTTTATCAAGAATGAGTAAACAAATACACATTCTTTCAAGTTATGTTCACAACTTTTTTTTGCGCACGGAAAAAATACATATATTATCTATTCTTGAAAAAACAATTTTAAAATATATATATATGGGTGGTTCTCTGTGACATCGAAGATGAAAAAAATAAATATTGCTATAACTGTGGGAATATGTTTTAGAGGTATCCAGTAGTTCTCCTGAATTTTTTCAGATTTTTTCTGGGCCATTATTTTAAGTTACAGAGAGTCAAAGTTGACATTTTAGCACTTTTTTGCATTATATGCCCATTTTCATGAATTTTTAGCTCCCAGGGGATGCATTTTTCACTAAAAACATAAGTATGACTTTTTTTGTAAAATTTTCCGAACTTTTCATTGAAAATACTTTTAAAGACATAAATGTATGCTGTCACACTCTTGTAAGCCATTTAAACCTTAAATAGTGAAAATCAGCAATTCTGCTCCGGACTCTGGTAACCTAATACTGTCTAAAAGATGTCTTTTTATAGTCAGAAACTGCCTAAAATTTTCCAGAGTGGGTCTAAATCATTAAGATCACTTATGGTCAAAATATCCGGGAAAAGTGTCCCGAAATATTAATAGAAATGTATATTTGATGCCTTATAACGATGAATCTATTAGCATGATCATTGCAAAAAAATTTAGTGCACTTACCTTGGAAGTGGTAGAAAAGTATCTTCACTTGTTTCAGTATCCATCTAATCCCCTGTAAGCTGCTAAAAATACAAATATTATTATACAAATGTAAAAAATTAATTTTTAAACATTTATAATGCTGGATTTTTAGTTTTACATCCCTTACAAGAATTATAATACTAATCAGAAGGATTACTATAAAAGTATCAACATTATTATTATTATTATTATTATTCAGCAATACATTGTTTAGATTTCACAAACTTGTCACTGTCACGTTATCATATTATTCATTATAATTATATATCCGATTTATTTATATATCTTTTGTATTAATTACGTATATTCAGTTATTGTAATAATGATGTTTATATATTTATAGTAATCCTTCAGATTAGTATTATACTTCTTGTAAGGGATGTAAAACTAAAAATTCAGCATTATAAATGTTTAAAAATTAATTTTTTACATTTGTATAATATTTGTATTTTTAGCAGATTACAGGGGATTAGATGGATACTGAAACAAGTGAAGATACTTTTCTACCACTCCAAGGTAAGTGCACAAATTTTTTTGCAATGATCATGCTAATAGATTCATCGTTATAAGGCATCAAATATACATTTCTATTAATATTTCGGACACTTTTCCCGGATATTTTGACCATAAGTGATCTTAATGATTTAGACCCATTCTGGAAATTTTTAGGCAGTTTCTGACTATAAAAAGACATCTTTTAGACAGTATTAGGTTACCAGAGTCCGGAGCAGAATTGCTGATTTTCACTATTTAAGGTTTAAATGGCTTACAAGAGTGTGACAGCATACATTTATGTCTTTAAAAGTATTTTCAATGAAAAGTTCGGAAAATTTTACAAAAAAAGTCATACTTATGTTTTTAGTGAAAAATGCATCCCCTGGGAGCTAAAAATTCATGAAAATGGGCATATAATGCAAAAAAGTGCTAAAATGTCAACTTTGACTCTCTGTAACTTAAAATAATGGCCCAGAAAAAATCTGAAAAAATTCAGGAGAACTACTGGATACCTCTAAAACATATTCCCACAGTTATAGCAATATTTATTTTTTTCATCTTCGATGTCACAGAGAACCACCCATATATATTATCAAAAGGCGCGATAGCGCCTGGACGCAAGTATGCAGGCGCGTAAGCCCTTATTATACAGCTAACTAACCCCTCAGATTTTTTATATTTTCGTAAATTTAAAATTATACTATCTATTTATGCAATGACATATCTCACATCTATTTTTTATATAAGTTTTCACTTTACAATAAATCCGGTTTGAATTCATAAGTGCATAGTGGAGAAATTCGATATTATTAAAGTTGCTTGCTGAATTCCAATTCTCGAATTTTGCTATTTCCACTTTCTTTTTCATTCGATGCAAACAAAAAGAGATAGCGTCATAGGAGATGCGAAAGATAGAAAGAGACGAAATTTTTTCCAGCCCGTGAGAGAACGCCTACAGACGTAAAAACTGTTGGCAAGTTGTTTGAGAAATGGCCGCAAGGGGGAGCTACTGCGCTACTCTCAGCATTACACACATCGTATATATATATAGATATATATCATAGTGTCAGAAAGAATAATAAAATATATTATATATTTCATAGTGTCAGAAAGAATAATAAAAAAAAGATAAAGATTGTTATTGACTATTTGAGATAATGTAAAAGAAAAATGATTGATTCCCAAGGAGAAAACGAGATGAATGTTAATGGTAATTTCATAGTGTCAGAAAAAATAATAAAAAAAGATAAAGTTTGTTATTGACTATTTGAGAATAAAGATTTATAGAAAAATGACTGATACCCAAGGAGAAAACCAGCTGAATGTTAATTCCAAATCGATCAATAGAAGAGAGTTCCTTTGCGACTTTTTCCCATGTACAGAAAAAGTTTTTGAAAGAATGTTGGCCACTGGTACAAAAGGCAATTGAGCGAGCATTTGGTCAAAGCAGAGTTTGACCTTATAGAAGGGAGTATGATATTATATACATTACATACATTATAATTTGAAAGATAAGAGGTTATTTATTATAATTGTGACTCCATTATAGTGGATATAAATTAATGATTGTTTGAACGTGGTGAAATTCACTATAACTCCAGTGATTGGAAATTAAATAGTACAATTATTATTATTTTATTTTATATTACTCAAGTAACTGGGAAGTCCATTCAGATACTATTGAAAACCCAATAGACAAATACAAATCCTTGATAAAATCTTTTGAACAAGCAGAAGAAGAGAAAAAGAATAAGGAAGTTGAATTAGAATTTACATGGGGTATAGGAGTTAAAGAAAAGACTGAAAAATTAGTAAAAGAAAAAATGAAACAGAATGAAAATTTAACTCCGTTTTAACAGTATTTGGAAATAATATTAAGTCATTTCTTTCACAAGTTTGAAAGTCTTTTAATTTTGTAACATTTACATGAATCAGTGACTTTATTATCAGTGATTGAAATTCAAATATTATTGTATACGTATTTTAACATTTAAATGTAACCAATTATGTCATTTCTTTGACAAGTTTGAATCTCATTTAATAAGATTTTCTAACATTTACACATATCAGTGATTTTTATTCAAATGTCGAGTGACCTGAAAGATTGATGAAAAGCATATTGTTATTTAAGCGGACCCTGTGTCATTCTCCATCCTTATTAATGTTACTGAATAACCTTTTTTTTAACTTTCTATATAAAACCAATACATATTTGTTCGATAATTTGGCAAATGCATAATATATTTAATATAAATAATAATTATATGAACTAAAATAAATACAAGATTATTCTTTTTCCAATGTTAAGTGAAAGGGATATTTAATTATTAATTATACCTTCACTTACTTAAATAATTTTAATAAATGTTGATAAGGTATTAATTATGCTGTATATACTTATAAAAAAAAATGATTAAAAATAATTAATGTCTAGATTTGAGACAAGTAAAAATAGTTATTAATTTTTATCAATTTTCATAAACATTGTTGTTAATAGTTAATAATTTTTTCTAATTTTTTCATTTATAACAGTATTGTAAAAAAATGTATGTGTGTAAAAGTAAATTAAATTAATAGTAAATTATTATCAAAAACACCTTTCAAAAAAGTGTCAAAACCCGCAAGTATTGTGTTATTTTAATCAAACTTTGAAAATTGTTATCTGATAAATAAAATTGTTATCGGTCTGATAAAAAATATCTTTGATTCTAACTCCCACATTTTTTCTACTTATTCATATTTTAATTACAACTTTTTATAAGTAATTTATACCCCATAATAGTTTTCTGCAATTGAAAAAACTGAAATCAAAAACACCTTTCAAAAAGGTGTCAAAACCCGCAAGTATTGTGTTATTCTAATCAAACTTTGAAAATTGTTATCTGATAAATAAAATTGTTATTTGTCTGATAAATTTTAAAGTATAAGATAAAAATATCTTTGATTCTAATTCCCATATTTTCTCTACTTATTTATATTTTAATTACACCTTTTCTATATCAAACTTATATTCCATAATATTTTTCTGCAATTGAAAGTATTCAATTCGAAAACACCTTCCAAGAAGGTGTCAAAACCCGCAAGTATTGTGCTATTCTAATCAAACTTTGAAAACTGTTATCTGATAAATAAATTCTGCAATTCAATCTGACATTGTTATCTAATAAATAAATAATTTTAATTCTAACTACCTTATTTTATCTATTTCTTTGAATTTTAATTAAACATTTTTTTTAAATATTACGAAAATCTCATATAAAAAATTTCCGCTATTGAAAGAATTGAAATCAAACTGAAATCGACAAGTATTTTGAATCGTACCATAAATTTATATTTTAAATAAACATTTATTTAAACTTCGTAAAAAGTTTCTGCAATTGAAAGCACTGAAATCAAACTGTAATCGACAAGTATTTTGAACCATGCAAAAATTTCTACCAATCTGAATACAGATTTTTTTTTATGAAAAGTATCTTTCACTATTATTTTTCATTTCTGGCCCTCACATGTTTTACAGTAATAAATAAATAATATTCTAATGATATTAATTTGTGCAAAATTAATTTCTGCAATACTAATAAACTGAACATTTCTTTTTTATTCTTTTAAATAATAAAATAATACTTGCACCACCGTTGGTTAAACGCTTCATATATGTGTTAATTCTGACTATATTAACTAATGTTACATTTTATAAATAATTACATACATCTTAGCTATTATATCTTATTAATTAATTAATTAATTGGTAAAATTATATAGATTGTATATATACTTAGTTAAGTGAAATAACAATTATTTTACATAACTACTAAGCAAAACTTGTATTTAAAAAAATAACCGCAAGGCATTATACTGAGTTTACTGATATGAAAACTTTTTCTTTTTTTTTTTATTATTTTAACGTCGCTCTTCTTATGCTCCCAAACCGGTGCTAATCTGCGACGGAGGTCATCCCTATTGAAAATAAATACGTAATTTTGTTACGTAACAAAGGCACGTACCAAAATTATGTACCAAAAGTACGAATTACATTCGTACATGCTAAATTCGAACATTTTGTTACACTGATGCGTAACATCAGCGACCACAGAGGTATGTGCGATATCTTTCGTAAAAGCATACTTATTGAAAATACACTAATCAATCGGCAGACACAGTAAGGGCACGAACCGGCATCTCCGGATTAAGCTTTACGGACCAAGTGTAACAGTTAAAAGATATTTTTTAAATATTTTTATTGAGTTACGTACCTGAAGTACGTAATTGAGACATACCTGCAGTACGTAAATGAGTTACGTACTTGAAGTACGTAATTGTATTACGTGCAGAAGTATCATCAGTGTGAGAGCGACGTTAAGCAAAAAAAAAGAAAAGTTATGTACCAAAAGTACGTAGTAAAATTACGTGCCAAAACTACGCGCCAATATGTACGTAACAAAATGTTCGAATTTAGCACGTAACAATACGTACTTTTGGTACGTGCTTTTGTTACGTAACAAAATTACGTATTTATTTTCAATAGGAATAGGATGTCTTGGTGAAGAAAGCACTTGTTGAAAATACAGTCGCCAGTGGTGCTAGTATCAATCGGCCGGGGCTGGGAATGAAACCTGGGACCTCCAGATTACGAGTCCGACGCCCTACCGACCGAGCCATCGCAAGCCTCTTTTGAGAACTTTATTAGATAAAAATAATGATGTCTATTTTTTCATTGGTGATGTAGGATAATAAAATTGCCAGAAAGTATTGCTATATTTATTTATTATTACTCATTGCAGTTTCTTCACGGTATTATAATTTCATAAATGTAAAGGAATACATTAGTAAGTCAGAATTAACACATATATGAAACGTTTGACCAACGGTGGTGCAAGTATTATTTTATTATTTAAAAGAATAAAAAAGAAATGTTCAGTTTATTAGTATTGCAGAAATTAATTTTGCACAAATTATTATCATTAGAATATTATTTATTTATTACTTAAAACATGTGAGGGCCAGAAATGAAAAATAATAGTGAAAGATACTTTTCATAAAAAAAAATCTGTATTCAGATTGGTAGAAATTTTTGCATGGTTCAAAATACTTGTCGATTACAGTTTGATTTCAGTGCTTTCAATTGCAGAAACTTTTTACGAAGTTTAAATAAATGTTTATTTAAAATATAAATTTATGGTACGATTCAAAATACTTGTCGATTTCAGTTTGATTTCAATTCTTTCAATAGCAGAAATTTTTTATATGAGATTTTCGTAATATTTAAAAAAAATGTTTAATTAAAATTCAAAGAAATAGATAAAATAAGGTAGTTAGAATTAAAATTATTTATTTATAAGATAACAATGTCAGATTGAATTGCAGAATTTATTTATCAGATAACAGTTTTCAAAGTTTGATTAGAATAACACAATACTTGCGGGTTTTGACACCTTCTTGGAAGGAGTTTTCGAATTGAATACTTTCAATTGCAGAAAAATATTATGGAATATAAGTTTGATATAGAAAAGGTGCAATTAAAATATAAATAAGTAGAGAAAATATGGGAATTAGAATCAAAGATATTTTTATCTTATACTTTAAAATTTATCAGACACATAACAATTTTATTTATCAGATAACAATTTTCAAAGTTTGATTAGTATAACACAATACTTGCGGGTTTTGACACCCTTTTGAAAGGTGTTTTTGATTTCAGTTTTTTCAATTGCAGAAAACTATTATGGAGTATAAATTACTTATAAAAAGTTGTAATTAAAATATGAATAAGTAGAAAAAATGTGGGAGTTAGAATCAAAGATATTTTTTATCAGACCGATAACAATTTTATTTATCAGATAACAATTTTCAAAGTTTGATTAAAATAACACAATACTTACGGGTTTTGACACTTTTTTGAAAGGTGTTTTTGATAATAATTTACTATTAATTTAATTTACTTTTACACACATACATTTTTTTACAATACTGTTATAAATGAAAAAATTAGAAAAAATTATATAAATATTCCGCCGCACGCACACATACCCACATACATACATACATATATATACATGTTACGTGTGGCAACACGTTACTTATAATATATAAACACAATATATATAAATTAAGAATAAGTAATAAAATGCTGATGCTAAATCGGAGCACGACCGCCGGCGTACGGTAAAGAACAAATTGCTGACGTCGGGTTCATCGAGCTCAAACGACGAGGTGTAACGCTGACTTTTGGGTCACCGACACCGCCCAGCTGACGATTTCGTGGAGGCATTACAACACCTTACAAGAAGACGATACACATATTGAGGAGTCAGGCAATTATGTAGGACAATCAGTTATGTCGATCGAGGTTCGACTTACTACAACGACCGGCATCGGAACACGACGGAACGGCCTCTCCAGGTATCAGCTCCAGGCAGCCTTATTACGAAACCGCTCATACGCCAACCAGCAGTCTCCACCTAGCAGCAAACATCAACCAGCAATACTAGTATCTTACAAGGAGGATCGTATTTTTTATACTTCACCATACCATTAAATTTCGAGAGGATTAAGACAATAAATAGCAGTATATATTTATTTAACATATTTATTAATTAAATACTCCTATCCTCACTATCCGCTCCTTAAGCAGTCCGCTTAAACGAGTAAACGGTACCCATTATAGTGGATACCTATCACACGTAACATAAAAAAGTGGTGCTAAGTGTGGGGTACGTTTGTGAGGATAGTCAGTATTATAGTCAGTATTCAATTTTTGAGGAAAGAAGTATGAAGGTGATCATCATCGCAGCCATCGTTGGAAACATATGGTAAGTACAAAAATCTTTATATACTATACAATTATCCTCCCGGGGTTACCGTGTCCGTCGTGAATCTTCCGTTGCCGGGTAGAATCAAATAAAGGAATTTATTTAATTTTATTATTATCTTAAATATTATTTTTGTGAAATACTAAAACTTTAAAGTATATTATATTATTGATCATAAAACCATTGATACGATATTGTATTTATTATTATAAAATATTGAAATGGCGCAAAAATCTGAAGAATCTAAATCAACTTTGTTTAATTTTAAAAAAGATAAAAAGAAGGGAAATGATGATAAACCTAGGGATTTTTATACCGCTCTTGCCGTAGCTGACGTAGCAATGGAATGTCCCACTGCTTTAATTCTAGATACCGCGCTGCGTAGACTGAATGATCTTGCTAAATTTAGTCCCGGTCAATTTTCAGATGACGATGTTATCGTGGTAAATAGCAAAATAGATCAAATCGATCAAATGTTAAAAGAATTAATAGCTAAAGAAAATCGTGATTCGGATAATAAAGGGAAAGATTTAATAGCCTCCCAAAGTAATATTATTGCCGAACCCATAATAAATCCCCCGGAATCATATATTTCACCAGTAAAAATCGAACCCCATACTCAAAACGCACAAAATAGTTTCACACAGAATAAACACGACAATGTTTTACTTGTAAATTCTACACATACGCAAAATACTAATAAGCTTTTTGATCCGTTAAATTCCATTAATAACTCCTTATTTGAACCGTCTACTAATCCGTTTGAGCCTCCTAATGAACAATTTTATTTAAAAAACGAGTGTAGTACTTTTAATCAATATTCAAATCACGATAATGATGGAAAAGTATTTCTTACTACTTCGAATCCAATGGTACAATCAAACAAATATTGCGACCCTGTGAATAATCCGGGATTTAATCAGGCACTTAAAATGATTCTTTTTTATGATGGGAATCCTGACATGTTACCTTTATTTAGTAAATCAGTACGTGACGTAGTGGCATTGTACGGGCCGCAATCGGAAAAATGGATTTTAAATTCTCTCGCGTATAAATTTAAAGGCAGGGCCGCGCACGCATACACAGCTAGATTAACACAATACGACACTGTTGAAGGACTGTTAGCTGATTTAAATATACAATATAGTAATATTGGGAGCGCAGAGAAAGCTCTCGCAGATTTAAAAATAATTCAACAATACCCAGGCGAAAGTGTTGGCGACTACGCCTTAAGAGTGCAAACGCTGCATAACAGGTTATTGAATACATATGACGCAAACAAAAATTTGCAAGTATTTGAAAAACAGATATATAAAACTCAAGCAGATCGCGAAGCATTAGATCAATTTATATTTGGGTTAAAAGGTTCGCTACAGCACCAAGTGAGGTCACAAAATCCGAAAGATCTAAGAACTGCGATAGTAGAAGCAGTTAATTTCGAACAGAGAACAGGAGCTCGACGTACGTTTACAGATCATAGCAATGTCCCGGAAAATCCAATACCAACAGATACATATTTTAAAGCAATTTTGGCACAACTGGAATCATTAAATAAAACAAAACTAGAACAGGATAGTGCAGTTGTAAGAAGGGCCCCGGTCACTGAAAATCGCGAATTTAGTAATAATACGGGACACTCAAGACAAAATTGCTGTGATAAAGAAACGGACATGAAGCTATGTGGATCTTGTCAAGGAAAAGGACATATATTTAATACGTGTGACAATTCAAGGCAAAAAATAAGCAAAAATCAATTCAACAATCAACAAACAAATCCGCCAACAGTTATATACGCTTCGTACCCGATGCCACCAATAAATTCGACAGTTTTCGCAGCACAATCTGGCGCAGATCAATCATATCAAGATCCAAATAATCAAATTAACCACACATATCATAATAACTCCAATTATCGCGATAATAATGATTATAGAAATGGCTACAGACATAATAGGAACTATCCGAATAGTAATAATAATTACAATAATAGCAACAGGAATTTCAGAAATAATAATAATAATCATAGAAATTACCGAAATGATTATAGAAATTCAGATCGTGACTATCGTAGTAATAATTATAATACACCCCAAAGAAATGGAAGAAATGAGTATTATAATTCACAAGATAATCAAAGAAATAAGAGATTCTCAAATGGCCAAACTTCAGCGAATTCTTTAAACTGCCAGGATGCTCGGCGCCAAGAATCTGCGGAGTCGAGAAACCAACAAAATCGCCAGACCAATTAGAAAATCCGATACGCAAATGCACTATAAGATTCATGCAGACAAGATGTAAACCCCCTATTGTAGATTTATACAGCCCAAATTTAGATAATGAAAAAGGAAGATTTTATGTCGATACAGGAGCCGATGTATCATTAATTAAACTGAAATGTGTACCTATGGAAACCCCTATCGACACAGAACAAACAATAGCCATAAATGGAGTTATTCCGGGTGAATGCTTAACATTAGGTTGCATTAAAATATAGACGTAGATACTGACGGATTATTAGGATGGGACGTACTTTCAAAATATAACGGCTTAATAAATGCTGCTCAAAAATGCTTACAATTCAAGAATTTTATAATTCCTTTTGTACAAAACGAACGCTTTGTTATTCCTCCAAAAACTAGACAAGTTATATATGCACGAGTTAAAAATGATGAAGAAGTAGGATTTGTACCGCTCCAAGATATAGGACCGGGAATTTTATTCGGCAATTTTGTAGCCGAGAATCGAGAGGGTAAAGCGTATGCCCTTTGTATTAATACGAATAGTGAAACAGTAGAGGTAGAACCCCCTGTAATCACAATTGAGTCGTGTGAAACTAATAATGAATTAAAAGATATAATGAATATTGAAGAAGATGATGTTAAAGAAAAAACTTGTGCTAATGTCTTACGTATTTTTGAAGAGGATAAGGATAGAGCGACAAAAGTATTTGAGCAAATTGATCCAGATACACTTAAACATTTAAATGAAGAGGAAATTGAGCATATAAAAGAATTAATTAAAGAACGTCCACAGTTATTCGGATTACCAGGAGAAAAATTAAAAGCAACGCATTTAGTGACACATAAAATTGTTACTACTACAGACATTCCAATACGATCAAAGAGGTTTCGTCATCCACCAGCTATCAAGGAAGAAATGCAACGTCAGATTGAACAAAATTTACAAGCAGGTATAATTAGGCCATCGGAAAGTCCTTACTCATCAATGATGTGGATAGTTCCGAAGAAGAGTACAAAAACCGGAGAAAAGAGATGGCGAATGGTAACTGACTTTCGACAACTTAATGAAGTGACAGTAAGGAATAGCTACCCTTTACCTTTAACAACCGACATTATCGACTCAGTATCAACTGCTGCTTATATAACAGCTATAGATTTAAAAACAGGCTTTTATCAAATATTAATGGATCCCAATGATGCAAAGAAAACTGCATTCTCTGGTCCATACGGGCATTATGAATACACACGAATGGGTAAGGGATTAAAAAATGCGCCTGCCACTTTTCAATCACTCATGGATTTAGTATTAAATGGATTGCAAGGAAATGAACTATACGTTTATTTGGACGACATAATAGTATTCGCAGCTGATTTAAAAGAACATGGTATAAAATTTAGGAGATTAATGAAGAGATTAGATGATGCAAATCTAACAGTAGAACCAAGTAAATGTCAATTTTTACAAAAGGAAGCATCTTTCTTAGGTCATATAGCAGGAAACGGAAAAATCAGACCAGATCCGAAGAAACTTGATAAAGTACGAAATTATCCTGTACCGACAACCAGGAAGAAAGTAAAACAATTTCTGGGTTTCGTAAGTTATTATAGAAGATTTATTAAAAACTTTGCAAAAATTGCAGCACCTCTTACAAAATTATTGAAAAAAGCGAATGAAAAAACAACAGAACTTGAGTGGGGGGATGAACAGCAGAAAGCATTTGACCAATTGCGTGAGATTTTATGCAATGAACCAGTTATGATTGCACCAGATTTTACTAAACCCTTCCTGGTAACGACAGACGCCAGCGACTACGCTATTGGAGCAGTTTTGAGTCAAGGAAAACTTGGGGAGGATAGCCCTTGTGCCTACGCTTCTCGATGTCTTAGAGGACCAGAGCTCCGATACTCTACATACGATAGAGAATTATTAGCGGTAGTATTCGCCAAGGATCAATTTTCATCTTTTCTCGCGGGAAGGAAGTTTACTCTTATAACCGACCATGAACCACTTAAGCACTTTTTGAAAAGTAAAAAACCGGATTTAAGATTTAACAGATTAAAAGCTGAACTGATAGGATACGAATTTGACGTAATTTACAGACCAGGTCCTAAAAATGTGAATGCAGACGCCTTATCACGTAATCCCATTATTAACGATGGAGACGAAAATCCAGAACGACCTAGAGCAGAATTATTTGAACTAGCTAACAAACAAGAAAAGGAGGACAATTATAACGAGTATGAATTACCTGTAAGAATTTTGAAAATATCCGATAAAAGAAAACACGTAAGATCCGAAGATCAAAATCCTATCCCAGACAACTCTATAATTCGATCCCCAGAAAAGAAAGTGCCACATTTAGAAGACGAGTCGGATTTATATTCAAATAATGAATCACAAGACAACTGGAGAAGCAAACATAATCGATGTAAAAGAAGAATGACAAGAAATAAAAAAGAAGCTTATGTATTTGCACCATATAAGGAGGTAGGAAAGAAGTTCACTTTTGAACCTATTTTAAGTCAAGCAAAAGTTGACGCACACTTGCCATATATACGAAAAGAAGAAAATATGCGTAAAGAGATTCAAGCTATGAGTACACCCCGATCATCTCAAATAGGAGTAATTGAAAATATGAATAATAAACATATTCGTGAACATACACTAGAAAGGAAAGCACCTAAATTCAAGGATGTTCTTACGGACAATCACGATGATGGTGACACATCACTGAGTACCAATTCGGAGGCCCAATCTCTATTCGAAGACGACATATTGGGTACTAACATAATTAAAGTAAACAAGGCAATAATTTATAACAAAGGAGAATTTTTAGCAGTTAGAAATGACAAAGGAGGCTTTTATTTATGCAAAACTACGTGTAATATATTTAAACCAACCGGGAAAATACGAATTCAATGGTTAACGAATTTAAATAAGAATAAATATAAGATAGATTATTATGAATACATAGACTTCGAATGTATTTTAACTAATATTACGATGAAACAAATAAATAATAATACGTTCGAGTTACCCGAGGACGAAGTTCAACGCATTAATATTATTCTTATAGAATCCCTTAAAGCAGAGAAACGAGCAATAGAAAAACAAAAAGAAATTCAAAATCCGATAACACCATTACAAACACAGAATTCAGAGCCCCAACTGTTATTTAATGACACACTAACAAAGAATCCAAACGTTAATCAATATAATCAACAAAATTCTTCATTATCAAAAATACAACAAGCCATATTCGGAGATGACATAAATTCTACAATACAATTAGCCTTTAAAGTGAAAAAACATGAGGAGAAAGGAAAAAATGCAATTCGAGTAGACATTTGGGAAAACGATGGAATATTAAATAATAACAATATAGATTCAAAAACGACACTACCGCGATACCCTATTCACCAAGGAAATCTGATATTATACCAGAAGTTGAGGATGTTGTCGAACCAATACCTGACCGAAATTTTCCTACAGATCCGAACTTTTATCATATACATTTTAATGACAGAAAAGACAGTACAATGCACATAGACGGAAATGACCTTGAACTTGACTCCCACACTAAAGATAAAAATATAAATTTGACAAATATTGACAGTACTCATGAAACGAATAAAACTATAAATTCAATAAGCGATAATAACAATAATTTAGATGAATTAGCGTCGAAATACTATGTGTATACTCAGCATAATGAGTGCGCGCAATCGGAAATAAAAAAAACACACGATACCGATATACCTGCTAATCCACAGGGTAACTGTCTTTTCTATTCTATTATTAAAATATTAAAATTAGAAATATCTCCGCGGGAGTTACGCGATCGATTACTAAATTCAACGGCAATTAAAGAATGTGGAGATCCGATAGAAGCTCATAAAATTTTAAGTTCTGATACACAGTACGGCGATATAGATTGCATATATATTTTTTCAAAAACATTTAATATTAATGCATGTATTCACTATCATATCGGAAATCGAGTTGAATATTTTTATTGTAAAGCTAATGACAATCCCGAATTTATACATTTACACTTAGTAAATAATCATTTTACTCCATATATAATTACTAATACAAATAATTCCAATAATTTAAATTTTTCTAATATGGATATATCGTGTGATTACGACCTTAATGATCATAATAACTCCAGAAACCGATCGATAAATCAAACAATAAGAGATTCAGGAGCGATGACTCGTTACTTTCCCGCAGAAGCTCGCGCTCCGGATATAATTCCTCCATGGATTAAAGACACGGAAAATATAGTAAAATTTACGTCAATAACCCTATTAGACGAACAACCGTTTGCATATAAAGGAAATTTAATTTACATGTTAAGCGCAGATAGTTTTCTCGAGACTGAAGTACTCGAAGCACTAGTAGAAAGACGATTTATTTTCGAAGAAGAATTAAAAAGTATGCCGCGTAACATAGGGGAAGTGATAGTTAGTCATTCAAAAGGAGTAACACTTTTCGGAGTAGTAGTAAAAGAACATATCGATAATAAACCATTACGCCCTGATATCGTTAAAAGTTTAAAGACGCTTAGAGAAACATTAAATAAATATGAAATAAAAACAGTAGGACTTATTAGGGATTTAGCTATTTTATCATTAGCAGAATGGAACTATTTAATAGAACAAGTAAATAAATTATTTCAGGGAAGGGAAATCGATGTAGTGTTATTTAAAAATAATTTACCCATTCCTAAAGTAGAAGATCGATTTAGGTTAATCAAGGAATTTCATGAATCAGCAACAGGAGGACATAAAGGTATTACAAAAACCTACGATAGGATTTCTTACGAGTATTATTGGAGAAACATGCAGGGTGATGTGAGACAATACGTACGGGGATGCCCTGATTGTCAAACTCAAAAATTAGTACGCATAAAAACGCGATTACCAATGTTAATATCCGATACACCCTCTAAACCTTTATCTAAATGGTCTATGGACTTCGTAGGTCCAAAAGAACCTACTGTAGCAGGTAAACAATATATATTAACAATGCAAGACCAACTAACAAGGGAAGTTCCTGACCTCCGGGAAACGAATCTCATCCTAACTTTAGTATGTCTTTTATAATATAAAAATATGAAGAAAGCCAAGTTATCTCTTGCCAATGGCCACTTTTACGGAAGTTATTCGAAATCCAATAATAATAGCAGTAAAAATTACTTCCAATTCGATCGCTTATAACTCGGAAACAAATAAAGATAAACAATCAAACTAAAAACCAGAAGAAAGTTGAGTTCAAGTAGATATGGTTTGAAAAAAAAGGAGCTCAAATTGCTTAATTTGAAGCAAAGTTATGAAGTAAATAAGAAATTGAAGATTATTAGGCCAAAAGAAACAATAAATTTTTCATATTAAATTTTGGTTAAAATTTCTTCAATTTCTTATTTACTTCATAATTTTACTTCAACTTAAGCAATTTGAGCTTCTTTTTTTTCAAACCATATCTACTTGAACTCAACTTTCTTCTGGTTTTTGGTTTGATTGTTTATCTTTATTTGTTTCCGAGTTATAAGCGATCGAATTGGAAGTAATTTTTACTATTATTATTATTGGATGTCGAATAACTTCCGTAAAAGTGGCCATTGGCAAGAGATAACTTGGCTTTCTTCATATTTTTATATTATAAAAGACATACCAAAGTTAGGATTAGATCCGTTTCCCGGAGGTCATGTACTTCCCTTGTAAGTAAATATTGTATATTAGCACCGGTAAAAAATGCCACCGCAAAGGAGGTCGTTCATGTATTAACAGACAAACTCATAAGTTATTTCGGGTCACCCCTTTCCTTAACCTCTGACCAAGGTGCTCATTTCATGAATAGGATGTTAGAACAGTTTGCTAATATATTTAAGATAAATAAGAACTGCACAACGGCGTACCACCCCCAATCTAATGGCGGAATTGAGCGCATGCACCACACCCTTAACGAATACCTAAAAATGTATATTGAAACTCATACCGAATGGGATAAGATTTTACCTTTAGCGCAACATGCTTATAATACTACAGTACATGAAGGAACAGGTTATACTCCACACGAAATTCTATTTGGTCAAAGAGCAAGAACTCCCTCGAGCTTCCCTCCTAAGGAACAATTACCTACATATGACGATTATTTAACAGATATAACATCAACCTTATCTCAACTTCGTACACTAGCTGCAATGAATTTAGTACAAGCAAAATATAGATCTGAATTTTATTATGACCAAAAACAAAATATTAAACATTTTAGAGAAGGAGAAATGGTATATTTATTAAAAAATCCGAAACTGGGAAAAACGGATAATGATTATGTAGGACCTTGTGAAATTTTGGGGATAAATTACGAAACACATAACGCGAAAATACAGAAAGGTAATAAGACAAAAATTGTCCACATGGACCTCTTAAAACACAGTTATGAACTACCAAAACTCAATTATTCACAATGTAAATTATAATAGAACAAAAAAAAATGCATAAAATATTAATAATTGTATTGATACTGGATATTTGAGGAAATAATAAATTATACAATTATAACTTCAAATATATTACTATATTAATTTAAGAAAGAGTACTATTAAATTATCATAAGCAACAAAACTGTGCACAAACTGCAAATGTTTATAGAATATGCTATTGTCATGTATATACTTATTAAAAATATTTATTGCATATTGTGGAAATGATTGACCAATTTAATAAATACGAATAATAAACAATATATAATAATTTTTATGTGTGTTTATATAATAGATTTTCGAAACAATTTGATAATGCAAAAAAATTTTCGTTATTAATATGAGGAAAAATTATAAACATATTGCAATTTGTTATAAATAATAAGAAAAATGGAAAATGTTATTAAGCAAAAAAAATGTACAACCTTAATTGTTAAATTAGGTGAAAAAAGTATTTGGATATCTTTATAAACATAGCTAATAATTAATTATAAACAATTAATTTACAACTTAAGAAAAAATCACCTATATAGTTTTATATAGAGTTTGATACGTACTATTCGAAAGCGCAATAAAAATATGTTTATATAATAGAACGAAATTATAAATAAATTGACTTTTGTGAATTAATTGTTTATAAAAATTAAAATTAATTTTATAAAAAATCGCTAAACCTTAGTTGCAAAATTAGAAAAAGAAAAATTTTAGAAAAATAAATTAGGAACCGAGATATAAAAGAAAAACAGGTGATTATGTGAAAGAAATTATTATTTTAATAAATTACGTAAGAACAACTATAATTAAGTTATTTAAAAAAAAAAGTTTTTCGAAATTCCGACTAATGAAAGAAAAAATGAAAAGTTAACAAATTTAATATTATAACCAGAAAGTGTACTCTTAATTAACAAATTAGAGCCCTTTTTGCAAATTTTAGGACCAATAGTTTACGAGTTACTGCATTTAACATTTAAAATGCAACTTCTCAAATTATGCATATTTTTACGTAATTAAGGTACCTACGTTGTCGGATTTTCGAAAATCTCAAAAATTAAACAATTTATTTCAATGTACAACTTAATAACAATTAGATAAATTTAATAATTAGTGTTAATTTATTTACTAATGTTATAAATAAATATAAGCAAAGAATAATTATATATGAATTATTGAAACATATTTATTATATATAGCTATGCATATAAGATGCACGCAAATATATATGTATATATATATATATACATATACATATATACGCAATTGTACATACGCACATTGCACATAAATTATTGATTAATAAATAAATTTTTTAAGAATGTTGTTAACTAGTCTTTAAATTATCAAAATGTATAGAAAAATGAAAAAAAAGGGAACCATAATTAAGAAATATAAAAAGAATAAAAGCGCGCAACAGATTAGCATACAAATGCTATATCTATATAGATAGTTCAACTATAAATCTTTAAAAATAAGAGAAACTAGAGACGAGAAAAATATGGGGATTAAAGGAAACATATAAAAAAACCATGGAGCAGCGGCCAATACAATAAAATCATAAATTATTAATAATTTTTTGGGCATAAAATTTAAGAAGACGAGCAGCGTGGATCTGCTTGCATCGGCGCCGGAGCGCAGACTGTGGAAGAAAAATACTGCAGTTGAGTGCAAACCTCGACTTCGATCGTCTCACTACCGCATCCCCACTGCAATACATACAAGCAGCTCGCATATGCTACATTGCCGCGCCGCTTGTGTGAGTGAGCCAAGTATACTCGCTCGCAAAAGTTTTTAAGTTGTACATTTAACGCATAAGATGTATTTGTAACTCAAACATAATACGAGCAAACTTTTGAAGAGAATGATACCGCTCTGTCTCTGTCTATTCAATGCATTTAAGATATGATTAAGATACCTACCTTGTTGGATTTTCAAAAAATTTTAAGCATATAATTGATATTTTACATAGTACTAATGCAGTTTAACTAAATCAATATTTTTAATATATTGTAGCAAACTATCTCCTTCTAACTTACATATTACATACCATAATAAATTAATAAAAAGAAAATTATTATTAGTTAAAAAATTAAGTGATAAAGAGTTACAATTTACTTCTACTAGTATTTTTGCATAAGAATGAAATAAAATAAAAAAAAAATTAAGTAATATATTAAATTAATATCAAAAGTTTTAACTAGTAAGATAAATAATAAATTCTGTGAAACTGAGTAAAAAAAAAGAAATGATTGAAATTAATGCAGTTATTCGAATATGTGTAATATTTCTGCATCAAAAGATGGACAGAACAAACTGTGAAATTTTACTAACAATGACAGAATTGGTAGAGCAATGAGCTCGTATGTTTGTCATTTACTAGCACCAAAATGGTAGCCAAATAATAATCTAATGCCTTGAAACTTCAGGTCAAACAAAAAAAAACAAAACAAAAGAAAAAGAAATACATATGTATATATAAACATATATATTGCGACTTACTTATTTGACTTTGTGCAATACTATAGTCGACAATATATTGACTTATATTTAAAGACACATTTTACACAAGCATTATTAATGCTAACTGCAAAATAAGTAACTAATACAGAATAAAGGAAAGAATCTAGTAAATAAAACAAATTTTTCTTGCTAGTTAAACATAGGACCAAATTATGCTATTTAGATAAAAAAAACGAATAAATTAATAATTGATAATTAACAAAAAATGTCATTCTTATTGCTTAAATTTATATTATCAAAATGAAATTATAAAATAAGAGTCATTGTTGTAAATAATTTTAATAACATGCATATAAGAGTATAATAGTGTAAATATGTTAGAATGAGATTAGTTCTGTAAATTTATGCAGTATGCATATATTATATAAATTGTAAAAAGGACTTATAACCGTAACTATTAAGGATTATACCAAAATGAAATTGTGATAAAAATATAAACAAAAAAAAATAATTATTAATAAAAAAAACAGAAGACATAATAATACTAATAACAAAAAAAAAGAAAGCAAAAAAAAATGTAAAAAAAAAGACACAGAAGATTTTATTCATTAACAACTACATCTAATTGGACAACGATCTTTCCGCAGGGATGTTAACCAATCTTCAGCAGTAGGACGAATTTATTTAAAGATCAAGACATGGCTACATAATATATAGATAGATAGATTTAAGTATATTATAAGCATTATTATTAATACAGTTAAACAGGAAAATGTATAGCAAAAAAAAAATGTGTTCAAACCAATTTGTTTAGAAAATAGTATAAAGATATAGAAAATATCCAGTATCTCATAATTTTAATATTGTATTATTAGAATTAGCGACAACTCGCAAATATTCAATTAATTTAAAAAATTATTTATTTTATGAAACTCGATTAAACATATCAGATATTTCGTATAATTATATAAGCTCTCTAGCAATTCTTATAATAACAATAATAGTTTGGAAGATTCTCGCATCCGGGGGGGTCCCTTTTATTAATAATAATAGACTGATTACAGGTAATCTAAATCACATACAGCCACGCCCAACAACGATCCACGTACTCAGCCCAGCAAATCTTGAGAGGACAATCACAACCGAAACGAATATCCATTAATCAAAAGGATCGATAGCAATAATAATGAAAAATTTTTTTTCCTGCATCATCTACATTTCCACAAACGTCGAGGACGACGTTTTTTCAAGGCCCAGACGTGTTACGTGTGGCAACACGTCACTTATAATATATAAACACAATATATATAAATTAAGAATAAGTAATAAAATGCTGATGCTAAATCGGAGCACGACCGCCGGCATACGGTAAAGAACAAATTGCTGACGTCGGGTTCATCGAGCTCAAACGACGAGGTGTAACGCTGACTTTTGGGTCACCGACACCGCCCAGCTGACGATTTCGTGGAGGCATTACAACACCTTACAAGAAGACGATACACATATTGAGGAGTCAGGCAATTATGTAGGACAATCAGTTATGTATATAAACATAAGGAACAGCTGGTCGCAGAGCAGATCAGTTCACATACAAGTGATTAACGTCGAACCTACGCCCGATCGAGGTTTGACTTACTACAACGACCGGCATCGGAACACGACGGAACGGCCTCTCCAGGTATCAGCTCCAGGCAGCCTTATTACGAAACCGCTCATACGCCAACCAGCAGTCTCCACCTAGCAGCAAACATCAACCAGCAATACTAGTATCTTACAAGGAGGATCGTATTTTTTATACTTCACCATACCATTAAATTTCGAGAGGATTAAGACAATAAATAGCAGTATATATTTATTTAACATATTTATTAATTAAATACTCCTATCCTCACTATCCGCTCCTTAAGCAGTCCGCTTAAACGAGTAAACGGTACCCATTATAGTGGATACCTATCACACGTAACAATACATATATATGGGCTATTTCACGTCAAGTGGTACGATGAAAATTTTAAATCACTCCAAAATTTGAGAACAGGCTGGAAACATCTTCCAAAACATACAAAAAAAATTTAAATGTTAAAAATAATTTGCTTAAGAGTTATTCGACTATGAAAAATGGAAATTTTTCAAATTTTAGAAAAATTGCTATTTTTAAAGCCATTTATCTCAAAATATATTGATTTTTTTTGAAAAAAATTACAAACAACTTTTGTTAAAATAAATCTTTAGTACTTATCTACCCTGGTTACATTTCTTAATTTTAAAATCTTGAAGAGATAGAACACTCGGACATATTGAATATCAAAAAAAAGGCTACCACGCCACAATCGATTTTAATCTAACACCTCTCAAAAGTTCACATTTTTCGCGAGCTTTCGAATGGCTTGGGTTAGATTATTGGCCAAGACCGCTGGTGTAAGTTATGCCTCATAAACCTCATAAAGTCACTAATTTTTTCGTATTTTAGGACATAATTTACACCAAAGGTGTATATATATATATATATATATATATATATGGGGTATTCCACGTGAAGTGGTCCGATCAAAATTTTAAAATGCGCCAAATTTTGGGTACACATTGCAAATGTTTTTCAGAATACAGAAAAAAATTTTTAGGTACTGGAATTTATTAGTTCAAAAGTTATTCTAACCTCAAAAAGTGAACTTTTTCCAGTTTTTTTCAACACCAGCTGGGTTCACCGCTATTTAACTCAAATCTATCAACTTTTACTATAGAACATTATATGTAACATTCGTTGCTAATCATGTTCTATTTTATATGATTAGAGCCATCCGGTTGGGTCAACTTTGGCGCAAATAAATATAGTTATCAATCGATCTCTCATTCTCTCTCTCTCTCTCTCTCTCTCTCTCTCTCTCTCTCTCTCTCTCTCTCTCTCTCTCTACCTCTAATTCTCTCTATCACCTGGATATATAAGTTTAAGTTTAATCAGCATTGCTGTGTTATTTCATCTGTCATTTCTTCTGTATTTCATTGCGTCATTATACGTCATTTTTGTTACTATTTATTTATTTATTCATTGTATTCATTATATATATTCTTTTTTATTTTATATTGCGGTTGATATGCGAACGCTGACTATTTTGTTATTTAACTATTTTGTTATTTATTTTTAAGTTTTTATTTATTAATCTATTAATCAATTGTACATATATTTTATTTTGTTATTTTAATTCTTTACTCTGTCATGGTTTTAATTTTATATTTTTGTTATGCAATTTTATATTATTATCTAGTTTTAAAAAAGTTTTATTCTATGTATCAGTTCGCTTTAGTGCCTATGGGGTTTCTACCCCATAATTGGCCCAATAAATACATCAATCAATCAATCTCTCTCTCTTTCTATCTCCCATTGTCCCTCTCATTCTCTCACTCTCTCAACCCCTCCCTCACACTCCCTCACAAACCCTCATTCATATTCACTCTTTCCTTCTTAAGTCCCTCATTTTTACTCACTCTTACTCTCGCACTCTCTCACTCTCCCTCTTTCTTACTCGCTCTCACTCTCGCACTATATCACTCACTCCCTCTCACAGTCCTTCATTCTTACTCACTCTTACTCTCGCACTCCCTCACTCTCCCTGATTCTTACTCGCTCTCACTCTCGCACTATATCACTCTCTCCCTCTCACAGTCCCTCATTCTTACTTACTGTCACTCTCACAATCCCTCATTCATATTCACTCTCTCCCTCTTACAGTCCCTCATTCTTACTCACTCTTACTTTCGGACTCCCTCACTCTCCCTCATTCTTACTCGATCTCACTCTCGCGATATATCACTCTCTCACTCTCATAGTCCCTCATTCTTACTCACTGTCACTCTCGCTCTCCCTCACTCTCTCTCACTCTCTACCTCTCATTCTCTCTCACTCTTTACCTCTCATTCTCTATCTCTCTCTCTCTAACTCACAATTTTCCTCTCACTCTCTCTCTCTCTCTCTATTTCTGTCTCTCTCTCTCTCTATAACTCTCAATCATTCTCTCACTCTCTCTCTCTATTTCTGTCTCTCTCTCATTCTGTCTCTCTCTCTATTTCTCTCTCTCTCTTTCTCTCATTCTCTCGCTTTCTATCATTCTGTCTCTCTCTATTTCTCTCTCTCTCTCTGGCGCGGTGAGTACTAAGACATCTGTTTTATTTCTCCGTACTATTTCTATAATCTTTTGTACTCACGCGACCAACTCGAGTTTTAGTGCAAAGCATATTGGACGTCCGCTGTCTACAGTTGTACCTATTAAATTAGATGCATTTATACTGTAGGCAGTTGTCTGCAAATCAAGAAATTAAGTCTCAATAATCTTGGAGGTTAGCTGGAGAAATCTGCGAGCGGCAAAATCGGGCGGCAAGTTCACACACGGAGTCTATACCAACATTGCGAAACTCATCGTGCGAGCATGGCAACACCGCGAGGATGTTTTGATTGCGGAGTACGTCTAACACGCAAGGACTACACAGAGGTGTGTAATCTCTGTAATAATATTACTCACACTAACTGCTTTGAGGTCGTGCCGGGCTCGTCCGAGCTGCGCTGCTGTAACCTTGCGAAAACGCGATCGAAGGTGTTAGTTACAGCTTCGAACGACACGAGGGCACCACCGCCTGGGTTACCGCGCCAGTCTGTCGCGACCGACAGTGCCGCGTCGGCGACCACGCCCACCCCTACCACCTCTTACGCAAAGAGAGTAGCCTCGCCTCCGTCGCCATCAATGTTGCAGGTTGCGCAGCAACCTCGCGGCGCTCCGCCCACTGTACCCAATCAGACGGCACACGACGCGCCAAGCGACTCCGTAAAAATGGCAGTCGATTTACCACCGTGGTTGGACGCTTTTACCCAGAGTTTGCGGGAATGCTTGCGTAGCGACATAAAATCGGTATTGGACGTTGTAAATCGTGTTGAGGGCAAAGTCGACGAGGTAAAGACGGAGATTAAAGAACTAAAAACGAAGGTAAACGAAATCGAGGAAGAAATGGATGAGAAGTTTACAGCTATTGATGCGCGTATTGACAAACTTGAAGACCGGGTCAGCAGCTTAGAAAAAAGCAATAAAGGTGTGATTGCAGTTTCCCAACCTCCATCAAAAGACACATGTGAGCTACTTATTACCGGGCTGCCCAAGGGTACGAAAAAAACTGAGAACGAGCTATTAATTGATTTATTTGGTGTGCTGAAACTGCCGAATCTAAGCAGTCAAATAATTGATTTTCGTCCTTGGACTCCACGATTAAAACTAAACCCGGCGGGCTCTCCCGTGGCACCGATGCTCACTCAAGGAATTGTGGTTAGAATGTCGTCAATAACATCTAGAGACGCAATTATTGAAAAGACTTGACTCCTGAAAGGACAAAAGGCGCGGGATATTTTCGGTGAAGGTGGAGAAAATGCTCTGTTTGTCAGGCCCCTTTGGCCAAAGCCCGTTTTTGAGCTGTGGCAGGCGGCCATACGTAAATCGAGAGAGCTGGGCTATGCGAGGCCCATAGTTTTAGATTTAATAGTTTTTATGCGTGAGGTGAGGGATGGACCGTTGATGCGTATAAATTCGGAAGCAGATTTTATAAACTTCCCTCCTCTCTCTCCAACTCACACCAAGTGAGATGGGGCTGGTCGGGCCAAATCATCGAAACCATCAAAATCATCGAAGTCATTTTCCATTTTTCACTCTAATATAAATCGTTTAAAAACACATTTTGCATCTATCGACGCATTAATTCATCCTGCCTCTCATGATGTCATCGCAATTACCGAAACCTTCCTTACAAATCACGATTCCTCGGAAATTATTAAACTGCCGGGCTACGTATTATATCGATTGGATCGGGAAGGTAAGGAGGGGGGAGGTGTTGCGGCGTATGTGCGTGAGGATTTTGGGGTAAAAATTATCGCGCACTCTGAACCTATCTTTTCGAATGCTCCGGAGTATCTGGTGCTATGTTTGACAGGTAAAACGTTTTCAATGGTTTTAGCAATTGTTTACCGTAGGCCTTCGGCCGCTTATCCCACGGAATTTTTTGAGGTATTGTCGGACATACTACCACGATACAAATATGTCATGGTCACTGGGGATTTCAACATTGACATGAGTTCTACCAGTGCCATGGCAAGCAGGTTTAGAGCAAATTTGACGGCTTTGGGACTTTCACTCATCCAGTCAGAGCCAACGCATCACGCGATGACATCAGGTGGGCCATCTCACACGTGGTTAGATCTCTTCCTCATTCGTGAACCAGTACCTGAACATGAATACACTAAGACGTTGGCTCCTTTCGCAGCTGGACATGATGCCATCAGTATTTCTATTCGGATTGAAAATGAGCAAGAGAAGTTCAGCATGCAATACGGGGAGCATCCTCAAGGGCAGTGGGGATTGATGGCATATCCGTTGAAATGATTAAGTTGCTAGAGCCTCAATTAACACTGCACCTTGTTGATCTCTTTAATAATATGCTCTCAGTCGGCTATTTTCCGAAGAGCTGGAAAAGGGTATCATTGTTCCCTTTGGCGAAGTCGGGCAGGGTAGAATCGTGTTCAGATACAAGACCGATTGCGAAACTATGCGAACTCTCGAAAATCTTGGAGAGACTTGTACATAATCAGTTGTCTGAATATCTTGTTAAAAATCATATTCTTGTGGACAGACAAGCAGGTTTTCGCAGGGGGCACAGTACCCACACAGCTCTCCTGGGTGTCCTGAATGACGTTAGAATAGCCATTGATGCTAGAAAGATCACGATTCTCATCCTGTTTGACTTCTCCAAGGCATTTGATACTGTGCCTCATGGTAAACTTATGCAGAAACTGTGTGAAATTGGATGCTCTGACAACACACTGAGTTGGTTTTATCGGTATCTTGTAGGTCGCATGCATGCAGTGGAGAGTAAGACGGGCGTGTAGTCAGACTGGCTTGAGATAAATGCGGGAGTGCCTCAGGGCAGTGTTCTTGGCCCGATACTCTTTTCCATATATATAAATGATTTGCCTAAAGTTCTTTCTCACAGCAATTATATGCTGTTTGCCGATGACGCCCAGGTCTACCACTCGTTTTTTCCGTCAGAATTAGAAGCAGGGGTACAACGTATCACGCAAGATGCAAATGCGATAGCCCTATGGGCTCACACAAACGGATTAAAGCTTAATGTAAAAAAGACGAAGGTTATGATTCTGGGTAGTCAGGCTTTCTTATCGCGCATCGACTTGAACACTGCCCCGAAGGTAGGGTTGGGAGCGGATCTCTTAAATTATGAATGCGAGGTTAAATCGCTTGGGGTCATGATCTCTCCCTCTCTGGATTGGTCAAGACAGGTATTAACTATCTCGAGTCGTGTACATGGGGTTTTACACTCATTACGATATTATAAAAAGACGTTGTCTCGAGGTCTTAGGAAGGCTCTGATTTTTCCGCATTTCGACTATGCATGTGCGGTGTTTAACGATGTTGACCAGACCAGAAATCTGAAACTTCAAAGACTGCTAAATGCTTGCGTCCGATTCGTGTGGGGAGACATAGCAAGGAGGGATCATGTAACTCCTTATAGGTTAAGTCTCAGGTGGTTATCAGTTGAGTCCAGACGCTCATACCTCATTGGCTCACTTGCGTACAATATCATTGCTCATAACTCACCCACATATCTGGCAAACCATTTTATAAAAATAAATACCCTCTCTCATAATTCTCGCACCTCTACTCGGCATCCTTCAAAATTGCTACATTATCTTCCCCCTCGTACAGAGTCTCTGAATAAGTCTTTTGTCATCACCGCATCTAAAATCATCAACGAATTTTCTACATTTTCATTCGACACTTCATCTATCACTCATTTCAAAAATGCATTATTCGATCATATGTTTGGACTTGACAAAACTGCCTGGGAAAATAGAGTTCGGAATGAGGGCTTAACACCACCTCCTCAGATCCCTCACCTAAATCTAGAATAAGTTGTACAAATGTTTTTACTGCGTATTTTTGTCGATTTGTAATAATTTTATTTATACTTAATTATTTATTTATTATTATATATATATATATATTGTATTTTAAATTGTTAACCAATATTGTTATATAACTATTGTTGTTATTATTATTATTATGTTATTGTTTTATATTTTAAATTTTTTATACGCTATTGTTGTATTATTTTACTATTATTGTAATTATTCTCAAATGTATTTATATACTAGTGCCTACGGGGTCTCAACCCCAAGGCCAAATTAAATTTATTCATTCATTCATTCATTCTCTCTCTCTTTCTCTATCTCTCTTTCTTTCTTTCTCTATCTCCCTTTCTCTCTTTATCTCTTTCTCTCTCTCACTCTATCTCTCATTCTCACTCTCTCATTATCTCCCTTTCTCTATCTCTCTATCTCTCTATCTCTATCTCTCTTTCTTTCTTTCTCTATCTCCCTTTCTCTCTTTATCTCTTTCTCTCTCTCACTCTATCTCTCATTCTCACTCTCTCATTATCTCCCTTTCTCTATCTCTCTATCTCTACTCTCATTCTCTCTCTCTATCTCTCTATCTCTCATTTCTCTCTCTCTCCCTCACTCTCCCTCTCTCCTCACACTTTCTCATTCTTCCTTACTCTCTCCCTCTCACACTCCCTCATTATTACTCACTCTCACTCTCGCACTCCCTCTCTATCTCGCACTCTATCACTCACTCTCTCTCTCTCTCGCACTCTATAACTCACTCTCTCTATCTCTCATTCTCGCTCTCGCTCTCTGTCCCCATTCACTCTTTCTTCTCTCTTTCGTTCTCTCTATCTTTCATTCACTCTCTCTTACTCTCTCTCTTTCTCTCTATCTTTCATTCTCTCTCTTATCCTGTCTCTCTCTATTTCTCCATCTCTCATTCTCTCTCTTTCTCTCTATGTCTCATCCTCTCTCTTTATCTATATCATTCTCTCCATCTCAATCTCTTACACATTCTCTATCTCTCTCCCTCACTCTCTCTCTCTCGGTCTCCCTAACTCTCCCTCTCTCTCCCTCACTCTCCCTCTCTCCCTCACACTTTCTCATTCTTCCTTACTCTCTCCCTCTCACACTCCCTCATTATTACTCACTCTCACTCTCGCACTCCCTCTCTATCTCGCACTCTATCACTCACTCTCTCTCTCTCTCGCACTCTATAACTCACTCTCTCTATCTCTCATTCTCGCTCTCGCTCTCTGTCCCCATTCACTCTTTCTTCTCTCTTTCGTTCTCTCTATCTTTCATTCACTCTCTCTTACTCTCTCTCTTTCTCTCTATCTTTCATTCTCTCTCTTATCCTGTCTCTCTCTATTTCTCTCTATCTTTCAATCTCTATCTTCATTTCATTCTCTCTCTCTCTCTCCCTCTGATGATCGAGGTTTACCATCAATTACTGGAAAGCGCGAATATATGCAGGGTGGTGGCGTCGCTTGTTATATACGTAATGGCATTAGTTATAAGATATTGGATGATCCTCAAATTTCTAACCTTAACGATACTGAGTATCTAATATTAGAATTAGCAATTAGTAATACGAAAATTCTTTTCGCCACTGCTTACCGAAGACCTAAGGGACATGTTCTGACTAAATTTTTTAATGCAGTGCAAGATCGAGCTCATCTATATAGTAATATTATTGTAGCGGGTGATTTAAATTCTAATTTACTCATTGATGACTACTATAGTACCCATTTGCGAGATTTAATTAATGAATACTCTTTTCACCTTGTTCCTTTCAACGCCACGCACCATAGAGACGGCTCTGATACCTGGCTAGATGTTATAATTACCGATTCACATGAAAAGATTGTCAAATCGAAGCAATCATCGATTCCTTTTATAAATGGACATGATTTCGTAATTATTGATTATAAATTATCTCATATTACTATTAGCCACAACGTTTGCACTTACCGCGACTTTAAAAATTTCTCTCCTAGTATATTTGCAAACTCTATCACTTCTGACCTAGAAGGTATTCGTAGTTCATCTATTAACTCGTGGACTGTTGATTCATACCTAGATTCTCTACGAACTGTTCTCAGTAGGAACTTAGATAAATTTGCACCGTTTGTAACTCGAAAAATACGCTCGCGTCCTGCTCCATGGCTAACTATAGATCTCAAAAATAAATGTAGAGAGCGTGATCAGTTGTATAAATTAGCCAAGCGCCGTAAAGACCCTATATTGTTAGCACAATACAAGATTATGCGTCGAAATTTAAAAAAAGTTTTGAAAGCTGCACAGAATTCATACTACGAACACTCATTATCTGCTATTGTTGATCAATCACAATGTTGGCGTTTTTTACAAAAACTTGGCCTGGTTAGTGAGTCTCTCAACTCCCCTTTAAAAATGTTCTCTCCAAATGAATTATTGCATCATTTTTCTCAGGTTTCCAGTCGTCATCCCTGTTGTACATTAGAACAACTCCAACATATTTTTCATTTATTACCTACTCATAATTACCCGCTTTTTTCTTTTCAACTAGTAACTCCAGAACAAGTTGAGAATGCTTTATGTTCTTGCCTCTCTAAAGCTAAGAGCCGTAGTTTAGATGGATTATCTTTATGTTATTTTAAAGACATCTTCCCAACCATTGTACCATTTTTTACAAATCTCTGTAACTTGTCTATATCCACAAACTCTTACCCCACAGCGTGGAAGCAGGCCTCCATTATTCCTCTCAGCAAAATACCTAATCCTTTGTCACCTTCGGATACCAGACCAATTGCTAATCTCCCTCATTTTTCCAAAGTTTTTGATAGATTGATTACGCAGCAGATAACGCAACATTTGGAAAATAATGACATCCTGTCACCCTATCAATCCGGGTTTCGAACGTCATATAGTACGCAAACTGCTTTGTTAAAGGTAACTGAGGATGTTAGATTAGCAATTGAGAAGGGAATGGTAACATTCTTGATTCTCTTTGATTTTAAGAAGGCATTTGACACAGTGAATCACTTTGAATATCTTCGCATATTGAAACAACTTAACTTTGCTAATAGTGTAATTGAATGGTTTCATTCCTACCTCAGTGGTCGTTCGCTTGCTGTCACCGATCTTAATGGAGTTCTTTCTGAGTTTGCTGAAACTTCTTCAGGTGTCCCACAGGGCTCGACACCTGGGCCAATTATCTTTCTTATTTTTATAAATTCCATTATGAATGAGATAGTTAACTCAAAGGGGATGTTATTTGCTGACGACTTGCAATTATATATAAGTTGCAAACCAGGTAATTGCAACACTTACCTTGAAAAATTGGTACAGGATGGTTCTAGAGTGGTGAGATGGGCTCAGACCGTTGGCCTTGATATTAATTTTAGCAAAACCAAGGCCATCATGATTGGTTCCGTACAGCAATTACGATTTGTAAATAAAGATGCGCTATATCCTATAATAATAGATGGTCACCAAATTGAATTGGTTAGTTCGGTGCGTAATTTGGGTATTTTAATTAATGAGAACCTCCACTGGAACTCACACATTTCTAGTATAGTTTCCAGAGTCCATGGTATATTACATAAGTTGCGCAATAGGGGAAATTTTCTCTCCCTACCTCTTAGAATTAAGTTGGTTACGGCACTGGTTCTGCCCCATTTTGATTACGCATGCGTTGTTTATAATGATTTACCTGATTATTTAAACATAAAACTTCAGCGCCTCTTAAATGTTTGCGTCCGGTTCATTTTTCGTTTAAGGAAAGACAGTAAGCTTGAAACCTACTACAAAAAATTAAATTGGCTATCGGTAGAGAAACGACGTATGTATTTTTTAGGTCTGTTAACATATCAGATTCTCATAACTAAGAGACCTGATTATCTTTTCTCTTTATTACCGCCGCCTAGTAGTGAAGTGCGTCACTCTGAACGAATAGTACATTCTTGTTTCCAACGCCCGCAATCTTATACAACTACGTATCGAAACTCCTATACAATCCGTGCTATGGATCTTTGGGATTCGTTACCGATCGAGTTACGCCTTAGTGTTAACGTTAATATCTTCAAAAATAGACTATTCAATCACTTACTAAATGTTAACACTGTCTAGTTGTAAGTATATATATACGCTATTATCGACCAATCCTAGCTTAGTTTAGTTTATAAGAGAGCACTGTTAATGCGACTAATATTCTCTGTTTTGTAAAATTATTGTATAAATTTTTCTATAGCCTTAAGATTGATTACAATCTAGGCATTAATAAATTCTTTCAATCAAATCCCTCTCTATCTCTCTAAAGAGATGGAGAGATAGAGAGAGAGAATGATAGATGGAAGGAGAGATAGAGAGAGAATGATAGATGGAAGGAGAGATAGAGAGGGAATGATAGATGGAGAGAGAGAGAGAGAGAGAGAGAGAGAGAGAGATATTCTCTCTCTCTTATTCTCTCTCTCTTTCTCTCTATCTTCCATTCTCACTCTCTCTCTCTCTTATTCTCTCTCTCTTTCTCTCTATCTTTCATTCTCTCTCTCTCTCTCTCTCTCTCTCTCTCTCTCTCTCTCTCTCTCTCTCTCTCTCTCTATCTGTCTGCCTATCTCTTCCTCTCACTGTCTCTCTCACGCCAAGATAATGTTTGTCGGATGGACGGATGGAGGACGGACGGACGGACGGACGGACATTATAATTTATCGGTTTTTTTTCTTATATCACTTAGTAATTATAATAATAATTTTTTTGTCAGTAATATGATGCATTAACTTATGTTACACATATTTATCATAAAATATATATATTTTAAGTATTTTTCGCCAGAATAGGGGAGTTTTTACAAAATCGCTCAAAAAGATAACTTTAATATAATGTAAAATTTAAGCTTGATCAATTTTCATGTTTTAATTTTTATTTAATTCCCAATGTTATCTAAAGCATTCATTAGAATTTGAAAATACTTGGGAAGAAAACGTGCTAGTCTTCGCGGAGAGCAAACATGCTAGTTTTCGCGGAGAAAAGGTCATACATGCTAGTTTTCGCGGAGCAAACCATAGACGTGTTAGTCTTCGCGGTAAAAACCCTAAACGTGCTGTTCTTCCATAAAGAAACTGATATCATACTACTTTTCGCGGAAGACGTAAAATGCGTGCTAGTCTTCGTAAGAGGCGACGATATATACATATATGTGGGCTATTTCACGTCAAGTGGTACGATGAAAATTTTAAATCGCTACCCAAAATTTGAGAACAGGCTGGAAACATCTTCCAGAACATAGAAAAAAAATGTTATATGTTAAAAATAATTCGCCTAAGAATTATTCGACCATGAAAAATGGAAATTTTTCAACTTTTTAGAAAAATTGCTATTTTTAAAGCCATTTATCTCAAAATCTATTGATTTTTAAAAAAAAAAATTACAATAACTTTTGTTTGAAATACTCGTTAGAACTTATCTACCCTGATTACAATTCTTAATTTTAAAATTTCGAAGAGATAGGACACCCGGAAATATTGATTATCAAAGAAAGGCAACCACGCCACAATCGATTTTGATCTATCACCGCTCAAAAGAACGAATTTTTCGAGAGCTTTCGAATGGTGGTAGTTAGATTATTGGCCAAGACCGCTGGTGTAAGTTATGTCCTAAAATACGTGAAAATTAGTGATTTTATGAGGTTTATGAGGCATAACGTACACCAGCGGTCTTGGCCAATAATCTAACCCAAGCCATTCGAAAGCTCTCGAAAAATGTGATCTTTTGAGCGGTGTTAGATCAAAATCGATTGTGGCGTGGTCGCCTTTTTTTGATATTTAATTTTTCCGGGTGTTCTATCTCTTCGAGATTTTAAAATTAAGAATTGTAACCCAGGTAGATAAGTTCTAAAGATTTATTTTGAACAACAGTTGTTTGTAAGCTTTTAAAAAAAATCAATAGATTTTGAGATAACAAGGCTTTAAAAATAGCAATTTTTCTAAAAAATTGAAAAATTTCCATTTTTCATGGTCGAATAACTCTTAGGCAAATTATTTTTAACACCTAAAATTTTTTTTCTAGCTTCTGGAAGATATTTCCAGCCTGTTCTCAAATTTTGGAGCGATTTAAAATTTTCATCGTACCACTTGACGTGAAATAGCCCATATATATACTTATGTTACATAAATAACAATAATGTATGCGAGTTTTACATTTCAAAGTATATCTAAATTTTAATATAAGTTTAAAATATTTGAATTTTGCATTTTTCAACTATATATACCGATTGGGAAATGGAAAAATCCACCCATTGGAAAATTTGGGTTGCTTTTGAGCCTTGCATTAACCAATAAATGGGACTGTAGGGTCGATCCTAGGTGATAAGTAAAGGAAAAGTGCAAGGACAGTTAATTTCACTTTAAGTTTTCCAAACTTCAATTCTTCTTACTTTAAAGTATTTCAAGATATATATAAAATAAAATTTATATAAATAGTTCTTTATCTTCTTTATTTCTTTTCTCTTTAAAATTTAACCGTTGCGTCAATACAGAGCCATTTATTACACTAGTTCGTATTTGATAGCCTTCCTTATACTTATTCCTTATAATTTTATTATAATTCCTATGTACTTATATACCTTATACTTATTCCTTATAATTACTTGAGTAAAATAAAAAATTACAAAATTAATCAAAAACAGTAATGTAAAAATTTCCTGGCTATTAGATAATTCATCTAGGCCAAAATCAATCAAAAGCACCCCGCACAAACCTAATGGGAATGCGTCCCGGTAAAATTGCTTCAAACTTCGGTAACTTTGTAATAATCGATGTATCTAAAAAAAAGTCTATGGGCACGTAGCCTAAAAACAATTTTTAAGGTTATTTTAAGGTCGTGAAGGCTGTCATTTACTATGCGTAATTCAATGGCACTACTGCACTTTGGCGGGCGATTTAATGAAAACTATCTTGAAAAAACTTATATACGATCTGACGGAGGCAAAGGAAAAAATCTTAAAAAGACAGATTTTTTGTAAAAAAGCAACGTTTCGTTGGCGTGGTCTGCCAACCTCTTCAGGCTATTTATTAGACACAAAAAAATACTAAATTACAATTGAGAACGCACACATGAAAAATATACTGACAATAAAAGATTTAATTTCGTACCTTTAATCGGATTATCAATGCGTCAAGTGAATACAAATAATATATTAAATTATGTGTACATCGTCGTGTTTATATATGTAGCGAGTGTAAACACAGGAAACGTCAAACGGTTGTCAATTAGGCGTTTAAATTTCTAAGAACTGGCAAATAAGTAGTATTCAAACATTTTATATCCTCTTTCTTGTTGTGATGTTTCCCATGTTAATACCTGCCAAATGCCACGTATAGGAGATGGCATGTATAAGCATGAGATCGCAATCAACTGACGTAATATTTTCAATTTACCTCATGAAGATATCGAAAATAAAACTTGAATTTGCTTTAACTGCAGTCAATCAGTAAACAGGGAAACAGCTGATCAAGAGAATACAGCGTCCATCCGATTGAATGTTGCTTTACAAGTGAGAAACCGAGGATGTATCATATGCAAAAATGTTACTAATGCATTTCGACAATTATCTCTAGACTGTAGAGTACTTGTCTTTATTCAAAACGACATTTACATCTCAGAAGGAAATAGATGTTACCCAATGTACTTGGATCACAATGATCGAATTTTTGCTGTTTCAATACCTGAGATATGCTTCATAAATAGGTCGTATATCATTCCTGGGCAGCATCTACAATATTTCTTACAACTTATAGCAGCCCACTAGCAGGAATAGGCCAGTAGATGCTTCGACATCCGTTCCTAAGACCGGTGGGAACCAGTCAAAGGTCCTTGACTGGGCTACTGTAGTACGCAAGGGCAAACAGAAAGAGACTCAGCAGAATACGCAGCTAAAGAAAGCCAAGGATGTCGGAGGACCGCCAAAGGTGTCAAAAAAACATAAAGCGGTCGTGAAACCAGCTCGTCCCGACGCCATTAAGATTAAAGTGTCAGGAGGGCGAATCTATGTCGACCTCCTTCGGTAAATACGGGCCGCGCAAAACCTCAAGCCGCTAGGAGAAAGAGACTCCCGTATTCGGCGTACCAGAGGAGAAGATTTGCTCATTAAGCTTGGAAGACCTGGCGTAGGAACTCCAGATCTCGAGGCAAAAGTCTCGTTCACATTACCTGGGTTAGCAGAGGTCCAGATGCTGACCCACAAAGAGTTTATTACTATAAAGGACATGGACAAGGCCACGACGGCGGATGAAGTGGCAGAGGCAATCTCTGCGGTGATCGGGCAAAATATGGGACCTTCTGGGAATATAAAGCTTAGAAGGTCATATTGAGGCACTCAGATGACCAGTGTCCTTCTTCCCGCATCGGCAGCAAAAAAGCTGCTACAGAATGGGAAGCTGCGGATAGGCTGGGTCAACTGCAGGGTTCGGCTCCGCGAGCCGACCACGCGTTGTTAGCGATGCCACGAGGTCGGTCACTTCGCAAACGTTTGCAAAGCGCAGTCAACCGATCATCGCAATGTTTCCGGTGCGGCCAAGAGCGCCACAAAACAGTGCATTGCGCGGCGGATAAGAACATAGCCACACCTAGGGTTGAAGCATCTGACAGAAATGATTAGGGTGCTACAAATCAACCTAAACCACTGTGCGGTGGCCCAGGATCTGCTGCCACAGTTGGTCAGAGAAAAGCAGGCCGACATTGTTATCATCAGCGAGGTGTACAGGGATCTCAGTGAATCGAAATGGGTGAGTGATGCCACTGGTAGAGCGGCCATCTGGGTATGTGGAAACATGACCGCTCCCTTCCCCAATTTTACGTAGGTGGAGGTGGCGGGTATGCGAATATACAGTTGCTACCTCCCACCCAATGATAACATCGACGGATTTCTGGGATGCCTTGATGCCATCGTTACTAGTGCAAGGTCCTCCCGATTGTCAATAGTCATCGGAGGGGATTTTAATGCCTGGGCGACAGAATGGGGCAGTACGAAAACGAACACTCGTGGTCGTACACTCCTCGAGGCCTTTGCGATATTGGAGTTCGAGATTGCTAACACTGGAACGACTCCCACTTTTACCAAGGCGGGGAGGTCGTCTATAGTAGACCTAACCTTCATCGATCCCAGATTAATGAAGAGAGGGTTTACCTGGAAAGTTAGTGATCGCTACACGGGGAGCGTCCATCAAGCACTCGTGTACCAGCTTCAATCGATGATTAACAGGGCAGCAGGTCTGAACAAAAGCTTCCAATACAATAGATGGGCACCGTTTACCTTCGACCGAGAAATGTTCCTCTGCTCCATAGCAGAAGTCGCTGTCAAAGAAACACCGGAGGAACTCACACGTGCCACAATAGCGGCTTGCGATATCTCTATGGCCAGGAAATCCATCCCTCGTGGCCGCCCACCTATTTACTGGTGGAATGAGAATTTCGCAAAATTACGCCGTGAGTGTCTGAGGACTCGTCGACTGCACCAGAGAGCTCGGAACCAGCCGCAGTACCAAGAACTAGCCGCAGCCTACGAGGAAAAATGGAAAGAGCTCAAGGCTGCCATTAAAGCGGCTAAGCGCAAGTGCTGGCGCGAATTTTGCGAAGAAGTGGGCCGCGATCCCTGGGGTAAGCCCTACAAAATGGTGATGAATAAGATCAAACCCAGGGGCGCCTGAATGCCATCGTGTCCACGTTTTCTTGACAGAGCGGTGCGCCACCTATTCCCACAACATCAGGAACGGGCAGCCGGGACAGGCTTAATAGGGACCGACAATGCAGTCGCGCCGCCAGACATTAGCATAATCGAGCTGAAAATGGCTGCAAGGAGAATATCCATCCGTAAAGCTCCAGGGCCAGATGGAATACCTGGTCTGGCCATTAAGACCGCTGCGCTGAATGTGCCACAAATTTTGGCGGACACATTTAGTGCATGTTTTCAATTAGGATGCTTCGCAGCAAGGTGGAAGGTAAAGAGGCTAGTGTTTCACCCAAAGGGGAGCCGACCACTGGAGAACCCTTCCTCGTACCGACCACTCTGTTTGTTGGATATAGCTGGGAAGCTATTCAAGCTGGTCATTTGTGCCAGGCTACAAGCAGCCATTGCACAGGAAGGCGATCTGTCCGACAATCAGTTCGGTTTTTGGAAAGGGCGCTCAACTATTGACGCTATAAGTCGAGCTGTCGAGCTGGCCACCAATGCCATTGGTGGTACTGAGAATTCTAGGCGCATGTGTGCTATCATCGCACTGGATATCCGCAATGCCTTCAACTCGGCTCGGTGGGACAATATTATGTTGTCCTTGGAACAATTAAAGGTGCCGCTTAACATGTACACTCCCGGATCACCGGTGTCGGCCTGTTAACACGCGCGAGCGGAAGACCATGTTCGCAACAGTTGCGCGTGCGGTTATGTAACACATACATATATAGATGGGAACGCAAATCGAAACGGATGAATTCTCATTGTATCGTATTATTCATTGGGAAGATGAATAATATAGTATATTATTCATATGTACATCGTGTCTATATGTATCATGTATAATGACAACTTCATAGTTGGGAGGTGAGATTGCTTACAGCTCTGTTCAGTGGCTGTTAAAATGGCCGAGGCTTTGTATAATAATATTAATGGTATTAATGGTTAACAGTGTTATAGTCTGTCTCTCTCTCTCCCTCTCTCTCTCTCTTTCTCTCTGGAAGGATTTCGAAGGGGCCATAGCACCCAGACAGCATTATTGGGGGTCATGGATGATGTCAGAAGAGCTATTGATTCTCGGATGATCACGGTTCTGATGTTGTTCGACTTCTCAAAGGTCTTCGATACAGTGCCTCACGATAGGCTTATTACTAAATTGAGTAATATTGGGTGCTCGGATAATGTCTTAAATTGGTTTTATAGGTATTTGGTGGGTCGCACACAGGCCATGGAGGGTGAGGGTGGCGAGCTGTCTGATTGGTTAAGAATAAATGCGGGTTTACCTCAGGGCAGTGTACTTGGTTCGATCTTATTTTCCATTTTTATAAATGATTTGCCGAATGTTTTGAAATATAGTAAATGTATGTTTTTCGCGGATGATGCCCAGGTTTATTCGTCGTTTTATCCGGCGGAGTTTGAATCAGGAATTCAGCGAATCTCTGAGGATGCAAATGCCATTGCTGTGTGGGCGAATAAAAATGGTCTCGAACTAAATGTAAATAAAACAAAGGTTATAATCCTGGGCAGTCAGGCGTTTATTTTTCGTATCGACCTTAACACTGCCCCGAGAGTTAGAATAGGAAATGAATACCTACGGTATGAAAATGAAGTTAAGTCACTGCGATTAATTATTTCGCCTACCCTAGATTGGTCAAATGAGATATCGGCAATTTCTAAACGTGTACATGAAGTCCTTCATTCCTTCCCACATTTCGATTATGCGTGGGCGGTTTATGATGACATTGACCAAATCAAAAATCTAAAATTACAAGGACTACTAAATGCGTGCGTAAGATTTGTGAGGGGTGATCTGCTCAGATATGATCATGTGACACCCCACAGGCTTGATCTAAAATGGCTGTCGGTCGAGTCCAGACGCTCCTTCCTCATCGGTTCATTAGCATATAATATCATAATTCATAACTCGCCATCTTACCTCGCAAATCATTTCACAATATTGAATAACCCCGTCACTAATCCTCGCGCCTCATCACGTCATCCGCCTAAAGCACTTACATACTTACCACCGCGCACAGAAGTTCTAAATAAATCATTCGCCATTACATCATCCCGCATAATAAACACTTTACCCATTGACATTTTTATGAATTCCTCCCTAAACCTTTTCAAAAGATCCTTCTTTGAACATCTGTTTGGACTCGACCAGGCAGCTTGGTCCGACCGGGTTAGGTCTGAGCGAATCGTTTTGCGGTCCATCCCTCGTTTCCAAACGGAGTAGTTTTAGAGTTTTTCGCTTATCTATGTTATCCAGTATTTCAGTATTATCAAGTATTATTTTAAATCTATTATTATTGAAGCGTTTTAGACTATTATCTGCGTAATTACTGTAATTTTAAATCCGAAAATTATATTGCGAAACGATATGTTTTTAACTTAATTAGTATTTTACTCTATATTTTTCTCTCATCTGTGATCTTACATCATTTTAAATTTGTTTACGTTTTATATATATTTTATTTTTGTTGCGTAGTTTTAAGGATCTTTATTCTTTGTTTTTATTTATATTTTATTTGTGTAAGAAACCACAAATGTATTGCCAAAGTGCTTACGGGGTTTCTACCCCAAAAAGGTCCAATAAATAATATTCATTCGTTCGTTCATTCTCTCTCATAAACGAGTTCATGGAGTTCTTCATTCTTTAAGATTTTTTAAACGAGCGCTCTCGCGTCAGAACAGAAAAAGTCTAGTCGAGGCATTGGTTTTGCCACACTTTGGCTATGCATGCGCGGTTTTTCACGACTTGGATGCTTCCAGAAATTTAAAATTCCAGCGTTTACTAAATGCATGCGTTCGTTGTGTGTGGGGAAACATTCCTTAGCGCGAACATGTGACACCGTACCGTCTTAAGCTAGGATGGCTGTCGATCGAGCTCAGAAGATCCCTTTTCATCGGTACTAGGGCTTATAATATCATTTCGCATAAATCCCCTTCCTACATTGCCCGTCATTTCATTCTACGCGATGCTTCATTTTCATCCCGTTCTTCCTCACGCCATCCACCCCTGTCCCTCTTTTATCTCTCTAGAACTGAAGCCCTAAATAATTCCTACATAATCACTGCCTCTCGCCTCATTAATCACCTCCCTTTTACCAACTTTGACCCTCTCCTTTTTAGTTCCTTTAAATCAGCCCTATCATCCTATCTCTTTGAGCTCGATCGACAGACTTCGGAGGTGTGGGCTAGGAACGAAGGAATTGTCTGGCCTCCCTTGCCTGATTTCTGACCCTAATCGATCTCTGTTTTAAATTTTAATTTTAATTTAACTTCCGTTAATTTTATTCATTGTATCGCTGTATTTTTATTTTTTATTTGTATTTCACCGATTGTAATTTATCTATAGTGTTTTAACCTTTTTGGTATTTTATCTCCGATTATTTCTATTTTTATTTTCGCTTTATTTGTTATTTAGTTTAAGTACTTTTATTTTTATTTTTGTTATTTATTTATAGCTATATAACAGAATTCTTGCGCTGCGATTTTATACATTGTTATTTCATTCTTATTTTATTTTTATTTTTATATTTTGTTAATTATTTTTGTTAATAATTTTGTATATATTTTGTTTATTTACTTATTTTTATTTATAAGGAGGAATAAGGAGTGAAATTAGAAAATTTGTTAATTATTAATTAAGAAATACAGTGAAGAATGTTGTTAGTGAAGGAGAGAAAGAATTAATTAAAGAGTGTAAATGATTAATTAATAAATGATCATAATTTGTGCATTGCTTACGATTGATGTACACGATTAATTTAAACGTGTGTAATATAAAAAAAAAAATTTAAACGTGTAGGTACTTTTCCGGGAATCAGCACCGATGCAGCGAAGAGGTTGGAAGTTGGCCGTGGACTGCGCCGCCTGGGAAAACGTTTGTCGGTGCGTGCGCGCACCTCCATTTGCGCACCACTCCGCGTTAGTACCCGGGTACTGTCCCCGACGGTGGGGATCGCGCACACCACGGGAAGCGTATGCCATGCACGTTGTTTACGTGCCGGCCCGCGCTCAGTTGTCATCTTAAATCAATCTAGATTCAAGCGCGCGCACGCTGAGTACACGATTCGCGCTCGTATTGATACGGTGATCGCACATATACAGCATAGGGAATTCGGAACGCGAGTAGTGGGGGAACACGTGCATAATAGTAAGGAGTTAAATTTATGTTTGAATTTCGGACTGTTGACCAGAAATTACTACAGTGATCTATTGAACCAATCAATAGATGACTTTATTAGAGATGAGACTTCCGTATAGGTAAATATACAAGCATATTACGTTATATGACAGTAATTACCTCAAATATGGAAAGTTCAAATACCAGTTGGGACAATGATAACTTATGCAAATTAGTTGTCATTTTTATCTATAGCGGGTAAATATGGGTAGCTTGATTACACCTGTGACGGATGCGAAAAGGTTGAAAATTATAATATTGGCGGATCCCTCACAGGTAACGAGAGAGAGAACAGATAGGGATGTTATGAGATTGAGTGAAATAGAAAATCGAGGAAGAAGTCTGCCGTGATTCTGAAAACGGATCCTCGCCATTCTGTTTCTATCGATCCTAGATCATAGTGTTTTTTCTGATTCTACTGGTTACACTCTAAACCCTAAACTGTAAAAATCGACGCTAGATTGTTTAATTTGGTGATTTTACAATGGAAAATATAATAATTACATTTTAGAAAACTGTAGAATATGAAAATTACCGAAGTGAAAAGTGCGAAGAATCGGCGACTAGATTAAAAACTGTAAATAGGAAGAATCACACACACACACACACACACACACACACACACACACACACACACACACACACACACACACACACACACACACACACACACACACACACACACACACGTACACACACACACACACACACACGTACACACACACACCACACACACACACACACACACACTACACACTACACACGTACACACACACACACACACACACACACACACACACACACACACACACACACGAACGCACGCACGCACATATACACACACACACATATTCTACAATTTTCTAAAATGTAATTATTATATTTTCCATTGTATAAACTGTAATTTAGATATTTTATCAGTAGTAAACTGTAATTTTAGGTTTTTACACTTTTCGTACATTGTAAAATCACCAATTTAAACAATCTAGCGTCGATTTTTACAGTTTAGGGTTTAGAGTGTACGGAGATTCAGTGTGCTCTTTAATAATTCACAGGTCCACAAAACAAAAGGTTTTGTGCGCGGTATATTAGACCACGTGAACTTTATGTTTTTGGAGTCGCTGAATCCGAATCCGTGGTCCATCTGTGTCCAGATAGTGGAAAAGAAGATTAACCGTGAATAAATGACAAAGTCGGCAAGGAAGTCATTGAAGAAGTTTGTAGTGAAAGTAATAATGATGATGAAGATGAGGAAGAGTATGTACAGACAGAGAAAGATGCCACAATACGGACGCTTAATTAAGATGATTTTAACGATTAAATCAGAGATCTTGGGCTTCCAAAAGATGGAGCAGAATTGTTAACTTCAAGACCTAAAGAATGAAATATGCTGTCCAAAGGATCGAAAGTTTCCTTTTATCGTAACAGAGATGAACCTTTCCGAAAATACTTTATTGAAGAAGGAGACTTGGTGTATTGCAATGATGTTTATGGTCTCATGAATGAGGTAAAAGAGAATATATACGTACCCAATGATTGGAGGCTGTTCATAGATTCCTCTAAACGAAGCCTCAAAGCAGTATTGTTACATAATACAAATATGTATACTCCTGCACCCGTAGTCCATTCGGTAAAGCTGACGGGAACATATGAAAATATTGAGATAGTTTTGACTAAGATTAAGTATACAGAACACAATTGGCAGGTTTGTGGGGAACTTAAGATACTCACACTAATTCTGGGTCAGCAATTTGGTTTCACGAAGCTTCCATGCTTTCTGTGCCTGTGACCGGCCTTACCCCAGCCCGCCGACCTACGGAATTTTATAAAAAAAAAAATGCTATCCGATGTATTTTTAATTGTACTTTCTAAAAAAACAAGAAATTTTAATTGTACCCCCACCGTTTTTGAGAAAAAAAATGACAAAGTATTGCAATATTAAAACACCGATACCTCACCTTACAATCGTTCCTTCGTCCTAATTAGGGTGTAAAAAAATTGTACCTTTTTCGTACTTAATTGTACCACCCTCACTTTTCCGAAAAAATAACGGTATAACGCAAAAATATTAAAAAAGCAATATCGTCTGATTGACAGTCCGTTTTCAGCTACTGCGCATGCGCGGCCAACGGAAGTGCGAGATTCGCATGCACACGAGATTTTCAACCGCACGAGATTTTAAAATCGTAAAAAAGGGAAAAAATGCATGGCAGGCATTGATAAAATATCCATCCTCGCATTAATATTATTAATTACCAGAATTTGTGGAAAAAGTAATTGTACCCTCCAAATCATTGATATTTAACTCTACTACTATGAGTAAATAAAAAAATGTACATTATCTGTACGTAATAGTACAATCGTCAAACTTTGTATTTATTAATGGGAATCAATTAGAAACAATAGTAAATAATTAGCTGAACGAACAGGCGCACTATGCGCATGTGCGGTTGTGACGCCTATGAACTCAAGCGTTTTAAAAACGCGAAAAAAAGCAAGTAACGCTCGGTTATTTGACCTTGTAACCCCGTTTTTTGGTTATAATCCTAAAGAAGATGCATTATTATAAGGCTTTTATAGTTTTTTCATAAAAAAAGTCAAAAGTGTTTATTAGTTATGAGGGTTATGTGGGTATTTGAGACTTATATATAGACAGTCGTCTATAACTCTTTCGGGTTGAAAAATTGAGAAGTAAGTACGGCCCCGTCTTAGTCAATAACCTGAGGGATAGTTTATTTTTAAAAACATAAAGCAAATCAATAATAAAGAGTTCAGATAAATACCTTTCCATATAATTATATATATATATATATAAATAATATTATATACGTAATTTAATATATATATATATATATATATATATATGGGCTATTTCACGTCAAGTGGTACGATGAAAATTTTAAATCGCTCCAAAATTTGAAAACCGGCTGGAAATATCTTTCAGAAGATAGAAAAAAATTTTTAGGTGTTAAAAATAATTTGCCTAAGAGTTATTCCACCATGAAAAATGGAAATTTTTCAATTTTTTAGAAAAATTTATATTTTTAAAGCCATTTATCTCAAAATCTATTGATTTTTTTGAAAAAACATTAAAAACAACTTTTGTTCAAAATAATCTTTAGAACTTATCTACCTGGGTTACAATTCTTAATTTTAACATCTCGAAGAGATAGGGCACTTGGAAATATTGAATATCAAAAAAAGGCGACCACGCCACAATCGATTTTGATCTAACACCGCTCAAAAGATCACATTTTTTGAGAGCTTTCGATTGACGGTGGTTAGATTATTGGCCAAGACCGCTGTTGCAAGTTATGCCTCATAAACCTCATAAAATCACTAATTTTCATGTATTTTAGGGCATAACTTACACCAGCGGTCTTGGCCAATAATCTAACCACCGCCATTCGAAAGCTCTCAAAAAATGTGATCTTTTGAGCGGTGTTAGGTCAAAATCGATTGTGGCGTGGTCGCCTTTTTTTGATATTCAATATTTCCAAGTGCCCTATCTCTTCGAGATTTTAAAATTAAGAATTGTAACCCAGGTAGTTAAGTTCTAAGGATTATTTTGAACAAAAGTTGTTTTTAATGTTTTTTCAAAAAAATCAATAGATTTTGAGATAAATGGCTTTGAAAATAGAAATTTTTCTAAAAAATTGAAAAATTTCCATTTTTCATGGTGGAATAAGTCTTAGGCAAATTATTTTTAACACCTAAAAATTTTTTTCTATCTTCTGAAAGAGATTTCCAGCCTGAATTCAAATTTTGGAGCGATTTAAAATTTTCATCGTACCACTTGACGTGAAATAGCCCATATATATATACATTTGGATATAGGGGGTTATGGAGCCTCGTATGTTAAATTCCAATAACCCTATCTCTTTCCCACTCATTGTTAATATGGCAGGTTTATGGAGCCGGGGCTCCATAATCTTTTCTGTCTCTTTTTATCGTACTAAAGTACGTATCTTCCTTCTCTGTCATGGGCGTCATAAACCCCGAAATTTAAAATTATATGTATGTATGCATAGATAGGGTGGACCATATTTTTATTGTTGATTTGCTTTATGTTTTTAAAAATAAACTATCCCTCAGGTTATTGACTAAGACGGGGCCGTACTTACTTCTCAATTTTTCAACCCAAAACGAGTTATAGACGACTGTCTACATAACTGTCAAATACCCACATAAGCCTCATAAATAATAAACACTTTTGTTGTTACTTGCTTTTTTCGCGATTTTAAGACGCCTGCCTTCATAGGCCCGCTGGTAATTATTTAATTATTTTTGCTCAAATTTAATGTGTAAACCAACAAACTAATGATGGTACAATTAAGAACAAATGAAAAAGAATATTTAATACGTCTGTTAATTGTTAAACAGCTGTTGTGCACGCTGCTTTCAACGTTTCCACCTGTAACCTGACAATAACTTTTTTTTTCTCAAAACCTCAGGTGGTACAATTGAATTTTCTGTAAAGTCTATGAAAGATAAATGAATATACATCGTTGACTATTTTTTATAACATCTTTCGAGCATTTTTTGATCTATTCATGACTTTTAAATAACGCGCCATAAGCATGCGTTTCTCGTATTTCCGGTGACCGCGCATGCGCGGTGACTGGAAATATATTTGCATTATGTCAGTACAATTTTTTTGATTTTTTATTTATTGTATTATATTATTTCGCAAAAGTAACGGTGGTACAATTAAGTATAAAAAAGGTACAATTTTTCTGCACCTTTCCTTTAACGTTAAAACCACTTTAAAAGGAGCTATTGGCGGATTAATATTCTAGTACTTTAGGATTTTTTTCTAAAAAACTACGGGGGTACAATTGAAAATTTTTTTTTTGTTGAAAAGTACAATTAAAAATACGTCGATTAGCATTTTTTTTTATTATATTTCGAAGGGTCGTCGGGCTGGGGTAGGGTCGGTGTGCCTGTGGGACATACGAGATCGCAGTAGTCATTATACTAAAAAAGATTGGCCAGCTCGAGTAATAATGCTAAATGGATCTATGAAAATCATAAACAAACCCTTGATTAAGCCTTCGAAGATTCTCCTTCCTCCTTTGCACATAGAACTTGGTTTAATGAAACAATATGTAAAAGCTTCACTTACTTGGTTAAACAGTTTCCAGCTTTATCTAGTGTAAAATTGAAAGAAGGTATCTTTGATGGACCTCAAATTCGTAAATTGCTAAGAGATGAATCATTCGTTACACAATGACTGGAGGCTGTTCATAGATTCCTCTAAACGAAGCCTCGCAGTAGTCATTATACTAAAAAAGATTGGCCAGACTCGAGTAATAATGCTAAATGGATCTATGAAATCATAAACAAACCCTTGATTAAGCCTTCGAAGATTCTCCTTCCTCCTTTGCACATAGAACTTGGTTTAATGAAACAATATGTAAAAGCTTCACTTACTTGGTTAAACAGTTTCCAGCTTTATCTAGTGTAAAATTGAAAGAAGGTATCTTTGATGGACCTCAAATTCGTAAATTGCTAAGAGATGAATCATTCGTTACACAATGACTGAGAAAGATCGAGCTGCATGGCTAAGCTTTAAAATGTAGTTAAAATTTTGTTGGGTAATCACAAGAGTGGAAACTAGGGAATTGGTAGTCGAAATGCTCAAAAACTATGAGAAATTGGGCTGTCTGATGAGTTACAAGTTGCATTTTCTTGATTCGCATCTTGATAACTTCCCACAAAATCTTGGGGATTACAGCGAAGAACAAAGAGAACGCTTTCATCAAGATATGAAGGAAATAGAAAGACGTTATCAGGGTAGGTGGAATACACATATGATGGCTGACTACTGTTGAACATTAAAAAGAGAGAACACTGACAATAGTAAACAGCGCAAACGTAATCCACTTCCCAGGTCATTAGAGGATAAAAGAGTACGGAAGGACAGATTGTCTTAGGTTATGGATTTATCGATTTATGAGATATTTGGATTATTGGGTAATATGGTTTTTGAGGTAAGGTTCTGAGGTATCTAAAGGTTGTGGGATCGAGTGATTTTGGAATTTACGATATAGTTTTACAGATAAAGTAATGCATTCGATGGCTTTGGTGCATTTTCAATTACACGATACATTTTCTGAATTTGACCTTGGTCTGACCTTTACCCTGACGTGACCGGGTTAAATGGCCCACGGATTCGTATTCAGCGACCCTAAAAACATGTAGATACACTGTTTCACTTTGTTTGCGATGTATTTTCTGAATTTGACCTTGGCCTGAGCTTGATCCGGTCGTGCCCGGATCAAATGGTCGCCGGTTTCGGTATAAGCGATCCCAAAAACATATTGATATACTGGTTTACTTTGTTTGCGATGAATTTTGTGAATTTGACCTTGGCCTGGCCTTAATCCTGACGTGCCCGAGTCAAATGGACCACGGATTCGGATTCAGCGACCCCAAAAACATAAAGTTCACGTGGTCTAATATACCGCGCACGAAACTTTTTTTTTGTGGGCCTGTGATAATTAATAGTATTTAGCATTCTCTTTGTTTATTAAGGAGGATTAATTAACGTATAAAGGGGGATTAAGGAGTTATATTGATAATATCTACTTTGAAATACGGATGAAAAATTATTGTTTATAATATATCGACATTATTATTATTATTATTATTATTATTATTATTATTATTATTATTATTATATTGTGTTGTTGTTGTTGTTGTTGTTGTTGTTGTTGTTGTTGTTAATGTTTACTGAATTCTTTTGGTGAATTAATTTAATTATTAATATAATAGGTGATATTACTAGTGGGGACGATAGACAGTGATTTAGTGCGCGTTATATTAATTAATTAAATTATTTATGTAATTAATCTTAAAGATTGACGTTCTCTTTCTCGTGGTTAGTGGTGACACGGGATCTATCCTTAGATCCCATAATAAAATATTATTAACCGATATCTTCTTTTCGTAGTATTAATATTCGTTATCGCGAGTCAATAGATATCCGGATCTATATATTTTCATTCAACGGGACTTCCTCTGGATGAGTCCACCGGGTTATAAGGACAAATAAACCATTATCATCTTACGATGATGTCTGGGAGCGGGAAGAATTTTATTTAAAAAATTTTTTTATTTATAAATATAAACCAGCATCTCAAAGGTTAAAATCAAAGTAAAACAGATGTTAGATTTTGGGTTAATTCGCCGATCAGCAGTTATTTCATTAATCCATGCGTGATCGTTCCTAAAAACACGGATCTATTAGAATTTGCTTAGATGGTAGGAAATTAAACGAAAACCTTATACATAATTACGAATCTCCTCCGGATGTCGAAGAGATCTTCATGCAATGCAGAAATAGGAATTATATGTCTAATTTCGATCTCGAGAAAACAGCAAAAAATATACAGCTTTTATATGCGACAACAAAGTATATTTAATATTAAACCCTTCGGTATGAAAATAAGTAGCTCTGCCTTATTAAGGGGATTAGACAAAGCAATTATGAGACTGGACGACTTTCTACTTACTTTTGTTGACGATTTATTTGTCATATCTGTTAGTTTTGTAAACCATTTAAATCACTTAGAAAAATGATTTCTAAAATTACAAGAATGCAATCTGAGGTTAAATCTTAATAAATCAAACTTTATTAAACAAAACTTTAAAAAATTGCACAATGTATGCGAATCACAAGGATTTCAAGGATACATAATTTTTACACTAAATTTACTAGAAATTTCTCAAAAGAGACTGTACCTCTGTTAAAATCATTGAAAAAGACAAAATTTATATGGTCAGAGGAACACAAAAATGCTTTTCCTAAAATACAAAATTTATTTAATTCAAAAATTATTCTCAATTTTGCAAATAAAGATAAATCCTTTATCTTTACCACAGATACGAGTGATTACGCTATCGCAGGTATCCTATCACAAATAAATAATGAAAATGCAGAACAAATAATAACTTTCAGAAAGTATATATATTAATCGGTATTTACGAGCTAATTTGTGTTACTCAATATTTTTTGACAAATATTGCACAAAACCCTCTTTTACTAGCAAATTACTTGCAATCGCCAAGTTTTAAATGGTGTCAGAGGTATTAGAAAATTAATTAAAGGAAAGATCGAGTCTCCTGCTTCCCGGGCAGTTGCCTTACCACTTGGATACTGGGAACCCGACGATTCCACGCACCTTGTACCTTAAAGTCTTTATTTCTCGATATTTCATTAGACATCCCCCCTCCCCGTTTATCATATTTTAACCTTAGCATTCCATTTTAAATTTTGACTCTAAATAGCTCGTGCATGTGTTTCTAATCAAATATTATATATATATATATCTAACCTCAAAAAGTGAATTTTCCATATTTTTTTCAAACACCACTGGGTTTACCGCTATATAACTCAAAATCTATCAACTTTTACTATATAACATTATATGTAACATTCGTTGCTAATTATATCTAGAATTTATTCTTCTGGGTTAGAATTTCTAACTCAAGGTCATGTTACATAAACTACATGTCATATTCAACTTGAAAAAGTGCAAGTGCGCCACCTTTGATTTTTTCATCCAAAAGTCTAAAAGAAGCTTGGAGCAATACCTTTCAAATGGTCTGTAGCATTTATGGCCTCCAACTCTGTAAAAAGTTATGACAATTTAAAGAAAACAAAAATTCACAAAAATTAAACATGGTAATTCCCATTTAAATTTTTAAAAAAATTTCGTGTTTCTTTAAATTGTCATAACTTTTTACAGAATTGGAGGCCATAAAATGCTACAGACCATTGAAAGGTATTGCTCCAAGCTATCTTTTAGACTTTTGGATGAAAAAATCAATATATATATATATATATATACTTATAATAATAAGTTTAATATATATACTTTCTAATAAACACATGCACGAGCGATTTAGAGTCAAAATTTAAAATAATAACTTTCGTTAGTCGCACATTAAAAAATTCCGAGAGAAACTAAAACATAAACTAGAACATTAGTGAGTGTACTAACCGTGAGATAACCAGAATATTTAATACGACACACCACGAAACTACTGGGTTTCCACCCGTAGAATTACAATTTGACAATAAATGCGAACGAATTTGGGAAGATTATATGGATTTTAGTTTTAACAAAAATAAATTAGCATATTCAGAAAAATTAGAAAAAGCAAAATTGAATATGCACAACTATTTAGAAATACGAGCTAAAAAAGCTAATTTAAATAACAAACATTTTATATTTTCTAATGTGACGGTCCAGTTTGGCCACATTATAAAAATAAAATCAAATTATCATGGATAACTTTTCTTTTATTTATTCATTGATCATTGCAGGATAGAGATGTGCTCCGATCCAACAACCGACCAATGGATGAGCATTTCATTTAATTAATTAAATATTAATTAGTCAATAGTTTCATTGTCCACTGTATTTTAGACGACAGTTTCTTTTATAAGTGGTCAGGAGAAAACAAATTCTCCTATCATGCGTTACCTTAATAATTTCACAATATTACACTTTAAATCAACAATGACGTAGGTCGGGAAGAAAACAAATTCTCCCTTCATGCGTCACCTTGCGAAAAAAACTCTCGGTTGATGCGATTTAATAGAAGAAACTATATTTTGATTAAATTATTAAAATTTACTTTTGCACTACAAGACAATGCAACATATAATAAAATAAAAAATAAAATTTATAGAAGAAAATATAACATAATTTATTAACAAGACTTTATAGTGACTACGACCCTTTCTAACATTATGCTCGTCCGGTGAGCGAAAGTGTCGAAGTAAAACTAAATAATTTATAGTCACTCGGGACTGAAATAGTACGAAGAGGCCGCAGGTAATAATTCGTCGTTCTCGATGAATTGCTACCGACGAAATGCTGCTGAGGTAGCGAGAGCAGATGGTTTTGCTGAAGTTGCCAGTGGTGGGGGAAACTCTCCCGTTTTTGTAGATTCGGCTTAAATTCGCCTAAAATTTGATTCCCTCGCCATTGGACATCTCATGTGCATGCGTCGATAATGTATGTCGTGGTAACCCATGACGTCGTCGCTCGCAATGCATCGATGTACTTTTATAGTACATAACTAATATATTAATAATAATATTTAATTATAATGAATATAGTATTAAAATTTAAAAGGTGCAGTTTTTTATGCGCAAGTTTTGTTACGTACTTGCAAACTTATTGTAAAACTTATGATTCTACTGAAAATTGGTTTATGTCAATGCTAATCCTTATTACAAATATTATAATAGAGCATAGTAGCACTTCAAACATTTAATATAAATTAGTAATTATAAATAAATGTTTAATTATTTAATTAATTATAACTTTGTCAGTTTTGGTCGTATCGCTTTGATATTTTGATCAAAAATGGCAAATGTATATAAAAAAATTATAAAATTATAAATTTTACAGTTTTTGACATTGTGATATTTATATTAATTATTGAAACATTAATTTTCAAAAAAAATTTTTGCCCTACTTTGGGATCGAACCCCGTCATAGCGTATGGAAGTCAGATATTTTACCGCTGAGCTATCTTACTTTCTTATATGGGCTCATTCGATATGTATACATTTGCTAATCGATGGTATTAACCCATATAGATATGAATTTTACATTGTTTCGCTATAATGCATGCATACATTTTGATACATTAAGTTTGGTACGTCACAAAATATAATACAATATAATATAATATAATAGGAAAGGTAGGGTATATTCTTTAGAGAGGAATATACAACCAGCTCACAGGCAGAAACCTTTCAAAAGATGCAATGTGCAAAAGCGGCGTAGAACAGCTGTAAAGCTAATGAGATACACATTTTCTCAGACAGTATAACGGTGTTACAATCTCTGAGTGGTTATACCACCAAATTCAGTCGAATTTGGGAATGTCATAAGATACTAAATAGGCTGGTAAAGGAGAACAAACGGCTAATTCTAACATGGATACCAAGTCATATCTGTAATTAAAATACAAATTTATGGTATGGTACAAAATAGTAGTCGATCATTCCCTTTAATTTCAGTATTTTCTGTTACTGAAACTGTTTTATAAGAACTATACAGCTATACTTCGTAATAAAAAAATTTCGAGTTATTGTCCAAGTAGAAAAAATGGTATGGGTGTAAGACTTAAAGATATTAAATTATCAGGGAACAATTTTAAAAGTGTAATTAGAATATCCATACTAGGGAAATTCACACCTTCTTGGAAGCTTTTTTTATTTTAATACTTTCTATTACACAAATTGAATGATAAAAATTTAATAACTCATGAGTAAATTAATTAAAATAAAAATCTAAAAATATGAAAAATAATTAAATAGACTATTTTTTTAAACAAATTAAAAGTTTATGTTTATTCTTCTAACTATAATTTTATAATTGAAGACTATACTTTTACCAACACTTAAAGGTAAGGTTTCCCATTTATAAAAAGTTTAGTAAATGAATATCTCAATGCTCCGGATATCTGATTTAAATAACTTTAATAAGTAATACTCATATATATACTCGACGGTGAAGACTGGGAAGGGATTTTAACCTTCCTTCTCATACCAACTTATGAGTTAAAGAAATCATTAACTATTAATTAAGAGCAACAATAGCTCTTACAATGCTGTGAGGAAGATCAGGAAAGGACTTAGACTTTCCATCTCATCTCAACGTGTGAACTAAAAGACATAATTATAGCGTCCATGAAAAAGGAGATAAATTAATTACTTTTATAATAATACGTTTAACTTATTGACATTTAATTATTTTTATTTAACAATTTATTGTTCAAATAATCAATTCTCGCGCAATATTTAGAACGAATATTAGAGAATACATATAGATATCCTATTTATACAGGATTAATCACAAACGCGGAGGAGCCCAAATCGTTCCCTGGAAACTGTAAGTCGAGGCGGTTTGAAAGATGTAAGTAATGGCTTAAAATTATCAATTTAAATGTATTTATCATAAAATTTAATCGCATCAGTGAAAATTGATTATTGTACTATTTTCACCGTTGAATAATTATTTATTATCTTTTCAGGCACGACCGCTACACGGTCCTTAGCCGGAATGATACTGAAGTTCACATCGTTCGTAACGAACGAAAATCGAAAAAAAAAATTTTTTTCATAAATAAAAAAAAAAGCTAAATCTGCACTAAATACAAACTGTTGTAGGTAAAAAATAGATATATATATCATAATACAGTCCCAGGGCCCAATGAACACACAATAATCGCATTTCCGAGAAACGAAAAATTCGTACGGGTTTATAAATGATTTACCTAGCACGAAACCAAATCGATTGTACTTTACTAAGGTAGAGAAGGTTAAAAAAATTAAGAAAGATTTCTACCGTACCATTTTTTTGCAATGGGCCTATTAAGGGACATTTTCAGTCGTTTTTCAAGCAATTTGAAAAATTTCAAGGAACAAAAAATTCGTACGGGTTTATAAATCATTTACCTAGCACGAAACCAAATCGATTGTACTTTCCTAAGGTAGAGAAGGTTACAAAAAAATTTAGAAAGATTTCTACCGTACCGTTTTTTTGCAGTGTGCCAATAAAGGTATATTTCCGCCGTTTTCCAAGCAACTTTGATAAATTTCGAGGAACAAAAAATTCGCACAGCTTTATAAATCATTTACCTAGCACGAAACCAAATCGATTGTACTTTACTAAGGTAGACAAGGTTACAAAAAAATTAAGAAAGATTTCTACCGTACCATTTTTTTGCAAAGGGCCTATAAAGGGACATTTTCAGTCGTTTTTCTAGCAATTTGAAAAATTTCGAGGAACAAAAAATTCGCACGGGTTTATAAATCATTTACCTAGCACGAAACCAAATCGATTGTACTTTACTAAGGTAGAGAAGGTTACAAAAAAATTATAAACAATATCTACCGTACCATTATTTTTCAATGGGCCTATAAACGGACATTTTCTGACGTTTTCCTAGCAATTTGAAAAATTTCGAGGAACAAAAAATTCGCACGGGTTTATAAATTCATTTACCTCGCACGAAACCAAATGGATTGTACTTTACTAAGGTAGAGAAGGTTACAAAAAAATTATAAACAATATCTACCGTACCATTTTTTTGCAATGGGCCTATAAACGGACATTTTCAGACGTTTTCCTAGCAATTTGAAAAATTTCGAGGAACAAAAAATTCGCACTGGTTTATAAATCATTTACCTAGCACGAAACCAAATGGATTGTACTTTACTAAGGTAGAGAAGGTTAAAAAAAATTATAAACAATATCTACCGTACCATTTTTTTGCAATGGGCCTATAAAGGGACATTTTCAGACGTTTTCCTAGCAATTTGAAAAATTTCGAGGAACAAAAAATTCGCACGGGTTTCTAAATGATTTACCTAGCACGAAACCAAATCGATTGTACTTTACTAAGGTAGAGAAGGTTACAAAAAAATTATAAACAATCTACCGTACCATTATTTTTCAATGGGCCTATAAACGGACATTTTCTGACGTTTTCCTAGCAATTTGAAAAATTTCGAGGAACAAAAAATTCGCACGGGTTTATAAATTCATTTACCTCGCACGAAACCAAATGGATTGTACTTTACTAAGGTAGAGAAGGTTACAAAAAAATTAAACAATATCTACCGTACCATTTTTTTGCAATGGGCCTATAAACGGACATTTTCAGACGTTTTCCTAGCAATTTGAAAAATTTCGAGGAACAAAAAATTCGCACTGGTTTATAAATCATTTACCTAGCACGAAACCAAATGGATTGTACTTTACTAAGGTAGAGAAGGTTAAAAAAATTAAACAATATCTACCGTACCATTTTTTTGCAATGGGCCTATAAAGGGACATTTTCAGACGTTTTCCTAGCAATTTGAAAAATTTCGAGGAACAAAAAATTCGCACGGGTTTCTAAATGATTTACCTAGCACGAAACCAAATCGATTGTACTTTACTAAGGTAGAGAAGGTTCCAAAAAAAATAAACATACTACCGTACCATTTTTTTATGCAAGTGGGCCTATAAACGGACATTTTCAGTCGTTTTCCTAGCAATTTGAAAAATTTCGAGGAACAAAAAATTCTGCACGGGTTTATAAATCATTTACCTAGCACGAAACCAAATCGATTGTACTTGACTAAGGTAGAGAAGGTTACAAAAAAATTATAAACAATATCTACCGTACCGTTTTTAAGCAGTGAGCCTATAAAGGGACATTTTCAGTCGTTTTTCTAGCAATTTGAAAAAATTTCGAGGAACAAAAAATTCGTACGGGTTTATAAATCATTTACCTAGCACGAAACCAAATCGATTGTACTTTACTAAGGTAGAGAAGGTTACAAAAAAATTAAGAAAGATTTCTACCGTACCGTTTTTAAGCAGTGGGCCAATAAAGGGACATTTTCAGTCGTTTTTCTAGCAATTTGAAAAATTTTCGAGGAACAAAAAATTTCGCACGGGTTTTATAATCATTTACCTAGCACGAAACTAAATCGATTGTACTTTACTAGGTAGAGAAGGTTACAAAAAAATTATAATCGATTTCTACGGTACCGTTTATTTTGCAGAGGGCCTATAAAGGGACATTTTCAGACGTTTTCCTAGCAATTTGAAAAATTTCGAGGAACAAAAAATTCGCACGGGTTTATAAATTCATTTACCTCGCACGAAACCAAATGGATTGTACTTTACTAAGGTAGAGAAGGTTACAAAAAAATTATTAACAATATCTACCGTACCATTTTTTTTGCAATGGCCTATAAACGGACATTTTCAGGACGTTTTCCTAGCAATATTGAAAAATTTCGAGGAACAAAAAATTCGTACGGGTTATAAATCATTTACCTAGCACGAAACCAAATCGATTGTACTTTACTAGGTAAGAAGGTTACAAAAAATTAGAAAGATTTCTACCGTACCGTTTTTTAAGCAGTGGGCCTATAAAGGGACATTTTCAGTCGTTTTCTAGCAATTTGAAAAAATTTCGAGGAACAAAAAAATTCGCACGGTTTATAAATCATTTACCTAGCACGAAACTAATCGATTGTACTTTACTAAGGTAGAGAAGTTACAAAAAAATTATAATCGATTTCTACGGTACCGTTTATTTGCAGAGGGCCTATAAAGGGACATTTTCAGACATTTTCTAGCAATTTGAAAAATTTCGAGGAACAAAAAATTCGCACGGGTTTATCAATTCATTTACCTCGCACGAAACCAAATGATTGTACTTTATACTAAGGTAGAGAATGTTACAAAAAAATTATAAACAATATCTACCGTACCATTTTTTTGCAATGGGCCTATAAACGGACATTTCAACGTTTTCCTAGCAATTTGAAAAATTCAGGAACAAAAAATTCGCACGGGTTTATAAATCATTTACCTAGCACGAAACAATATGGATTGTACTTTACTAAGGTAGAGAAGGTTACAAAAAAATTATAAACAATATCTACCGTACAATTAATTTGCAATGGGCCTATAAAGGGACATTTCAGACGTTTCCTAGCAATTTGATAAAATTTCGAGGAACAAAAAATTCAGCACGGGTTTCTAAATGATTTACCTAGCAGAAACCAATCGATTGTACTTTACTAAGGTAGAGAGGTTCCAAAAAATTATAAACCATATCTACGTACCGTTTTAAGCAGTGGGCCTACTAAATGGACATCTTCAGTCGTTTTCCTAGAAATTTTGAAAAATTTCGAGGAACAAAAATTTGCACGGGTTTATAAATCATTTACCTAGCACGAAACCAAATCGATTGTACTTGCTACGGTAGACAAGGTTACAAAAAATTAAGAAAGATTTCTACATTACATTTTTTGCAATGGGCCTATAAATGGACATTTTCAGACGTTTCTCCCTAGCAATTGGAAATTTTCGAGGAACAAAAAATCTGCACCGGACTTATAAATCATTTACCTAGCCGAAACCAAATCGATTGAATCTTGACTAAGGTAGACAAGGTTACAAAAAAATTAAGAAAGATTTCTACCGTACCGTTTTTAAGCAGTGGGCCTATAAGGGACATTTTCAGTCGTTTTTTAGCAATTTGAAAATTTCGAGGACAAAAAATTTGCACGGGTTTATAAATCATTTACCTAGCACGAAACTAAATCGATTGTACTTTAATAAGGTAGAGAAGGGTCAAAAAAAATTATATCGACTTCTACGGTACCGTTTATTTGCAGGAGGGCCTATAAAGGGACAATTTTCAGACAGTTTTCCTAGCAATTTGAAAAATTTCGAGGAACAAAAAATTCGCACGGGTTTATAAATTCATTTACCTCGCACGAAACCAAATGGATTTTACTTTACTAAGGTAGAGAAGGTTACAAAAAATTATAAACAATATCTACCGTACCATTTTTTGCAATGGGCCTATAAACGGACATTTTCAGACGTTTTTCCTAGCAATTTGAAAATTTCGAGGAACAAAAATTCGCCACGGGTTATAAATCATTTACCTAGCACGAAACCAAATGGATGGTACTTTACTAAGGTAGAGAAGGTTACAAAAAATTATAAACAATATCTACCGTACCATTTTTTTGCAATGGGCCTATAAAGGGACATTTTCAGACGTTTTCCTAGCAATTTGAAAAAATTTCGAGGAACAAAAAATTCGTCACGGGTTTACTAAATGATTTACCTAGCACGAAACCAATCGATTGTACTTTACTAAGGTAGAGAAGATTCCAAAAAAATTATAAACAATATCTACCGTACCGTTTTAAGCAGTGGGCCTATAAATGGACATTTTCAGTACGTTGTCCTAGAAATTTGAAAAATTTCGAGGAACAAAAAATTTGCACGGGTTTATAAATCATTTACTAGCACGAAACCAAATCGATTGTACTTGACTAAGGTAGACAAGGTTACAAAAAAATTAAAGAAAGATTTCTACCGTACCATTTTGTTGCAATGGGCCTATAAATGGACATTTTCAGACGTTTTCCTAGCAATTTGAAAATTTTCGAGGAACAAAAAATTCTGCACGGGTTTATAAATCATTTACCTAGCACGAAACCAAATCGATTGTACTTTACTAATGGTAGAAGAAGGTTACAAAAATAATATAAGAATCGCTTTTCTAGCCGGTACTCGGTTTATTTGCAGAGGGCCTAATTAAAGGACATTTTCAGACGTTTTTTTTAACAATAGCCCTAGCAATTTGAAAATTTTCGAGGAACAAAAAAAGTTCGCACGGGTTTTATAAAATTTCATTTACCTAGCACGAAACCAACTGGATTGTCCTTTTACTAAGGTAGAGAAGGTTACAAAAAAATATAACAATATCTACCGTTACCATTTTTTTGCAATGGGCCTATAAAGGCGACCACTTTTCAGACGTTTTCCTAGCACTATGAAAAATTTTCGAGGAACAAAAACATTCTCACGGTTTTATCAATCATTTACCTAGCCCGAACCAAATCGATTGTACTTTACTAAGGTTAGAGACAAGGTTACAAAAAAAACTTAATAACCGATATCTACCGTACCGTATTTTAGCAGTGTGCACTATAAAGGGACATTTTCAGTCGTTTTTCTAGCAATTTGAAAAATTTGAGGGAACAAAAAATTCGCACGGGTTTATAAATCATTACCCTAGCACGACGAAACTAAATCGATTGTACTTACTAAGGTAGAGAAGGTTAAAGAAAATTAAGAATCGATTTCTAACGGTACCGTTTATTTGCAGAGGGCTCATAAAGGGACATTTTCCAGACATTTCCTAGCAATGTTGAAAAATTTCGGCAGGAACAAAAAGATTCGCACGGGTTATAAATTCATTTAGCCTCGCACGAAACCAAATGGATTGTACTTTACTAAGGTAGACGAATGTTACAAAAAAATTATAAACAATATCTACCGTACCATTTTTTTTGCAATGGGCCTATAAACGGACATTTCAGGACGTTTTCCTAGCAATTTTGAAAAATTTCAAGGAACAAAAAATTCGCACGGGTTTATAAAATCATTTACCCTAGCACGAAACCAAATGCGATTGTACTTTACTAAGGTAGAGAAGGTACAAAAAATTATAAACATATCTACCGTACAATTAATTTGCAATGGGCCTATAAAGGGACATTTTCAGACGTTTTCCTAGCAATTTGAAAAATTTCGAGGAACAAAAAATTCGCACGGGTTTTAAATGATTTACCTAGCACGAAACCAAATCGATTGTACTTTACTAAGGTAGAGAAGGTTCCAAAAAAATTATAAACAATATCTACCGTACCGTTTTTAAGCAGTGGGCCTATAAATGGACATCTTCAGTCGTTTTCCTAGCAATTTGAAAAATTTCAAGGAACAAAAAATTCGCACGGGTTTATAAATCATTTACCTAGCACGAAACCAAATGGATTGTACTTTACTAAGGTAGAGAAGGTTACAAAAAAATTATAAACAATATCTACCGTACAATTAATTTGCAATGGGCCTATAAAGGGACATTTTCAGACGTTTTCCTAGCAATTTGAAAAATTTCGAGGAACAAAAAATTCGCACGGGTTTCTAAATGATTTACCTAGCACGAAACCAAATCGATTGTACTTTCCTAAGGTAGAGAAGGTTCCAAAAAAATTATAAACAATATTCTACCGTACCGTTTTTAAGCAGTGGGCCTATAAATGGACATCTTCAGTCGTTTTCCTAGAAATTTGAAAAATTTCGAGGAACAAAAAATTTGCACGGGTTTATAAATCATTTACCTAGCACGAAACCAAATCGATTGTACTGACTAAGGTAGACGAAGGTTACAAAAAATTAGAAGATTTCTATACAAGTACCATTTTTTTGCAATGGGCCTATAAATGGACATTTTCAGACGTTTTCCTAGCAATTTGAAAATTTTTCGAGGAACAAAAAATTTGCACGGATTTATAAATCATTTACCTAGCACGAAACCAAATCGATTGAACTTGACTAAGGTAGACAAGGTTACAAAAAAATTAAGAAAGATTTCTACCGTACCGTTTTTAAGCAGTGGGCCTATAAAGGGACATTTTCAGTCGTTTTTCTAGCAATTTGAAAATTTTCGAGGAACAAAAAATTTGCACGGGTTTATAAATCATTTACCTAGCACGAAACTAAATCGATTGTACTTTAATAAGGTAGAGAAGGTTACAAAAAAATTATAATCGACTTCTACGGTACCGTTTATTTGCAGAGGGCCTATAAAGGGACATTTTCAGACGTTTTCCTAGCAATTTGAAAAATTTCGAGGAACAAAAAATTCGCACGGGTTTATAAATTCATTTACCTCGCACGAAACCAAATGGATTGTACTTTACTAAGGTAGAGAAGGTTACAAAAAAATTATAAACAATATCTACCGTACCATTTTTTTGCAATGGGCCTATAAACGGACATTTTCAGACGTTTTCCTAGCAATTTGAAAAATTTCGAGGAACAAAAAATTCGCACGGGTTTATAAATCATTTACCTAGCACGAAACCAAATGGATTGTACTTTACTAAGGTAGAGAAGGTTACAAAAAAATTATAAACAATATCTACCGTACCATTTTTTTGCAATGGGCCTATAAAGGGACATTTTCAGACGTTTTTCCTAGCAATTTGAAAAATTTCGAGGAACCAAAAAATTCGCACGGGTTTCTAAATGATTTACCTAGCACGAAACCCAATCGATTGTACTTTACTAAGGTAGAGAAGATTCCAAAAAAATTATAAACAATATCTACCGTACCGTTTTTAAGCAGTGGGCCTATAAATGGACATTTTCAGTCGTTTCCTAGAATTTGAAAAATTTCGAGGAACAAAAATTGCACGGGTTTATAAATCATTTACCTAGCACGAAACCAAATCGATTGTACTTTACTAAGGTAGACAAGGTACAAAAAAATTAAGAAAGATTTCTACAGTACCATTTTTTTGCAATGGGCCTATAAATGGACATTTTCAGACGTTTTCCTAGCAATTTGAAAAATTTTCGAGGAACAAAAAATATGCACGGGTTTATAAATCATTTACCTAGCACGAAACCAAATCGATTGTACTTGACTAAGGTAGACAAGGTTACAAAAAAATTAAGAAAGATTTCTACCGTACCATTTTTTTGCAATGGGCCTATAAACGGACATTTTCAGACGTTTTCCTAGCAATTGAAAAATTTCGAGGAACAAAAATTCGCACGGGTTTATAAATCATTTACCTAGCACGAAACCAAATGGATTGTACTTTACTAAGGTAGAGACGGTTACAAAAAAATTATAAACAATTATCTACCGTACCATTTTTTGCAATGGGCCTATAAAGGGACATTTTCAGACGTTTTCATAGCAATTTGAAAATTTTCGAGGAACAAAAATTCGCACGTGTTTATCACTCAATTTACCTAAGGCACGAAACCAAGTCCGATTTACTTTACTAACGGTTGACAATGGTTACAAAAAAATTATAAACGATATCTACCCGTACCCGTATTTTTGCAGTGTGCCAATAAAGGGGACATTTCGGCCGTTTTACCAAGCAACTTTGAAAAATTTCGAGGAACCAAAAAATTCGCCTCGGGTTTATAAATCTTTACCTAGCACGAAACCAAATGGATTGTACTTTACTAAGGTAGAGAAGGTTACAAAAAAATAACAAAAATTTGTACTGTACCATTTTTTGCAATGGGCCAATAAAGGTATATTTCCGCCGTTTTCCAAGCAACTTTGAAAAAGTTCGAGCAACAAAAAATTCGTACGGGTATATAAATGATTTACCTAGAACGAATCTAAATCGATTGTACTTTACTAAGGTAGAGAAGGTTACAAAAAAATTATAAACAATATCTACCGTACCGTTTTTAAGCAGTGGGCCTATAAATGAACATTATCAGTCGTTTTCCTAGCAATTTGAAAAATTTCGAGGAACAAAAAATTCTTACGGGTTTCTAAATGATTTACCTAGCACGAAACCAAATCGATTGTACTTGACTAAGGTAGACAAGGTTACAAAAAAATTAAGAAAGATTTCTACCATACCATTTTTTTGCAATGGGCCTATAAACGGGCATTTTCAGACGTTTTCCTAGCAATTTGAAAAATTTCGAGGAACAAAAAATTCGCACGGGTTTATAAATCATTTACCTAGCACGAAACCAAATGGATTGTACTTTACTAAGGTAGAGAAGGTTACAAAAAAATTATAAACAATATCTACCGTACCGTTTTTAAGCAGTGGGCCTATAAATGAACATTATCAGTCGTTTTCCTAGCAATTTGAAAAATTTTCGAGGAACAAAAAATTCTTACGGGTTTCTAAATGATTTACCTAGCACGAAACCAAATCGATTGTACTTGACTAAGGTAGACAAGGTTACAAAAAAATTAAGAAAGATTTCTACCGTACCATTTTTTTGCAATGGGCCTATAAACGGGCATTTTCAGACGTTTTCCTAGCAATTTGAAAAATTCGAGGAACAAAAAATTCGCACGGGTTTATAAATCATTACCTAGCACGAAACCAAATGGATTGTACTTTACTAAGGTAGAGAAGGTTACAAAAAAATTATAAACAATATCTACCGTACCATTTTTTTGCAATGGGCCTATGAAGGGACATTTTCAGACGTTTTCCTAGCAATATGAAAAATTTCGAGGAACAAAAAATTCGCACGGGTTTCTAAATGATTTACCTAGCACGAAACCAAATCGATTGTACTTTACTAAGGTAGAGAAGGTTCCAAAAAAATTATAAACAATATCTACCGTACCGTTTTTAAGCAGTGGGCCTATAAATGGACATTTTCAGTCGTTTTCCTAGAAATTTGAAAAATTTCGAGGAACAAAAAATTTGCACGGGTTTATAAATCATTTACCTAGCACGAAACCAAATCGATTGTACTTTACTAAGGTAGACAAGGTTACAAAAAAATTAAGAAACATTTTTACAGTACCATTTTTTTGCAATGGGCCTATAAGTAACATTTTCAGACGTTTTCCTAGCAATTTGAAAAATTTCGAGGAACAAAAAATTCGCACGGGTTTATAAATCATTTACCTAGCACGAAACCAAATCGATTGTACTTTACTAAGGTAGACAAGGTTACAAAAAAATTATAAACGATTTCTACCGTACCGTTTTTTTGCAATGGGCCTATGAAGGGACATTTTCAGACGTTTTCCTAGCAATTGAAAAATTTCGAGGAACAAAAAATTCGCACGGGTTTCTAAATGATTTACCTAGCACGAAACCAATCGATTGTACTTTACTAAGGTAGAGAAGGTTCCAAAAAATTATAAACAATATCTACCGTACCGTTTTTAGCAGTGGGCCTATAAATGGACATTTTCAGTCGTTTTCCTAGAAATTTGAAAAATTTCGAGGAACAAATAATTTGCACGGGTTTATAAATCATTTACCTAGCACGAAACCAAATCGATTGTACTTTACTAAGGTAGACAAGGTTACAAAAAAATTAAGAAACATTTTTACAGTACCATTTTTTTGCAATGGGCCTATAAGTAACATTTTCAGACGTTTTCCTAGCAATTTGAAAAATTTCGAGGAACAAAAAATTCGCACGGGTTTATAAATCATTTACCTAGCACGAAACCAAATCGATTGTACTTTACTAAGGTAGACAAGGTTACAAAAAAATTATAAACGATTTCTACCGTACCGTTTTTTTGCAGTCTGCCAATAAAGGGACATTTCCGCCGTTTTCCAAGCAACTTTCAAAAATTTCGAGGAACAAAAAATTCGCTCGGGTTTATAAGTCATTTACCTAGCACGAAACCAAATGGATTGTACTTTACTAAGGTAGAGAAGGTTACAAAGAAATTATAAACAATATCTACCGTACCGTTTTTAAGCAGTGGGCCTGTAAATGGACATTTTCAGTCGTTTTCATAGAAATTTGAAAAATTTCGAGGAACAAAAAATTCGCACGGGTTTATAAATCATTTACCTAGCACGAAACCAAATCGATTGTACTTTACTAAGGTTAACAAGGTCACAAAAAAATTATAAACGATATCTACCGTACCGTATTTTTGCAGTGTGCCAATAAAGGGACATTTCCGCCGTTTTCCAAGCAACTTTCAAAAATTTCGAGGAACAAAAAATTCGCTCGGGTTTATAAGTCATTTACCTAGCATGAAACCAAATGAATTGTACTTTACTAAGGTCGAGAAGGTTACAAAGAAATTATAAACAATATCTACCGTACCATTTTTTTGCAATGGGCCTATAAAGGACATTTTCAGACGTTGTCCTAGCAATTTGAAAAATTTCGAGGAATAAAAAATTCGTACGGGTTTATAAATCATTTAGCTAGCACGAAACCTAATCGATTGTACTTTAATAAGGTAGAGAAGGTTACAAAAAAATTATAAACAATATCTACCGTACCGTTTTTAAGCAGTGGGCCTATAAATGGACATTTTCAGTCGTTTTCATATAAATTTGAAAAATTTCGGGGAACAAAAAATTCGCACGGGTTTATAAATCATTTACCTAGCACGAAACCAAATCGATTGTACTTTACTAAGGTAGACAAGGTTACAAAAAAATTAAGAAAGATTTCTACAGTACCATTTTTTTGCAATGGGCCTATAAAGGGACATTTTCAGACGTTTTCCTAGCAATTTGAAAATTTTCGAGGAACAAAAAATTCGCACGGGTTTATAAATCATTTACCTAGCACGAAACCAAATCGATTGTACTTTACTAAGGTTGACAAGGTTACAAAAAAATTATAAACGATTTCTACCGTACCGTATTTTTGCAGAGTGCTAATAAAGGGACATTTCCGCCGTTTTCCAAGCAACTTTGAAAAATTTCGAGGAACAAAAAATTCTACGGGTTTATAAATCATTTACCTAGCACGAAACCAAATGGATTGTACTTTACTAAGGTAGAGAAGGTTACAAAAAAATTAAAAACAATATCTACCGTACCGTTTTTTTGCAATGGGCCTATAAAGGGACATTTTCAGACGTTTTCCTAGCAATTTGAAAAAATTTTTGGAACAAAAAATTCGTACGGGTTTATAAATCATTTACCTAGCACGAAACCTAATCGATTGTACTTTAATAAGGTAGAGAAGGTTACAAAAAAATTATAATCGATTTCTACCGTACCGTTTATTTGCAGTGTGCCAATAAAGGGACATTTCCGCCGTTTTCCAAGCAACTTTGAAAAATTTCGAGGAACAAAAAATTCGCACGGTTTCGTGCTAGGTAAATGATTTATAAACCCGTACGAATTTTTTGTTCCTTGAAATTTTTAAAATTGCTTGGAAAACGACTAAAATTGTCCATTTACAGGCCCACTGCAGAAAAATGGTAAGGTAGATATTGTTTATAATTTTTTTGTAACCTTCTCTACCTTAGTAAACTACAATCCATTTGGTTTCGTGCTAGGTAAATCATTTATAAACCAGTACGAATTTTTTGTTCCTTGAAATTTTTTAAATTACTTGAATAACGACTGTAAATGTCCCTTTATAGGCCCTCTGCAAATAAACGGTACGGTAGAAATCGATTATAATTTTTTGTAACCTTCTCTACCTAGTAAAGTACAATCCATTTGGTTTCGTTCTAGGTAAATGATTTATAACCCCGTGCGAATTTTTTGTTCCTCGAAATTTTTCAAAGTTGCTTGGAAAACGGCGGAAATGTCCCTTTATTGGCACACTGCAAAAAAACGGTACGGTAGAAATCGTTTATAATTTTTTTGTAACCTTGTCTACCTTAGTAAAGTACAATCGATTTGGTTTCGTGCTAGGTAAATGATTTATAAACCCGTGCGAATTTTTTGTTCCTCGAAATTTTTCAAAGTTGCGTGGAAAACGGCGGAAATATACCTTTATTGGCACATCGCAAAAAAACGGTACGGTAGAAATCTTTCTTAATTTTTTTGGAACCTTCTCTACCTTAGTAAAGTACAATCGATTTGGATTCGTGCTAGTGAAATGATTTATAAACCCGTGCGAATTTTTTGTTCCTCGAAATTTTTCAAATTGCTAGGAAAACGTCTGAAAATCTCCCTTTATAGGCCCATTGCAAAAAAATGGTACGGTAGATATAGTTTATAATTTTTTTGTAACCTTCTCTACCTTAGTAAAGTGCAATCCATTTGGTTTCGTGCTAGGTAAATGATTTACAAACCCGTGCGAATTTTTTGTTCCTCGAAATTTTTCCAATTGCTTGGAAAACGACGGAAATGTCCCTTTATTGGCACACTGCAAAAAAACGGTACGGTAGAAATCGTTTATAATTTTTTTGTAACCTTGTTTACCTTAGTAAAGTACAATCGATTTGGTTTCGTGCTAGGTAAATGATTTACAAACCCGTACGAATTTTTTGTTCCTTGGAATTATTTAAATTGCTTGGAAAACGACTAGAATTGTCCCTTTATAGGCCCACTGCAGAAAAATGGTACGGTAGATATTGTTTTATAATTTTTTTGAACATTCTCTACCTTATCAAAGTACAATCCATTTGGTTTCGTGCTAGGTAAATGATTTATGAACCCGTGCGAATTTTTTGTTCCTCGAAATTTTTCAAATTGCTAGAAAAACGACTGAAAATGTCCCTTTATAGGCCCATTGCAAAAAACTGGTACGGTAGAAATCGTTTATACTTTTTTTGTAACCTTCTCTACCTTAGTAAAGTACAATCCATTTGGTTTCGTGCTAGGTAAATGATTTATAAACCCGTAGCGAATTTTTTGTTCCTCGAAATTTTCAAATTGCTTGGAAAACGGCTGAAAATGTCCCTTTATAGGCCCACTGCAAAAAACTGGTACGGTAGAATCTGTTTATAATTTTTTTGTAACCTTCTCTACCTTAGTAAAGTACAATCCGATTTGGTTCGTGCTAGGGTAAATGATTTATAAACCCGTGCGAATTTTTTGTTCCTCGAAATTTTTCAAAGTTGCTTGGAAACGGCGGAAATGTCCCTTTATTGGCCCACTGCAAAAAAACGGTACGGTAGAAATCGTTTATTAATTTTTTTGTAACCTTCTCTACCTTAGTAAAGTACATCAGATTTGGTTTCGTGCTAGGTAAATGATTTATAAACCCGTGCGAATTTTTTGTTCCTCGAAATTTTTTCAAATTGCTAGAAAAACGACTGAAAATGTTCCCTTTATAGGCCCATTGCAAAAAAATGGTACGGTAGAAATCTTCTTAATTTTTTTGTAACCTTCTCTACCTTAGTACAGTACAATCGATTTGGTTTCGTGCTAGGTAAATGATTTATAAACCCGTACGAATTTTTTGTTCCTTGGAATTATTTAAATTGCTTGGAAAACGACTAGAATTGTCCCTTTATAGGCCCACTGCAGAAAAATGGTACGGTAGATATTGTTTTTAATTTTTTTGAACATTCTCTACCTTAGTAAAGTACAATCCATTTGGTTTCGTGCTAGGTAAATGATTTATGAACCCGTGCGAATTTTTTGTTCCTCGAAATTTTTCAAATTGCTAGAAAACGACTGAAAATGTCCCTTTATAGGCCCATTGCAAAAAAATGGTAAGGTAGAAAATCTTTCTTAATTTTTTTGTAACCTTCTCTACCTTAGTACAGTACAATCGATTTGGTTTCGTGCTAGGTAAATGATTTATAAACCCGTACGAATTTTTTGTTCCTTGGAATTATTTAAATTGCTTGGAAAACGACTAGAATTGTCCATTTACAGGCCCACTGCAGAAAAATGGTATGGTAGAAATCGCTTATAATTTTTTTGTAACCTTCTCTACCTTAGTAAAGTACAATCGATTTGGTTTCGTGCTAGGTAAATCATTTGGAAACCCGTAAGATTTTTTGTTCCTCGAAATTTTTTCAAATTGCTAGAAAAACGACTGAAAATGTTCCTTTATAGGCCCATTGCAAAAAAATGGTACGGTAGAAATCTTTCTTAATTTTTTTGTAACCTTCTCTACCTTAGTAAAGTACAATCGATTTGGTTTCGTGCTAGGTAAATGATTTATAAACCCGTACGAATTTTTTGTTCCTTGGAATTATTTAAATTGCTTGGAAAACGACTAGAATTGTCCCTTTATAGGCCCACTGCAGAAAAATGGTACGGTAGAAATCGTTTATAATTTTTTTGTAACCTTCTCTACTTAGTAAAGTACAATTGACCTGGTTTCGTCCTAGGTAATGATTTATAAACCGTACGAATTTTTTGTTCCTTGAAATTTTCAAATTACTTGGATAACGACTGTAAATGTTCCTTTATAGGGCCCATTGCAAAAATGTTACGGTAGAAATCTTTCTTAATTTTTTTGTAACCATTCTCTACCTTAGTAAAGTACAATCCATTTGGTTTCGTGCTAGGTAAATCATTTATAAACCCGTACGAATTTTTGTTCTCGAAATTTTTCAAATTGCTTGGAAACGACAGAAAATGTCCCTTTATAGGCCCACTGCTTAAAAACGGTACGGTAGATATTGTTTAAGTTTTTTGTAACCTTCTCTACCTAGTAAAGTACAATTGACCCTGGATTCGTCTAGGTAAATGATTTATTAAACCCGTACGAATTTTATTGTTCCTTGAAATTTTTTAAATTACTTGGACTAACGACTGTAAATGTCCCTTTATAGGCCCACTGCAAATAAATGGTACGGTAGAAATCTTTCTAATTTTTTTGTAACCTTCTCTACCTTAGTAAAGTACAATCGATTTGGTTTCGTGCTAGGTAAATGATTTATAAACCCGTACGAATTTTTTGTTCCTCGAAATTTTTCAAATTGCTTAGGAAAACGACTGAAAATGTCCCTTTATAGGCCCATGCAAAAAACGGTACGGTAGATAATCGTTTATAATTTTTTGTAACCTTCTCTACCTTAGTAAAGTACAATCATTTGGTTTCGTGCTAGGTAAATGATTATAAACCCGTGCGAATTTTTTGTTCCTCGAAATTTTTCAAATTGCTTGGAAAAACGACTGAAATGTCCCTTTATAGGCCCACTGCAAAAAAACTGGTACGGTAGAAATCGTTTATAATTTTTTTGTAACCTTCTCTACCTTAGTAAAGTACAATCGATTGGTTTCGTGCTAGGTAAATGATTTATAAACCCGTACGAATTTTTTGTTCCTTGGAATTATTTAAATTGCTAGAAAAACGACTGAAAATGTCCCTTTATAGGCCCATTGCAAAAAAATGGTACGGTCGAAATCTTTCTTAATTTTTTTGCAACCTTCTCTACCTTAGTACAGTACAATCCATTTGGTTTCGTGCTAGGTAAATGATTTATGAACCCGTGCGAATTTTTTGTTCCTCGAAATTTTTCAAATTGCTAGAAAAACGACTGAAAATGTCCCTTTATAGGCCCATTGCAAAAAATGGTACGGTAGAAATCTTTCTTAATTTTTTTGTAACCTTCTCTACCTTAGTACAGTACAATCGATTTGGTTTCGTGCTAGGTAAATGATTTATAAACCCGTACGAATTTTTTGTTCCTTGGAATTATTTAAATTGCTTGGAAAACGACTAGAATTGTCCATTTACAGGCCCACTGCAGAAAAATGGTATGGTAGAAATCGCTTATAATTTTTTTGTAACCTTCTCTACCTTAGTAAAGTACAATCGATTTGGTTTCGTGCTAGGTAAATCATTTGGAAACCCGTACGAATTTTTTGTTCCTTGGAATTATTTAAATTGCTTGGAAAACGACTAGAATTGTCCCTTTATAGGCCCACTGCAGGAAATGGTACGGTAGATATTGTTTTTAATTTTTTTGAACATTCTCTACCTTAGTAAAGTACAATCCATTTGGTTTCGTGCTAGGTAAATGATTTATGAACCCGTGCGAATTTTTTGTTCCTCGAAATTTTTCAAATTGCTAGAAAAACGATTGAAAATGTCCCTTTATAGGCCCATTGCAAAAAAATGGTACGGTAGAAATCTTTCTTAATTTTTTTGTAACCTTCTCTACCTTAGTACAGTACAATCGATTTGGTTTCGTGCTAGGTAAATGATTTATAAACCCGTACGAATTTTTTGTTCCTTGGAATTATTTAAATTGCTTGGAAAACGACTAGAATTGTCCATTTACAGGCCCACTGCAGAAAAATGGTATGGTAGAAATCGCTTATAATTTTTTTGTAACCTTCTCTACCTTAGTAAAGTACAATCGATTTGGTTTCGTGCTAGGTAAATCATTTGGAAACCCGTAAGATTTTTTGTTCCTCGAAATTTTTTCAAATTGCTAGAAAAACGACTGAAAATGTTCCTTTATAGGCCCATTGCAAAAAAATGGTACGGTAGAAATCTTTCTTAATTTTTTTGTAACCTTCTCTACCTTAGTAAAGTACAATCGATTTGGTTTCGTGCTAGGTAAATGATTTATAAACCCGTACGAATTTTTTGTTCCTTGGAATTATTTAAATTGCTTGGAAAACGACTAGAATTGTCCCTTTATAGGCCCACTGCAGAAAAATGGTACGGTAGAAATCGTTTATAATTTTTTTGTAACCTTCTCTACCTTAGTAAAGTACAATCGATTTGGTTTCGTGCTAGGTAAATGATTTATAAACCCGTACGAATTTTTTGTTCCTCGAAATTTTTCAAATTGCTAGAAAAACGACTGAAAATGTTCCTTTATAGGCCCATTGCACAAAAATGGTACGGTAGAAATCTTTCTTAATTTTTTTGTAACCTTCTCTACCTTATTAAAGTACAATCGATTAGGTTTCGTGCTAGGTAAATGATTTATAAACCCGTGCGAATTTTTTGTTCCTCGAAATTTTTCAAATTGCTAGAAAAACGACTGAAAATGTCCTTTATAGGCCCACTTGCAAAAAAATGGTACGGTAGAAATCGTTTCTTAATTTTTTTGTAACCTTCTCTACCTTATTAAAGTACAATCGATTTGGTTTCGTGCTAGGTAAATGATTTATAAACCCGTACGAATTTTTTGATTCCTTGGAATTATTTAAATTGCTTGGAAAACGACTAGAATTGTCCCTTTATAGGCCCACTGCAGAAAAATGGTACGGTAGAATCTTTCTTAATTTTTTTGTAACCTTCTCTACCTTAGTAAAGTACAATCGATTTGGTTTCGTGCTAGGTAAATGATTTATAAACCCGTACGAATTTTTTGTTCCTTGAAATTTTTCAAATTGCTAGGAAAACGTACTGAAAATGTCCCTTTATAGGCCCATTGCAAAAAAATGGTACGGTAGAATATTGTTTATAATTTTTTTGTAACCTTCTCTACCTTAGTAAAGTACAATCGATTTGGTTTCGTGCTAGGTAAATGATTTATAAACCCGTGCGAATTTTTTGTTCCTCGAAATTATTCAAATTGCTAGGAAAAACGACTAGAAATGTTCCTTTATAGGCCCATTGCACAAAAATGGTACGGTAGAAATCGTTTCTTAATTTTTTTGTAACCTTCTCTACCTTAGTAAAGTACAATCGATTTGGTTTCGTGCTAGGTAAATGATTTATAAACCCGTACGAATTTTTTGTTCCTTGGAATTATTTAAATTGCTTGGAAAAACGACTAGAATTGTCCCTTTATAGGCCCACTGCAGAAAAATGGTACGGTAGAAATCTTTCTTAATTTTTTTGTAACCTTCTCTACCCTAGTAAAGTACAATCGATTTGGTTTCGTGCTAGGTAAATGATTTATAAACCCGTACGAATTTTTTGTTCCTTGGAATTATTTAAATTGCTTGGAAAACGACTAGAATTGTCCCTTTATAGGCCCACTGCAGAAAAATGGTACGGTAGATATCGTTTTATAATTTTTTTTGTAACCTTCTCTACCTTAGTAAAGTACAATCCATTTGGTTTCGTGCTAGGTAAATGATTTATGAAACCCGTGCGAATTTTTTGTTCCTCGAAATTTTTCAAATTGCTAGAAAACGATCTGAAAATGTCCCTTTATAGGCCCATTGCAAAAAAATGGTACGGTAGAAATCTTTCTTAATTTTTTTGTAACCTTCTCTACCTTAGTACAGTACAATCGATTTGGTTTCGTGCTAGGTAAATGATTTATAACCCGTACGAATTTTTTGTTCCTTGGAATTATTTCAAATTGCTTGGAAAACGACTAGAATTGTCCCTTTATAGGCCCACTGCAGAAAAATGGTACGGTAGAAATCGTTCTTAATTTTTTTGTAACCTTCTCTACCTTAGTAAAGTACAATCGATTTGGTTTCGTGCTAGGTAAATGATTTATGAAACCCGTACGAATTTTTTTGTTCCTCGAAATTTTTCAAATTGCTAGGAAAACGACTAGAAATGTCCCTTTATAGGCCCATTGCAAAAAATGGTACGGTAGAAATCTTTCTTAATTTTTTTGTAACCTTCTCTACCTTAGTAAAGTACAATCGATTTGGTTTCGTGCTAGGTAAATGATTTATAAACCCGTACGAATTTTTTGTTCCTGGAATTATTTAAATTGCTTGGAAAACGACTAGAAATTGTCCCTTTATAGGCCCACTTGCAGAAAAATGGTACGGTAGAAATCGTTTCTAATTTTTTTGTAACCTTCTCTACCTTATTAAAGTACAATCGATTAGGTTTCGTGCTAGGTAAATGATTTATAAACCCGTGCGAATTTTTTGTTCCTCGAAATTTTTCAAATTGCTAGAAAAACGACTGAAAATGTTCCTTTATAGGCCCATTGCACAAAAATGGTACGGTAGAAATCTTTCTTAATTTTTTTGTAACCTTCTCTACCTTAGTAAAGTACAATCGATTTGGTTTCGTGCTAGGTAAATGATTTATAAACCCGTACGAATTTTTTGATCCTTGGAATTATTTAAATTGCTTGGAAAACGACTAGAATTGTCCCTTTATAGGCCCACTGCAGAAAAATGGTACGGTAGAAATCTTTCTTAATTTTTTTGTAACCTTCTCTACCTTAGTAAAGTACAATCGATTTGGTTTCGTGCTAGGTAAATGATTTATAAACCCGTACGAATTTTTTGTTCCTCGAAATTTTTCAAATTGCTAGAAAACGACTGAAAATGTTCCCTTTATAGGCCCATTGCACAAAAATGGTACGGTAGAAATCTTTCTTAATTTTTTTGTAACCTTCTCTACCTTAGTAAAGTACAATCCATTTGGTTTCGTGCTAGGTAAATGATTTATAAACCCGTGCGAATTTTTTGTTCCTCGAAATTTTTCAAATTGCTAGAAAAACGACTGAAAATGTTCCTTTATAGGCCCATTGCACAAAAATGGTACGGTAGAAATCTTTCTTAATTTTTTTGTAACCTTCTCTACCTTAGTAAAGTACAATCGATTTGGTTTCGTGCTAGGTAAATGATTTATAAACCCGTACGAATTTTTTGTTCCTTGGAATTATTTAAATTGCTTGGAAAACGACTAGAATTGTCCCTTTATAGGCCCACTGCAGAAAAATGGTACGGTAGAAATCTTTCTTAATTTTTTTGTAACCTTCTCAACCCTAGTAAAGTACAATCGATTTGGTTTCGTGCTAGGTAAATGATTTATAAACCCGTACGAATTTTTTGTTCCTTGGAATTATTTAAATTGCTTGGAAAACGACTAGAATTGTCCCTTTATAGGCCCACTGCAGAAAAATGGTACGGTAGAAATCGTTTATAATTTTTTTGTAACCTTCTCTACCTTATTAAAGTACAATCGATTAGGTTTCGTGCTAGGTAAATGATTTACAAACCCGTACGAATTTTTTGTTCCTCGAAATTTTTCAAATTGCTAGGAAAACGTCTGAAAATGTCCCTTTATAGGCCCATTGCAAAAAAATGGTACGGTAGATATTGTTTATAATTTTTTTGTAACCTTCTCTACCTTAGTAAAGTACAATCCATTTGGTTTCGTGCTAGGTAAATGATTTATAAACCCGTGCGAATTTTTTGTTGCTCGAAATTTTTCAAAGTTGCTTGGAAAACGGCGGAAATGTCCCTTTATTGGCACACTGCAAAAAAACGGTACGGTAGAAATCGTTTATAATTTTTTTGTAACCTTGTCTACCTTAGTAAAGTACAATCGATTTGGTTTCGTGCTAGGTAAATGATTTATAAACCCGTGCGAATTTTTTGTTCCTCGAAATTTTTCAAATTGCTAGAAAAACGACTGAAAATGTCCCTTTATAGGCCCATTGCAAAAAAATGGTACGGTACAAATCTTTCTTAATTTTTTTGTAACCTTCTCTACCTTAGTACAGTACAATCGATTTGGTTTCGTGCTAGGTAAATGATTTATAAACCCGTACGAATTTTTCGTTCCTTGGAATTATTTAAATTGCTTGGAAAACGACTAGAATTGTCCCTTTATAGGCCCACTGCAGAAAAATGGTACGGTAGATATTGTTTTTAATTTTTTTGAACATTCTCTACCTTAGTAAAGTACAATCCATTTGGTTTCGTGCTAGGTAAATGATTTATGAACCCGTGCGAATTTTTTGTTCCTCGAAATTTTTCAAATTGCTAGAAAAACGACTGAAAATGTCCCTTTATAGGCCCATTGCAAAAAAATGGTACGGTTGAAATCTTTCTTAATTTTTTTGTAACCTTCTCTACCTTAGTACAGTACAATCGATTTGGTTTCGTGCTAGGTAAATGATTTATAAACCCGTACGAATTTTTTGTTCCTTGGAATTATTTAAATTGCTTGGAGAATGACTAGAATTGTCCCTTTATAGGCCCACTGCAGAAAAATGGTACGGTAGATATTGTTTATAATTTTATTGTAGCCTTCTCTACCTTAGCAAAGTACAATCCATTTGGTTTCGTGCTAGGTAAATGATTTATAAACCCGTGCGAATTTTTTGTTCCTCGAAATTTTTCAAAGTTGCTTGGAAAACGGCGGAAATGTCCCTTTATTGGCACACTGCAAAAAAACGGTACGGTAGAAATCGTTTATAAATTTTTTGTAACCTTGTCTACCTTAGTAAAGTACAATCGATTTGGTTTTGTGCTAGGTAAATCATTTATAAACCCGTACGAATTTTTTGTTCCTCGAAATTTTTCAAATTGCTTGAAAAACGATTGAAAATGTCCCTTAATAGGCCCATTGCAAAAAAATGGTACGGTGGAAATCTTTCTTAATTTTTTTTTAACCTTCTCTGCCTTAGTAAAGTACAATCGATTTGGTTTCGTGCTAGGTAAATCATTTATAAATCCGTATGAATTTTTTGTTTCTCGGAATTGCGATTATTGTGTGTTCATTGGGCCCTGGGACTATATTAAACTATATATTTCTATTTTTGGCCTACAACAGTTTGTATTTAGTGCAGATTTAGCTTTTTTTTTTATTTATAAAAAAAATTTTTTTTTTCGATTTTCGTTTGTTACGAACGATGTGAACTTCAGTATCATTAGCCGGAGCCTTATATTTTTATCATCACAAAATGTGTGATGCATCAAAAAATACTAGATAATGGTTTGTGAGAGAAGTGTATGCTTATTAGAACTCATATGTGTCCCTCCCTAAAATGTATCTATGGATATATTTATGTTTGTAATCATTGTATATAAGATAACTCACTTGAAGAGTCCTTGACTTCCGGGAAACGGATTTTATACAACTTTGGTATACCTTGTAACAAAAAAATATGAAGAAAGTCAAGTTATAATTTGCCAATGGCCATTTTTACGAAAGTTATTTTACATTTTATAAGAATATCAATCAAAATTACTTCCACTTTGGAGGCCCGCGATAGCTCGGTCGGTATGACGTCGGGCTCGCAATCTGGAGGTCCCAGGTTCGATTCCCGGCCCTGGACAATTGATACAAGCACCACTGGGGAATGCATTTTCAACAAGTGCTTTCTTAACAAAGACATCGTATGACCTCCGTCGCTGATAAAAAGAGCAACGTTAAAATAATAATAAAAAAAAAATACTTCCACTTTGATCGCTTATAACTTAGAAATAAATAGTAATAAGCACACTAACCTAAAACAAGAAGATAGTTGAGTTTAAGTAGATATGGTTTGAAAGAAAGAAGCTTAAATTGCGCAATTTGAACCAAAGTTATGAAGAAAATAAAAAATTAAAGAAATTTGAACCAAAATTTAAAATAAAATTTTTTTTGTAATGTAGTTGTATCGAATACCGAAAAAATTTTAGTGAGTATTATTTTATCAATTATAACAATACTTTTAATAAAAATAAGAGGAAAAAAAAAAATTCGTTGTTGAGCGATCGACACCATACATTAATATAAACACCACATAATTTGATTGGTTTACAGACATTGTCAATATATATATATATATATATATATATATATATATATATATATCATTATAATATACACGTAAAAAATAAAATAGTAAAAATTGGAGGTTCGAGTTAGCTATATATAGGGTCTAGTACCGCGTACCTATACTTGCCTCGAGTGCGCGACACACGCTCCTTAATAAAAATGTAAATACAATATAGAAAATTTTTTATGTATTAAGTTTAAAACTTATACGCAGTTAAAAATCATAATATAAAATTTTTTTATCAATGATATAAATACATAACAATTAAAACGCAGCGAAAACAATGCAAACGTAAAGAAATATTTTTATATATGTCTTTATTTATCATTGATGTTATTACTATTCAGGTTATATATATAAAACTATTTACCATTAATACTACAACTATTTATAAATGTAGTACGTTAACGTGAGACCTAGACAGTGACAGTGTTGCCAGATAGAGGTGTTTTTTCTTTGTTGCACTCACACAGTATGACCACATTTACATGAGATAATAGAGGACAGAAAAACCCTAAATGGTAACCCTGGATAGTGATCACAATTTTAACCTAAGCACAATAGTGAGAAACAAGTGGAGGGGGCATCGCGCATTGGAAGAGTACAGTCGCGCGTCAGACAGTAGGTCCATGCGCTTCGTTAGATGCAACTGCCTTTTTCTTGCTCTCTCCCTACTCCTGAACACGCGAGTTCCAAAAATTATTGCGTGTTTATGTTAATAGTAATGTGGGCACCACGGGCAGTCAAAACATGACCGACTTTGACCTCGGTGGGGGAGGGGGAAATGCAGACTGTCGCACGAAAATCTCAGACGCATGAATCGCTAAGTATGGAGAATGTCGTACGAGTGCATTGTCGAGTCATAATTTACAATATTAGACATGCGATACATATGATGTATTACATTTAATTGATTTTAACCTACTAAATATAATACGATCACCTTTCGTTATCTAGAAACATTACGCTTTCATTCGACATTTAAATCATTTAAAATTTGTTAATTTTAATAACTTTCAAAAACTTATCAGCAGTACTATAATTTAATTTTACAATGTAAGACAATTTACATGTTTAAGATGATTTCGTAATAAAAGAATTTACTTATTATTAATTTAATAACTTTCAAAACTTAGCAGCAATGCTATATTTATTTTTGACAAATAGTAATGACAAAGAAAAAAGTATCGGACGAGGATTTACTAGGATAACACAATAACCGATTATAGCATGTAAATCAGAAATATAAATATTTATATTATTTATTAACTATTTCTATATTACAATATTTACAACTTGTATATTATTATTAAATTCTAAGTAAATCCATTATTCAGTATTTTAACAATAATTTCACTGTGTAACGTTAAAAGTCCATACATAATGTATTATACGTCATTCTTGCAAAGTAAACTTATAGCACTTTCAGCATTTTTCGTGATTTCAGCATACATTGTATTAACAAATTTATGGTCAATCATCGATACAACGTTATCAATATTTTTCACAGTGAATTCGGTGACTTTGGCGTCATACAAAACAGTATTTTCATCTCGAACAAAATTTAACGTTTTCCGCATCACAGTGTCTACGAAAGATGTATGGAATTAAGATATTTCAACTCAAAATTACTACATGAAACTAATTCCTTAAATTTATCTAACGTAACTTTTTTGAACACTATACTGCAGTAATAACGTTTTAAAGGAGGTTCGTCAGATGATATTTTATGGTCCTCTTCGATTTCTATCGCTCTATCCTTGTGGAGATATGCATACCTCAAGGCCCACCCATAAACGTAAACTTTAGGATCCTCAAGATGACCCTTAAATCCTCGAAAACAGCTGTCAATATCGTCAAAATTTGAAACTAATTCGGACCATTCAAGTGTTGAAACTGCAATACCGAAATTGGCACCGAACAATCGTATCACCGGACGTATTTCAACGTATTCTACGTCGTCGAATTTAAGCCCGAAAAGAATCTATTTTGTGTACAATTTATTTAAACTGTAAAAACGAAATATAACTTTATGCGGTCTTAATCGCTGGATTTCTGTTTCTGATTCAATATTTTGGTGGTTATCAGCCATTGTGACTTGTCAAAAATGAACAGAAACTGCACTTTAAAACTGACACCGTTTGGTGTGGCCGAGTCGCTCTTTCAATTACGGCTAGCGATAGAGGGGTGAGTCTTGTGTAAAAATATGACGCACCCAACACTTTCGAAGACGTGGAACGGAGCATGGTAGTAGGGGTAGTCGTCGCGTAATTAATCCTCACATTATAACAAAGACATCTTGTTGCTTGAATTTTGTATATATCTGACACTGCAATCACCGTTTTCAGAAAATCCTACACCATCTTTTTTATATTGCACGTGTCTTCGGGCAATCCTATCGTTCTTTACAAGATCAGCAGAAAAACGTTTGAAAAATTTCTGTATACCGATACCTTGACTCATACATAGTAGAAATATTATACAGAACACACCTCATACGTCAGACGTTTCGCTTTGCAACGTGTCCGGGTACAAACGATGGATAGCCATAACTATCAAAGTAATACGCATTACTGGTTTTATCTATGTATACAGCAACCCAATACATTCCCGGTTTTGTATGGTCATCACTAATAAAGATGAATGCCGTCGGCTTCGTCCACACCCGTGGAATCTGACCTGCCGGGAATACATCCACTGTATATGACCAAATCTTGGTCAGGAGTTTCAAAATTTCCAAACTGTTCATCGCAAAGCTGTGTTGGCAAGCTAAATACGAATCCGCCAATAATATTTTGTTTGCGTAAACGCAACCATTCTTTTAAGCGAAACGTATTATTTAACGCACAGATATATTTTAAATACGTATTTCTTAAACCGTGCTGAATACAGTATTTATCGCTCCAAGGTAGATTTTGAAATTACGCACAACCCTTGTCATATTCCACATTAATTACTTCACACACTGCGAATTTATGCAAAATCAACCACTTTTCTTTACAACGTGTATAAATTTTTCGTCCGTTCTTCGTTATCTCCTACAAAGTCTTTGAAATCATTTTTCTTGACACGTCACCTTCGAAATAATCTAACCTGTGATAATTAAACGTCAACTAATTGTTTTGTCTTCTTATGTCGTCGGGTAGTCGTTTAATACTTATTGGTGATGGTGAAATCAGAATCCAGTGTGCAGTAAAATCTCCATCCAACGAGACGATTGCGATTTCCTTTGGAACGGTAACTTCATCCTTATCTTTGAAACCTTGAATGTCAACGACTATATCTAACATGGCGGTAGAAAATTTTTACACCAACTGACTCATGATTTGTTTGTTTCTATCTAACGCTCCCGTGTTTAATCAAATACCAGTGTGACTGATCATTTGCTAATAAATTAGGAGTTAAATGAAAGGCAAAAAGACAGTACTCGTTAGGGTATAATTCAAGTGAAATCTTTTTGCCTTTGTTTGGAAAGCGTATACCCGTACCCGAAAATAACGTATGATAGGCGTCAACGTATAATGTTTATTTCTAAAATCAGGTTACAGCGGTCTTGAAGGTATTTGCACACTGTCAATGTGCACCGTCAATGCTCAGAATTGTACGGAATCAAATTCTGGTTTCCGTTAAAAGCTTTGTTTTTAAAGAAAACTACAATTTGTGTAGGATTATTGATTGCTTTAACGAGTCAAGTTATTTATCGAATTGCACAATTTATACCGATTACATGTACTTAGTTAATTATATAGTTAATCTACATTCCGATTTTTTCTAGTCAATTTCATGTTCGAAATTTAAATGATAATCAGTTGAATATTTGTGTCGTAGTCGAGTGTATCGTCCCATATACAATTTTATTGAATGTTTACATGTTTTTTTTTGTGAGGTTTTGTTTATTTATTTAATTTATTTAAATTATTAATTCTTTAAATTATTAAACAATTCACTTGCTTAAAATGAAGAAGAAGAAAAGTGTGACTTTGATTCCTTTATAGCTTCTGTGACTATTTTGTCAACTATTTATTTAATCTTGTTGCTATATTCATTGATTAATAATGTAATGTTAATTATTATTATATTTAAGAATTTACACTCCGAAATACTGACAAGTTTTGTTTGAAACGCAATGTGACTATCACAAGATAAAGCATTTTTGCTATAGACGATTATATTGGCATAATATAAACTAATTAATTATTATTAATAAAGTTTAGCACCTGAAGATACAGGCAAATTTGTCTTCGAAACGTTGTACAATTCGATAAATAACTTGACTCGTTAAAGCAATCAATAATCCTACCCAAACTATAAATTCACGAGTGTTAAATTGTAACGGGGTACGGATTGAATATAAGGAATAAAAAAATCAACGAAAGTTTCGGGGCGCGAACCCACGATCCCGGGAGCGCGAGGCAGAAGCCTCACCACTGCGCTACCATTCGCAATTATCCCGGCTAGTCGACTTGGTCCTATCGACGAACGTCGCCGATAATTCAGGGACCTAACCTGCGCCGACACTCGAAAATCCGTACCCGTTATATCCCCCACCCAAACGCGACCTACGCCCTCGGGGAGCCGTTTGATCACTTCGATCACCTGGGCTAGAGAGGCGAAGGTTGTCCCTGCTCGACCGGTGTCAAGAAGACCGTTTTCTGAGCACCGGGAGCCTCGTTAGGGATAGCCGAGCGTTTGCACCACCACGCTTGAGATCCCAGAAACTCAAGCTTGCCACTTTCCATACTTGCCACTTCCAGCTGTAGGACTTGATCCGTTCCCTTTTGGAATAAACGGTCGGAATCTGGGTCTAGGACGGCTCGGAATGCTCAGATAAAATATACTCCGATGCAGCATTCAGCATCCAGGTTCGGCATGATCGCAACACGTATTTCTCGAGTCTCTTTACCGATAGTAAATGGTAGCATCACGTGACCACACAACGGATGAGTACTACCATCAGCGAACTTGGCATTGCCAGCTCGCGACTCGAGAAGCGACCTGCCTAGAACGGTTGCTAACTGCAAACCGCTCGGACCCATTACGGTTGTCGATGCACCTGGATCGAACAACGCACGGATCCGGAATCCATCTATGTCAACCTGACACCACCAGCGCGTCTCGTCCTCAGGACGATAACTTCTTCGGCTAGTGCTCGATGACACTAATTTTAGGACATCGCAGGTCTCCGGATCCATTCCGACTTCCTGGGATCTGTCTGGAATCAGTCCTTTCCTTTTCTGCTTAACTGCAGCTGGACTATCTCGGTAATCGGGAGTCACACCTTTGTCCTCCTTGGGGACTCCCTGTACTTTGGGGTATGCGGTTGTCCCGTCTAACAGCTTTCCCGCGCGTTTTTTACGCAGTCAGGGCACGTCCTAACGGTGTACCCCAACTTACCACAAGTATGGCACTTGATCGGCTTGGGGAAGTCTTCTTTTCTCTTTATCTTCTTTCTTGAGTCTGACGATTCCCCAAGCTTCGAGGATGAACCACTCGATGACCGTCGATCGAGACTTTTACGTGTCTCCTTCCTCCTTTTAAACCGAGGAGGAGACTTGTGGGTTTTCTTCCTGGGTGGCGTATCTTTATCCACCTTAACCCCAGCTGTCTGGCTACTCGTTCGCATGGTCCTAAGGGTTTCTTCCAGGACTTTTGTGAGCCGTTCAATCGGATCTTCCCGACTCGACTCACTCACTTCCTTAGCCACGCTTGCTACCTTAGGCTTGGCGGTCGACCGCTTTTTGGACTTTGCCTTGTAAGCAAGTTCCGGCAGCATTAAATCTTCCTCTGCCGGAGGCGGTCGATATAACTTTTCCCGCTTGAGCGTTTGCTCGGCGTCCATCGCCAGCTCCAATAAATCTTCAACCGATTTGGCTTCAGCTCTCTTAAACAACCGCTGAAGCTGAGGTAGCATATGTTACGGTAGAGATGGTCCAATTGCCTACGCTCGCTCGGGATCGGGGTGAGTTTTCGCATGATTGATGTAATCTCTCACCGGCTCATCCTCACCCTGTGTCCGAGCATTGGACTCCTCGATGAGCCTTTGCAGGAAGCTTTGGCTCATACCGTACCATTTCTTGGCAGATTTCACAAAATCTTGCCACGAGTGCCATTTATCCTTCTCGTTCCGGTACCACGTAGCTGCGGTTCCAGTGAGAAGTTCGAACAAGGACGGCAACACCTCGTCCTCGCTGAGGTTGGCGAGAATCCTACAGTCTTCGACTCTCGCAAGGAAGGCATCGATACTCTGGCTTTTGTCGCCAGAGATTCGGACTCCCCACTTACGAACCACCGCACCAACATCGCGCGGTGTCCCGGCCGATCTCGACGCTGATTGGCCGGACTCGTAAAAGTCCTTCAGATTAGGGTAGGGAGAGCTTGAACATGGAGGCTGTCTCGGTCTCCGTGTGTCACCCCTCCCCCAAGCTCCTCCAGCACCTGCATGATATTATTTTAATATCGCGGCTGCTCATCGGTACGGTTAAACTTACCGTATTTAAATAAACATATTTTTCCCGTAATGCGGCGACGGTTACCTGTCCGTTCTACCAAATCTGTTAAATGTTAGTCTGAAACCGAGTTACTGTTTCAGATAACGACCAGGGACACAGGGTGAGGATGAGCCGGTGAGAGATTACATCACCTGCTCAATTGCAATCATGCGAAAACTCAACCCGATCCCGAGCGAGCGTAGGCAATTGGACCTTCTCTACCGTAACATGCTACCTCAGCTTCAGCGGTTGTTTAAGAGAGCTGAAGCCAAATCGGTTGAAGATTTATTGGAGGTGGCGATGGACGCCGAGCAAACGCTCGAGCGGGAAAAGTTATATCGACCGCCTCCGGCAGAGGAAGATTTAATGCTGCCGGAACTTGCTTACAAGGCAAAGTCCAAAAAGCGGTCGACCGCCAAGCCTAAGGTAGCAAGCGTGGCTAAGGAAGTGAGTGAGTCGAGTCGGGAAGATCCGATTGAACGGCTCACAAAAGTCCTGGAAGAAACCCTTAGGACCATGCGAACGAGTAGCCAGACAGCTGGGGTTAAGGTGGATAAAGATACGCCACCCAGGAAGAAAACCCACAAGTCTCCTCCTCGGTTTAAAAGGAGGAAGGAGACACGTAAAAGTCTCGATCGACGGTCATCGAGTGGTTCATCCTCGAAGCTTGGGGAATCGTCAGATTCAAGAAAGAAGATAAAGAGAAAAGAAGACTTCCCCAAGCCGATCAAGTGCCATACTTGTGGTAAGTTGGGGTACACCGTTAGGACGTGCCCTGACTGCGTAAAAAACGCGCGGGAAAGCTGTTAGACGGGACAACCGCATACCCCAAAGTACAGGGAGTCCCCAAGGAGGACAAAGGTGTGACTCCCGATTACCGAGATAGTCCAGCTGCAGTTAAGCAGAAAAGGAAAGGACTGATTCCAGACAGATCCCAGGAAGTCGGAATGGATCCGGAGACCTGCGATGTCCTAAAATTAGTGTCATCGAGCACTAGCCGAAGAAGTTATCGTCCTGAGGACGAGACGCGCTGGTGGCGTCAGGTTGACATAGATGGATTCCGGATCCGTGCGGTTGTTCGATCCAGGTGCATCGACAACCGTATGGGTCCGAGCGGTTTGCAGTTAGCAACCATTCTAGGCAGGTCGCTTCTCGAGTCGCGAGCTGGCAATGCCAAGCTCGCTGATGGTAGTACTCATCCGTTGTGTGGTCACGTGATGCTACCATTTACTATCGGTAAAGAGACTCGAGAAATACGTGTTGCGATCATGCCGAACCTGGATGCTGAATGCTGCATCGGAGTAAATTTATGAGATCCGAGCCGTCCGAGTGGTTCATCCTCGAAGCTTGGGGAATCGTCAGATTCAAGAAAGAAGATAAAGAGAAAAGAAGACTTCCCCAAGCCGATCAAGTGCCATACTTGTGGTAAGTTGGGGTACACCGTTAGGACGTGCCCTGACTGCGTAAAAAACGCGCGGGAAAGCTGTTAGACGGGACAACCGCATACCCCAAAGTACAGGGAGTCCCCAAGGAGGACAAAGGTGTGACTCCCGATTACCGAGATAGTCCAGCTGCAGTTAAGCAGAAAAGGAAAGGACTGATTCCAGACAGATCCCAGGAAGTCGGAATGGATCCGGAGACCTGCGATGTCCTAAAATTAGTGTCATCGAGCACTAGCCGAAGAAGTTATCGTCCTGAGGACGAGACGCGCTGGTGGCGTCAGGTTGACATAGATGGATTCCGGATCCGTGCGTTGTTCGATCCAGGTGCATCGACAACCGTAATGGGTCCGAGCGGTTTGCAGTTAGCAACCATTCTAGGCAGGTCGCTTCTCGAGTCGCGAGCTGGCAATGCCAAGCTCGCTGATGGTAGTACTCATCCGTTGTGTGGTCACGTGATGCTACCATTTACTATCGGTAAAGAGACTCGAGAAATACGTGTTGCGATCATGCCGAACCTGGATGCTGAATGCTGCATCGGAGTAAATTTTATCTGAGCATTCCGAGCCGTCCTAGACCCAGATTCCGACCGTTCATTCCAAAAGGGAACGGATCAAGTCCTACAGCTGGAAGTGGCAAGTATGGAAAGTGGCAATGCTTTATTATCGTCAGCAGGTGTCGCTGACGTAACAGAAGTAGAGCGCACACAATTGCGCGAACTTCTAGACCGAGTGTTGTCCACAACCTTGCCAAAGATCGGCCGTTCTTACGATGTCGAACATATAATCGACGTCGGATCAGCCAGGCAGATCAAACAGAGGTACTACCCCGTCTCTGATAAGATTCGAGAGGAAATGCAACGTCAAGTTTGCGAGATGCTCGAGACTGGCGTTATTGAACCCTCGAAAAGCGGTTGGTCCAGCCCCGTAGTGATGGCGAAGAAGGGTGAGAATGCTAGGCGTTTTTGCATCGACTTGATGCTTTGACAAACCTCATGCATATCTTTTGCCATATATGCAGGATATCCTACGAAAACTCAAGAAAGCCCGATACATCTCCACGATCGACATGAACTGTGCGTACCACCAGATACCTCTACAGGTGGAGTCGCAGGGTTGCCAGTTGGCGATTTTTTTTCCTTTTCTCTCTTACGTATATTGATGTTTATTAAGCAAGAGCAACAAGGAGAAAAAATCGCCATCTGGCAACCCTGATGCCGTATGGATTGGCAAATGCTGGCGCGACATTCCAGCGTATGATCGACCAGGTGATTGGACCCGAACTCGAACCGGTTGCTTATGCATATCTCGACGATATCATTATTGTCACGGAGACGTTTGAAGAGCATAAGAAACTGTTGATCGAGGTCTTAACTCGTTTGGCAGAAGCCGGTTTATCTGTTAATCGGGAGAAATGTGTCTTCTGCCAGCCCGAAGTGAGATATTTGGGTGTGCGAGTTAACCGAAACGGAATACGACCTGACCCAGCTAAAACGGAGCCGATTAAAGAATATCCGGCTCCCAAGAGTTTGAATCAGCTGAGACGGTTTCTCGGTATGGCATCTTGGTACAGACGCTTCATGCACGACTATGCTACCATAGCTGAGCCACTAACGCGTCTGACCAAGAAAGACCAGAAGTATCTTTGGCTGGAAGAACAAGAGAGCGCTTTCCAGCAGCTTAAAGCTTAGTTGATGACAGCACCCGTTCTGCAAACTCCCGATGAGAATGGTGAGTATGTGGTCCAGACTGACGCTAGTGACACTGGTATCGGTGCAGTGTTGCTACAGATTGTCGGTGGAGAAGAGACAGTCCTGGAGTTCGCCAGTAGAATTCTCTCGCCCGCCGAACGCAATTACAGCGTCACAGAACGGGAATGCCTGGCCGTAGTATGGGCAATTAAGAAGTTTAGACCATACATCGAAGGTTACCAGTTTAAAGTTGTCACTGACCATAGTAGTCTTCGTTGGTTATGCAATATTCGCAATCCAACCAGCCGGCTCGCCAGATGGGCGTTAGAACTCCAGTCTCATAACTTTACTATTGAGCACAGGAAAGGAGCTCTAAACTACGTTCCTGATGCACTTTCTCGTATGTATGAGGAAGACGAGCCGGCCTTATCCTCCGTCTCTCGGAGCCAGACTACTAAGGACCCCTGGTACCTTTCGTGGACCAAAGACGTAAGTGAGCGGCCAAGAGAATTTCCTGTTTGGAAGATCCCAGGTGGAAACTTGTATTCGTATCGGGTGGATACTGAATTGGATGATGCCATGGAAGATCAAGACGCTTGGAAGTTGGTCGTACCCGAAGAGCACAGGCAGACCATCCTCCGAGAATGTCATGATGATCCGGCAGCTGGCCATCCAGGTAGAGAAAAGACATTTGCTCGCGTGGCAAAGTTATATTATTGGCCACGTTACTATGCCGAAGTTGGCGAGTATGTACGCAACTGTCAGGTGTGCCAGCAATGCAAGGTGGAGCAACGCCCTCCCATGGGTTTGCTGGTAGGCGAGAGGTTGAAAAGCCATGGCAAGTGGTAGCAGGAGATGTTACTGGACCACTTCCCCGCTCCACACACGGATTTGAATATATTTTGATCTTCCAAGATTTGTTCACGCGCTGGATTGAAGCAGTGCCAATCCGGAAAGCTAACGCTAAGACGACCGTGAAAGAGTTACACGAACGAGTCGTTATGCGTTTTGGCACACCGGAAGTATTTTATCCGACAACGGCACTGAGTTCAAGAACAAGCTCGTAGATGATTATCTCGTGGAACGAGGAATATTTCATACATCTATTCCTCCGTACGGTTTCTCGGTATGGCATCTTGGTACAGACGCTTCATGCACGACTATGCTACCATAGCTGAGCCACTAACGCGTCTGACCAAGAAAGACCAGAAGTATCTTTGGCTGGAAGAACAAGAGAGCGCTTTCCAGCAGCTTAAAGCTTAGTTGATGACAGCACCCGTTCTGCAAACTCCCGATGAGAATGGTGAGTATGTGGTCCAGACTGACGCTAGTGACACTGGTATCGGTGCAGTGTTGCTACAGATTGTCGGTGGAGAAGAGACAGTCCTGGAGTTCGCCAGTAGAATTCTCTCGCCCGCCGAACGCAATTACAGCGTCACAGAACGGGAATGCCTGGCCGTAGTATGGGCAATTAAGAAGTTTAGACCATACATCGAAGGTTACCAGTTTAAAGTTGTCACTGACCATAGTAGTCTTCGTTGGTTATGCAATATTCGCAATCCAACCAGCCGGCTCGCCAGATGGGCGTTAGAACTCCAGTCTCATAACTTTACTATTGAGCACAGGAAAGGAGCTCTAAACTACGTTCCTGATGCACTTTCTCGTATGTATGAGGAAGACGAGCCGGCCTTATCCTCCGTCTCTCGGAGCCAGACTACTAAGGACCCCTGGTACCTTTCGTGGACCAAAGACGTAAGTGAGCGGCCAAGAGAATTTCCTGTTTGGAAGATCCCAGGTGGAAACTTGTATTCGTATCGGGTGGATACTGAATTGGATGATGCCATGGAAGATCAAGACGCTTGGAAGTTGGTCGTACCCGAAGAGCACAGGCAGACCATCCTCCGAGAATGTCATGATGATCCGGCAGCTGGCCATCCAGGTAGAGAAAAGACATTTGCTCGCGTGGCAAAGTTATATTATTGGCCACGTTACTATGCCGAAGTTGGCGAGTATGTACGCAACTGTCAGGTGTGCCAGCAATGCAAGGTGGAGCAACGCCCTCCCATGGGTTTGCTGGGTAGGCGAGAGGTTGAAAAGCCATGGCAAGTGGTAGCAGGAGATGTTACTGGACCACTTCCCCGCTCCACACACGGATTTGAATATATTTTGATCTTCCAAGATTTGTTCACGCGCTGGATTGAAGCAGTGCCAATCCGGAAAGCTAACGCTAAGACGACCGTGAAAGAGTTACACGAACGAGTCGTTATGCGTTTTGGCACACCGGAAGTATTTTTATCCGACAACGGCACTGAGTTCAAGAACAAGCTCGTAGATGATTATCTCGTGGAACGAGGAATATTTCATACATCTATTCCTCCGTACCACGCTCAGGCCAATCCCGTCGAACGTGCTAATCGGACGCTGAAAACGATGGTAGCGTCTTACATTACCGAGAAGCACAACACTTGGGACGAGAAGTTACCGGACCTTGTGTTTGCTTTAAATACGGCGGTACAGAATTCGACAGGATGGAGCCCGGCCATGTTAAATTACGGCCGGCAGCCTGAGCCACCCGGTACTGCTCGTCGAGTTCAAGACGAGCTGACTCAGCAACGTTTGGAATACCAGCGTTTGCTTGAGTGGAGTGATCGGCTATCACGACTACCTGAGCTTCACAAGAAAGATTCAGCTAGAGCTAATAAAGCTCAGGATAGGCAAGCCGGTTACTATAATGCCGGGAGACGAGCGGCTTCTTTTGAAGTCGGGGACTTGGTATGGAAGAAGAACCGAGTCCTCTCATCCAGCGCACAAGGCGTCTCGGCCAAGTTAGCTCCAAAATACGTCGGTCCTTATTTGATCGTCCATAGATACGGCCCAAATACTGTTAAGATCCAGGATACTCAGGGACATGAGGAGAAATGCCATGTCCAGTACCTCAAACCGTACTTATCGGATGACCATGGCGATGAGTACGGCCAAGAAGACGACATCGAGACCGATCTACCTACGAGGGAAGAGGAACCCGAACGCGACACGGTTCCTGCGAGCGAAGACGTCTCACGCGGCGAAACGCAAGCGAGCGCCGTTCCACGCGAGGAACGAGATAACGCAAATGTCGTGCTCCCCGTTAAACGAAGTAGAGGTAGGCCGCGTAAAAACGCGAGGGTCGTCGCCAGACCGCGAGATCGGTCGACGGTAATTCCGACCGCTAGCCACCGCGAGCTAGCCAAAGAGATAGAGGCAGACCACGACGGAACTGCAGTTAGTGTCCGGATTTCGTGCACGCACCTCATTAGAGAGGTAAGGGGGAGATTCGCGCGCACTGAGTAGAGTGATAGCCACCTTCTAACGCGACAGGTGTGATCCCCCCGCGTCCCGTGTTCAGCTTCGCCGTGCTGTGATTTGCCGTGCGTTTTGTGCGTGTGTTTCGACTGCAGGCCGATCCTGCATTTGCAGTGAGTGGTGCTACACCGTGCATCTGCCTGCAGCCACACAACCCCGGTGCACGGGCGAGCGGACAATCCGTCCGACACCGCAGCGAGAGTGAGAGAGAGAGAAAGCAACCGATCGGCTGGTCGTTGTTTACCAACGACTACAGCAGCGTACAAAGTAAGTGGTACCACTTCACGCGATCGTGTTTTTATCCGCACTTAATAAATAATCGTGTTTCTTTATACCAGTCCCGTCGACTGGATATATTATTTTAATTCGCGATATTTTCCGTTACCGTTCCGTTATCCGTTCCGTACCCTTTATAAAATATAATATGAAAACTACAATATTCTTTGCGGTATTTGATCTAATATTATATTATCCACGGTATCGCCATGTATACCGCTATGCATTGTTACAGCTTTCATTTCCACTCTTATGATAGGGTACTTTGCTGTTGTTTTTGACAAAGCCTTAGCGTGAGCCAGTAATATACCAGGATTAATTTTTGCACGTCTAACGAGCAAATTTGCCTCTTCGATATTAACAGATAATAATCCGGTCGTATCCATAAGCGAAAAATGTACAATTAAATACACAGGTTTTTTATAGTTCAAACCCTTTGTATAATCCATCTTTCCAGCCATATCGTTCGACCATAAAACATTTGTCAGGTGTGATTCTTTCGCAACACTACCATAATTCAATAAAGTTTCAACGTACGCTCGATAAGCATAAGAATTATTAAGTGGTAATACCGATTTTCAGTTGAAAAACACATCAACCTGATTATATAGCGAGTGCATAAAATTATTTACCGGACCAGATTTTTTTGCTTCAACCTCACCACCCTCTGCATACGTATCTGTAGAAGATTTAAGTGAAACTCGTAGACTCAACATTGTCTGAATAAGATCCAGAGATTCATCGCCATTTCCCGGAATAACAAATTCTATCGGTGAATCATTGGTCAATAATGCTATCGGCTTATAATGTATCCAGTGTGACCCTTCAATGGCCGTTTGCGTTAACGTAATTTCAAATAGCAACAATTCCGATTTTAGACACTCGCAGATTGCGTATGCAAGGAAGCCATTGTTAATAAAAATGTCTCTTGTTCTATCTCTTCTTGATTTGCGTATTTTTTTTCGATTTATTATCCTTTACACGTTTGATTCTTCTCCCAACGCTACTAGACAACAACTGTAACGCTTGTGACAAGGTGATTTAACACCTGCCACAAAAGGTAAAAAGAAATAATAAAAAGGCATTAACGTAGCCTTCCCCCCTTAGTAAATCTATCTACCCGGATACCGTCCACACACGCATACGTACTGTAAGCTACTCAGCACCCTAACTACCATGAATAAAAACTCCACATCCCTTCTCCGGTTCCCAGCAATCCAGCACCAGGACAATCCAACGAAGAAGTAGCTAGCTGAATGATCTGCATCAGTTGCAAAACCTCAGGAGTGACAGCACGTATCCTTGGAAGACCATTGTCCACTGGAACCTCGTGCAGAATTCCTGTGAAGATACTAATAAATGAGACAAAGCACATTATTAGGGAAAAGGATAACCAGGAAGGAAAAGATAGAACAGCAACATAGGAAGAAAGAATTGTCAACAGGAGTTGAGACGTTAGGGGAGCACTAACCTTCCCAACTATAAATTAACTAAACAAGTAATAATAAACACCTACGGCTTAACGACTTACCTGTAACAATTCCTCGGGAACTCCAGGTCAATCCCACGGCAGGCCAGCGTCGGAGGAGATCCACTACGTCGGCAGTATTCCGTTGAATCGTCTTCTTGACAGCTGGAAGAGAGACGCAGTCGTTCGAAGACGGCCGATCGAACGGACGAACTCTCGCCTCGTACCGATAGCAGCGCAAGGCGCATGCGCGCACGGACGAGACGAGCCGTGTGCCGACGGAGAACAGAGCTCCGTGAACTACGGTCAAGAGTGTTTGGTCGCGGCGTAAAAAAATAAAGATTTACTTGCTGACATCGACATTTTATCGAAAAAATCCTTGTGTGAGAGCAGAGCGAGTTAACCAAGTTGGTGAATTATCAGTTGGTAGAAGTTTCGAAAGGTGAGTGCGTATGGTGCACTTTCCACTTTCCTTTCATCGGTCGCGAATTCCCGGTCCGCCCGCGTGTGTGTGCGCGTATTATTCCCCGCCATCTTAATGTTAACTCTCTCCCGCGTTTCCCCTCTTTCCCCTGCGCTATGCTAAGTGATTACGGTATATTAACTAATTATACGATTAGCAAGCGACTGGTGCCCGGATCCAGTTGTAAATCATTTTGTTATTATCTTTTTATTTAAAATAAATCTTATCTAGTTTTCTAAGCTCCCCGCGTATTTATTAAGAAGTCCCGCACCCTGATCCCCAGTGCGGCGTGACACGCTCCGTCAAAACTTTGTCTTTTACATCGCTACCCCTCCATCATATTATTGATTTTATCATTGACTTCTCTCTTTAGATTCGCGACAGATTCACGAATACGATTGTTGAATGATTCTCTCAACCATCTGTTGTGCGTCGCTACATCAGATACGATGTTCATACTGGTTCGTAATGCCTCTTTCCCAACAGCTTTGGTTGTCCTCGTTCAAAGTGATGAAACTCAGCAAAAAATAACGGCGAGGAAAGAACCGATACCCCCGTGACCTTTTTGATAGAGATTTCCAGCGTAAATTCGGCCGACGCCAGCACTGCTTCCACCATGAACTTGTAAATTAAAATATTCCTCGTAAAATTCCATGATTTTTAATTAATCGACTCGTTTAAAGTGTAGCGTTACCATCAACGTGTCGTAAATACATCGATGGTGAGAAACTATGGTTCACACATATCTGTGTATACCATCAACATGACTAAGGTTAGCGTGATAATCAGAAGTTAACAATTCATCTTTATTGACGTTAATAATTTTATAGTGCGCACGCACTATGGAAATCAAACTCCAGAATTTTTCTAACGTTGTTCGAAAAATGTATCTGGTGTGCCAGTTCCGAACAATATTCCTGATGACATATTCGATGCATCGATATGTACCTACCTCGTTTATTGCTGAATTTTAAATGGCTTTTGAGACAGTGTAATTCATTGATCTCCTATACTAAACTTTCAATATTTTTGTAAACCCCGGGTCGTATATACGACACGAGGTCAACGGTAAATAGTTGGTGCTTATTATATCAAGTATATCGTCCCTCGATGACTCAAACGAATCTGGTGTGATACCAATGTGTACCGATCTCTCCTCCTCTGACGTGAAGTATTGGTATGTGAGCGGGATTTGAATCTCCGACAGAGTGACGTTCCACGATCCTTGTAAACGAAAATATTGTGATAGCTGTGTAACAAAATTGCGTTGTTGTGTTATCAGAAAAAGATTGTACACTGCTGTTTCTCAGTAGCTCGATGCAAAATTGATCTTTCGTCATTGTGCTTCAGAAATATCGACAGCCTTTACCTACAAATTAATTTTTTCAGGATATCCTTTCCAACTTACAATATATTCTTTTAAACGACCTCGTCCTCGCGATTTTAAGATTTGATCAATTTTAAAAACAATATTCGTAGTCCAATGTTACTTTACAAAGCTCCTCTCCGTAAAAGCACCCATCAATCTTCGTATGCTTTTGCAATAACGTTTCTTGCGAGACTGATGCAAACCAAATCACCAATGCTATGTTTCGTTACATCATTCGTTATGTATCGATATAACGCCTGCTATTCGTTTGATTAAAGAACCGCCATATTAGCACTTTAATTGTTCTTATAACTCTTTTAACGATGGCTGCTTCAATTTCGGGACCACGTACAATTCTGTGAATTATACCTTTTCTTTTGAGATCTTGTTGGACTTCACGGCGGGTAAATTCGCGGCAATTATCGGATTGTAGGCTGTGACCATGTGCTTTGCACATGTCAAATTAATAATGGGTACGGAGCCCCATGCGAACACCTACTTACCCGCACAAGCTAAACGAGTCCCTAATGTAAGCCTACCTACCCAGGTATCCTTATCCTATAACTACCTACCTGCACTGTAAATAAATCCTGCCTACCCTCACAGACTAAAAACCCAATCCCAAGCACAGTATACATAAACACAGGCGATGCACTAGGGTGGTCATGGCGTTGAAGGCCATGGGCGAGCTCAGCTGACATCAGGCAGACTCCTCCGAATCTGAAACTTTGAATAAGATTGATCAAGGGAGGGTATAAATAATGAAGCCTCGGGAACCCTCCTCAGCTCCACAGGACTGCAGACAAGGCGAAGAGGCACTATCCAGGCGGTAAGCTGTGGAATCACCAACGCCAACCAGTATGCAGCTATAAAAAAGCAACATAATTACTACAAGAACACATTAAGAGGACCAGGAGCGAGGAAGAATATATACAGCTGTATGTAAAGATAAGGATCAAGAAAATACATGTACAGCTGAATGAAAACACTACAGCTATACAAGGAGAAGTATAGGACAAAATGAGGTTAGGTTGCTATACATAAACAATGTGTATAACAGACCTATTAAAATATAAACTAAATGAATACGCATACTCGCGTAATCCCCACAACTAGGCAATTACCTGGAGCTGTATGAGAAGCGGATATTGGTTACCGGGTTCGACGTCGTCATGGAGAGAGAGTCGAGGCGGCTCCAGGCAGCGATGCGGCGTCAAGTGAGCATCGTATCTGAAACTCACACCGTACTAATTAGTCAAAGCACAGAAAGATGAAACGAGTAATTGTTACCTGGAAGGAAGTTATAACGTAAACAGCACCAGACCTCCATACACCATACAGCGGACTTGCGCCAGTACTACCCGAAGATAGCGGTAATCGACTCGCGCGCTCGATGCAAGATCGATATACCGCGTGCACGGTACGAGAACGCCGAGAGCCAGAGCTCTACGGTCTGCCGTATTGACCGGATTAATTGGCGGACTAAGCCGCAGCTATCCGAGCGTATCTTATGAAAGTAGGAGAGAGAGAGCGATTGATTGAGCTTTATTGTTTGGCCTTTATGGGGTACGAACCCCGTAGGCACTATTTGCAAAAAATTACAAAAAATTAAGTTTTTAAAACTATATAAAAATAAAATTGTGACTATAATAAAATACAATAAAAGCGGTAAAGTGAAATGAGAATTATATGTACAAATAAACAAAATTAATACCTAAAACTAAATAACAATAATTAAATGCTCGCAAAATACAACGCTCGAATAAAATATATTAAAAAGATAAACAAACAAAGTTATAACAAGAAGGTACGTTCCGTAGTAAATAAAATACTATAAAATAAAAGTTATGCTAACATAAACGACGCGTCTATGCTGTTTCATCCAGGTGAGGGATGGGCCGCGGTAACAAACCCTCAAACATGTCCCGCGAAGACCAGGCTGTTTGGTCGAGCTTAAACAGATGATTGAATAGTGTGATTTTGAAGCCGTCTACGCATGATGGATTGAAATTGATAGATAGAAACTGATTCAGAATACGGGTGGAGGTGATGACAAATGATTTATTTAAAGCTTCTGTGCGTGGAGGAAGGTACATGAGTGACTTGGGTGGATGACGAGAGGAGGAGCGGGGATTTTAGCCAGGGGTATTGAGTATGGTGAAATGGTTTGCCAGATATGTGGGTGAATTGTGAGCAATGATATTATACGCCAGGGAACCAATGAGATAAGAACGTCTGAACTCGACCAACAGCGATTTTAAACCCAGTCTAAACGGGGTGACGTGGTCACGTTTCGCTATGTTGCTACATATTAATCTAACGCAAGCATTTAACAACCTCTGGAGTTTTAAATTTTTAGTTTGATCCACATCATTGTAGACCGCATACGCATAGTCGAAGTGGGGAAAGATAAGTGTCTCAACCGGATTCTTGCGGAGCTTTACCGATAATGCCTTATTGTAATAACGTAGAGAATGCAAAACACCGTGAACACGCCTAGAGATTGACATGACTTACTTAAACCTATCGAGGGTAGGAGTGATCAATAATCCCAACGATTTTACCGCGTTCTCATAATCCAACAAATCATCACATAGTTTAACCTTCGGAGCAGTGTTCAGGTTGATACGCGAAATAAATGCCTGGCTGCCCAGGGTCATAACCTTCGTCTTTTTAACATTCAATGAAAGGCCGTTTTCCAATACCCAATTTGCTATCGCATTCGTTTCATGAGATACGCGTTGAACACCAATGTCAAAGTCGGATGGAAAAAACGAATGATAGACCTGAGCATCGTCGGCAAATAGCATTCTAAAACCCGCTTGCCTGTCAGTTAACAAATGATTAGATTCAAGGTACTGAATGCAGAAAGCATACCATTAAAAAGTTCCGTTAAGGGCAGGGTGATTTGAGGTTCCAACAATTTCAGCATATTGACCGATATGTCGTCAACACCCGACGCCTTGGAAGAAACTCTAACTATGGTCCGCTGAACTTTTTTGGCTGACACAGGTAGGAAAGCGAACGAAGGAGATGAGGGAAAATGACAAAGATTAGATAAGATAGATGCGAATGAATGAATAGTGAGTGGTGAATTGTGGTTGGATATAGATGCATAATGAACATTGAGTTGATGGGCTGAAAAATGTTTTAATGGCGATGGATTAGACTTCAAGCCAAGACTCATATTTCTGAGAAATTTCCAGGACTTGGCAGGTTCCTTCTCATTATTGAGCCTCACTTGCAAGTAGTAAAATTTGCTACGATTGATGGTATTTTTAGCCCTATTCCTCAATAATTTATAGGCATTGTAGTGTGCAAAAGAGCCAGAATTACGAAATTGTTTAAAAGCAGTATTCTTAACCTTAACATTAGCTCTTATTTCCTGTGTAACCTGTAACGTGCCAACCTTTCTTTGGGTTTTACCGTTACTATAGATTTTTGCTGCTTGTTATTAGATTAGATGTAAGTTAGGTACGAAACCATCTATGCATCTATATCTTGTTGCAGACTTATTAATCCTGGTTTTATGTGTAAATTGAGACACATTATATTAGCACACATTGGCTATTATAACTGGAATGTGTATTTGAGTGTATAAGTTAGTGTATCTTTTGTATGTATTATACACATTTCTATCACCACGCATTGGGCCATAGAAACGGTAGTGTGTAATTTAATAATACTTAAATGAATAACTATAAATTTTTCATATATATTTACAATATTTATTTCTTTAATTTCATTACAAATCGTTATAATAAAAGGACTTGTACTAATAAAACTATGAAATTTAATGTTAATGCTACGAAGGCTTATATATCAATGAATCCTTGTATATAAATTTCCGTCATTTATATACTATCTTTACCTCATTAGTACAAATCCTTTTTAACTATTTTTCCTTATATTTTACATTAACTTCGTATTTTGATTTTTTATTTTAAATCATATTTTCTTTCTTGTTTCTATATACATATAATATTATCTAAATTTCTAATTATTTACAAGAAATAATTTCATATTTATTTTTATATCGTATGCATTTTTGTAATTACTTTTATTTCTATAATTTTTTTATTAATTCTATAACCTCACTTATTTCTACATTTAAAAATAATCTTAAATTCATTTTTTCTATTTACAATCGTTTTTTATTCTACTTATAAATTTCAATTTGTTTTTTACACAATTACAAAATTAAATATATTACAATTTCTATTATTTTTAAATGTACAAATATCTTCGCATACTGATTTTGCATAAATATATAATTTTTATAATTAATTTATGTTTTGCTGTAAAATTAAAAATTAAATTCTTTTTTATATATTTTAAATTGAATATTTGCATTAATTTTAGTATGTAATAATATTCTATTTACAATTTAATTATTTATTTAATTATAAAATATTTATTTTTAGTATAATTGCAATTGCATTTTTATATTTCTAAATTTGCGCTTTAAAACGTGACGCGCTATAATTCTAGGAATTTACATGTTAGTCAATTTCAGCTGACAGTATTCTTGTGGATATTTACATTTATTTAGAAGGAATAATTTTCGATCTTGGTGAATAAACCACAAGTTTAATTAACTGGCGACGTTTCGATGACTCTTCGTCATCCTCTTCAGGCTATACCTTTATTTAAAAAATATACAAATGAATACTAAATTAATTAATATTTTTATCGGTCTTACAGTCAATTATATGGGCAATCAGATTGCCCCTACTTATAATCACCCCCGAAGAATCTATAAAAATAAAAATAAAAAATATAAAATATAAAAAATAAAAACACTAACTAAACATAAAAACAAATTATTAATAAAGCAATCTGACTGCCCCCCTGCACCAAAAATCTACTAACCCCAAATATGATGTCCGACATTTCGAGCTCGCTGCTGCTCCTCATCAGGGACTGAAATGAAAATCTATTCCACACGATATTTAAACCCTCAAAAAAGCCTCCCCACTCCACGGACCCACCCTAAATAAATTCACACCAATAAACTAAGCTAAGTTAAGATAGGATGATAAATCTTATTTAATTTACTTGACTCTAACATTAAATTAACATTCTTATCATTCTTAAATATATGAATATTCTCAAGACTTTCTCTTTTAAATTTATTCATAATATTTTGTTCTAAAATTTCTACATTTTTAAAATCAAATGAATGAACAAAATCTAAATAATGCTCTTTCAAACCTGATGTGACAGATACACTCCTCAAACTATATTTATGTTCATAAATTCTCTTTTTCAAACAAAAGTTTTTTTAACTAAATCCAAATTTACTTTTCTAAAATCACCGTGTGACAGTCCAACGGCACGGTCAATAACACCTTTCAACGCACCAATCTTGTCACTGCACTGGTGATGAGAATGGAAATTTAAAAATCTACCCGACCAAGTAGGCTTTCTATACCAATTTAATTTAACTTTATTTTTATCATCTCTAATAACTTTAATATCTAAAAAATTTAATTCTTTATCAATCTCAACCTCTACTGTAAATTTAATTTATAAAATTATTAATAAATATTAATTAATTTAGTTATACTACAGTCGACATAAGTAATATTTTTTTAATACAAATGAATACATTTGGTTTAACAATTATAGTTTTAATTATAAGTTTTGTTTTTTAAGCCTTATGATTTACAATATTTTACTTACTACTCGTCATTATATCAGATGTTTAACATCGACATTACATCGTAGCATCACTGAATCGTCGCACTAATAAGTAAAATAAGTAGTAAGTAAAATATTGTAAATCATGAGGCTTAAAAAACAAAACTTATAATTAAAACTATAATTGTTAAACCAAATGTATTCATTTGTATATTTTTTAAACAAAGGTATAGCCTGAAGAGGATGACGAAGAGTCATCGAAACGTCGCCAGTTAATTAAACTTGTGGTTTATTCACCAAGATCGAAAATTATTCCTTCTAAATAAATACTGCGTGGATGATAAAGATAACAAAATTTATCTATTTACATTTATATACAGTTCATTGGTCTTTCTAAGAAATCTATTTTGATGCCCTATATCCTCTTTATATAAAATTACGTACTTATTAAATAATTTAATTATATGTCGTTATATACGTCACATTACCCCCCCTTAAATAATATTTAAATTTAACTAAATTTCAATATTATTTAATATATTATAATCATTATTTTTTTTTATTACTTCACACAATTTATAAATATTATGTTGATCATTTGTCAGTTATCATGCAATAGACAGCTGTCTCAACCATACATAATTACTTACTGGTGGTTTCTATTACTACTAAATAATAACAGTATTTCTTTATTTTCATTTTAGTTTTATTTATTTCTGTATATTTTTTTTATAAGTTCTATATTTTTTTTCTTTTTATTTATCTCTCTTTCTGCCTCGTCTATTAATCTGTTAAATTTTTCTTGGAGTGGCGTCCAATCTCCTTTCCTCTTTTTTGCTAAAAAAATTTTTTTTCTTTTATTTTCACATTAGATAATTTGATAGACATCATTTATTAGACCTCTATCTCAATCTATATATATATATATATATATACCTAAAGGTTCCGGCACATATTCCTCCACCGTTGGTTTGGTGGAACGAGTTGTTCTCACCGGAAGACGAGCTATGGTGGTTCTTATTTTAGGGCCCATCCTGTCCTTAGGTTTTGTTTGTGTCCATTTATTAATTTTTTTTATCTTTAAAGTTTGGGTATATATCCCTGGACGGTAAAATGACCCCTCATCCTCTCGGTGAAAACCTTCCTCGCTGGCCGTCTTTTTTCCTACCCAGTGAAATCGGGGTGGAAAATGAATGGCCTTTTCGCCAGTTTGCACTTGGGTACAACATGTACCGAAATTTTGTATTTGTGTTGATTCGTCCATGATTACTAGTTAAACTTTGAGTTTTGAGTCTTATTTATACTTGTTTTGCAAAACTTTGCACCTTTTTCTTTTGAACAATATTCTTAGAAATTATTTGTTTTGATATCCAATTTCCAGAAATCTTCGTTATTTAGTTTTGATTTAACTTATAATAATGGTTATATATATTAAATTTTCTTGGAATATATATTTCAAAAATCCTAAGTTTATACAAAAATGTTTCAATTTTAATTCTATTTTATTTTTTCTAAAAAAAAATTTTGTTTTCTTTTCTTTATCCACAAAAATACTGTTAACTTTACAAAAAAAATTAATCTTCTTCTCTATAATATACTTTCATATTTAATACATGAAATTTTCCTCTTTCAATTTTTGTTATGGGATCTACTAATAAATATGTATCATATCCTAATTTTTTCGCTATAATATACGGACCTTGCGCAACAGGCATAAATTTTGCAGTAATTTTATTTTCATTTTCCGATATATTTAATGCTTTAATTAATACATGATCATTTATTTTGAATTCATAGTGTTTCTTTTTTTTATTCTTATTTTTTGCTCTATTAATTAAAAAATTATGCATATGTTTTTTTGCATTATTTAATTTTTCTTCATATGTCAATTCATTATTTTGTAAATCTACATATTTATCCCATACACGAATTGGCTTCTTATTTAAAAATAATTCTATCGGCGTATAACCAGTTGTCTCATGTATTGTTTCATTTATTATTTTTCGTACATAATCTATTTCTTTTGCCCGTCCAGTGTGTTTTTTCAAAATGGTACGGTAAATACTCCTTATCTCACGATGAACCCTTTCAATAATATTACTTTGAGGGTGTCTTATTGAAGAAAACATAGGTTTTATATCATTTTTTGTTAAATAATCTATCCATTTATTACTTGTAAATTGAGTACCATGATCTGATAAAATAGCCTTAGGTTTCATAAATTTTTCAATATATTGATCTATTTTTCTAGTTACGGATAACGTATTTGCTTTTTTCAACGGATATAATACAACATATTTACTAAATACATCTATCGTTGATAAAATATATTTTACCCCCCCCCCCCCTATAGAAGTAGGTAAAGGTCCGTAAAAATCAATCAAAAATATTTCACCAGAATTTTCAACAAGAATTGGTTGAAATTTAGAGTGATACTTAATCGTAGAATATTTACTTTTTTGACATATATCACACGGTTTTATGTATTCACTAACTTTTTTTCTTAATTTTGGAACATAAAAAAATTCTAAAACCATTTTATATATTTTTCTTGGTCCTACATGACCATAAAATTCATGTAATAAAATTATAAATCATTTCATTATTTTTTCTGGAATTATAATTTTCAAATTATTTCGTGATATTCTACAAACATATTCATTTGATTTGTAATTTTCACCCTCCATTGTTGAATTAGTAAATAGTCGATTGTAAAGGGACAATAATAAGTAAATCCAATTTATTTATGTATGTGCACAACGTTTCGTCTGCTAGATTTACAGACCTCTTCAGGTGCTGAATTTATTGGACAAAATTATAAATATTTATATCAAATTTTACATTACTTGTGAATTAAAAATTAAATTTTACCTTAATAATCAATATAATGTTACAGCCCAAGTAAGCTTCATCGAATAACATTTGATACGAAATCAACGAGTATTTATACAAAAACAAAGTAGGTGTGTGTTTACAAACTATATACGTCATAGTTTGTGTACATTCGTCTCTTTAAAATATATACATAACATTTCTGTATTGACGGTTTAAATGTTGAGTATCTTCCATTCTGTTAATTGTCGATATGATGATTGATATGTAACATTTCCGAAATGAGTCTTTTTTTATAGCAAGATTCTTTATCTATTATTTTTGTATCTTCCCAGTTAAAATTGTGATTTACGTTATTTAAAATGTGTGCAGTAACAACGGCTTCTGAATTTTTATTGTTCTGATGTTCTTTTATTCGATTTTTTAGACAGTGTTTTGTTTCTCCAATATAAATAGCCGGGCATTTAATACAAGATAACTTGTAAACTACCCCTGTCTCCTCCCATATTGATGTTTTATCTTTGTCTAATTTTATAATAGTATCAAGTTTGTGATTAATTAATGGAATAGTATTAATAATATATTTTTTTAGCATTCGGGAACATTTATTGAAAAACTCTTTATTGTAAGGTAGTGATATGGTACATATTGGGATTTTTTTATCTATTTTAACATTGTTTTTAATTGTAATATTGCATTTTCTTTTATTTATTGCTGTATTTATAAATTCAATAGGATAATCATTGCTTTTTAGTAATTCTGTAATAATATTTAGATTTTCTTTATGAAACTGTTTCTACTTAATTATAAATAATATTACATTTCTGTTGTATTGTGTGATTACAATTAAAATTTAATAACTGGTTAGAATTAGTTGGTTTTCTATACCAATTTGTAATAATACTATTGTTTTTTTGATTAATGTGAGATCCAGAAAATTTATACAATTATTATTTTCTATTTCATATGTAAATTTGAGGTGTTCATTATAATTGTTAAAGATATTAAGAAGTGTGTTTATATGACTTTTTTCCACGCATAAAATTGTGTCGTCTACATATCTATAATAAAAAATTGGTTTGCAACTGTGTTTACTTTTTATAAAAAAAAAAAAAAAAAAAAAAAAAAAAAAAAAAAAAAAAAAAAAAACTTTTTTTTTTTTTGACACTTGTCCAAGATCGACCCAAACAGTTCAACCCTCTGCGTTTCGCCCAATAAGCACAAGTCTTTTTTCCCTATTTCACTCGTAAAAATACCAGTCAGCCGAGCTGGTACGCCACCGCATAGCAATATAGAACCCGAAATAGCGACCCAAGAGAGAAGAGTCAACCAAGCAAGCGAATCAAGACATAACTAGAAACAGCATACAAATAAGTAGTGTACATATAAATGTACCAAGCATCCATTGGGAAGACAATGGCATAGCAGAACCTAACGACCCAAGAGAAAAAACACAAAATCATACCAAAGAGCATACAAAGAATTACGATGAGCAATTTAAACGATTAGAGCAGCAAGTACAACAAATGCAGCAGTTATACAGCAAACTAATCGAGTAAAATAGCATACAACAAGGTAGACAGCGAACAAACTCACCAATTTAACAAGAAGCTACAAGGCAAGGAAGCAACGAAACCTTCTCAATCCCTAATAACCCACTGTTACAGCAGCATTAAAGTACGTTTAATCCAGCATTCAGGTATAGCCGTTCATACGAAACATGCTTAGAAGATGCTACCTTTATAAGGGAGAAAAGAACAGCATAAATTTTCTCACGCCACCTTATCCAATTAAAGGGAGCAAAAAAGAATGATCCGAAAACATTCTTATCAAACCTAAAGGATTGCAGAGAAAGTTATGAAGCATGGGAATGGTTCAGACGTGAGAAAAACAGCTAGAAGGATTATTTAAATTTCGTAGACGTACTGAGACTACAATATGGGACTGAGGAAACACAAAGCCAAGCGATCGAGAATCGCACACAATTTCTACATACCTCACTAAATTACTACATATCGACACACCTCACTAAATTACGAGGTATGCTGGATCAAATCAAGCCGCAAATACCTCAATCCGACCAGTTGGATAGAGCGTATCGCAACCTTCACCTTAGCTATAGGGTAAAAATCGAAAGGCACCATTTCGATAGCTTTATGCAGCTTCAACGACTGGCAAAGAAGGAGGAGGCAAGACGTTTAATGGATGAAACGTACAGATCTCCACCAGTCATGCAAAATTACGGATTAGCGAAGTATGCATGTATCAATCCAATGCAAACAAAAATCCATAAATTAGCAGCAGATTCCTCAGATCAAAGCGAAGATATTGCAGTACCCCCAAATAGTCTAAGAGCCACCCATTTAAAAAAGGTTGTCATAAGGTACAAGGCTGTTCTCCAGCCAAATCAATTCCTTGTATATTAATGTAGTCATAGCCGCGTATGCAGAAGTCTACCTCGAGGACGTATGCGTGGGTGGATTTTTGAATTCGACAATCCGAATATTCTACTTATGTCATAAGGTACAAGCTTGAAAATTCGCAGGAATGTAGGTAATAAGGTTTTAAACAAATAAAAAAATTGGCAGAAGCGGATGTGGAGGACAAGATGGCGGCAGAAGTACCGGAAGTGGTCAAAAATATTTTTCTACTTATGTCATAAGGTAAATTTCTGCCTCTTCGCCTATGGCTTCTTCAAGACGTCAATAAGCTAGAAAAAATTTGGCAGAAGTGTAGGTTGGGGATAAGTACCAAAAAAAATGATCAATAAGTGCGCGGATTTGAAATATTCGATTTTTCTCTCGGTATTTGGTATCTAAAATACACGACTTGATACAAGCTTGAAAATTTGCAGAAATGTAGGTAATAAGGTTTTAAACACATAAAAAAATTGGCAGAAGCGGATGTTGAGGACAAGATGGCGGCAGAAGTACCGGAAGTGGTCAAAAATATTTTTCTACTTATGTCATGAGGTAAATTTCTGTCTCTTTGCCTATGGTTTCTTCAAGACGTCAATAAGCTAGAAAAAATTTGGCAGAAGTGTAGGTTGGGGATAAGTACCAAAAAAAATGATCAATAAGTGCGCGGATTTGAAATATTCGATTTTTCTCTCGGTATTTGGTATCTAAAATACACGACTTGATACAAGCTTGAAAATTTGCAGAAATGTAGGTAATAAGGTTTTAAACACATAAAAAAATTGGCAGAAGCGGATGTTGAGGACAAGATGGCGGCAGAAGTACCGGAAGTGGTCAAAAATATTTTTCTACTTATGTCATGAGGTAAATTTCTGTCTCTTTGCCTATGGTTTCTTCAAGACGTCAATAAGCTAGAAAAAATTTGGCAGAAGTGTAGGATGGGGATAAGTGCAAAAAATATATATAAATGTAAAATATAAAATATAAAATATAAAATGTGAAAATATAAAATATAAATCTTATAAATGTTTAAAAAAATTGTAATGCATAAACAACAGATATAAAATTGTTTATTTTTAAGTTGACAAAAATAAATTGAATGTAAAGTCATAGAATAAAAAGTAAATAGTTAAATAAATTCATTGACAAAAATTATTAAGCTTAAGGTTGTGTTTTGTTAAAATATTGAAATAATTTTCTCTCCAATTCATCAGATGTAGGTGATTGTATTGCTAAATTATTGGAAATATTTCGATGTTGATTTGGTGATTCCAAATCTATTGGTTGCTCGGTGCTTTAATAACTTGAAGTTCTAAATTTTCTGATTCTTTTTTAGTATCTTCTAAAAATGTACTATTTACTGATTCTTTGTTATTATCTATATTTTTATTTTCTTTTTCGTCAGTTTTATTAGCTAAAGTTATCAAAAGATGAGTCACTGATCCACATATTGCTCCTAGTAAATGTACACTCCATCCACAGATAGCGTGAAGTGTGTAACCGTGAATGAATGCGTTGATAACTAGTTTTAGGATGCTAAGTATTGTTATAATGCCCATTATTCCTGCACTGATATTGCCAAACTTTGTAAACCCATTCCAGACTTTTTTAAACGTTTTTTGAACTACATTAGTCAAAGTTGTTTGGTCAAGCAAGTTTCCAAAATCTATAGAAGATGAATATGCGTTTTTCTGATAATCTTCTTGCGACTTCTTCAATATAGGCATTTCTTTCTACAGGAAAAGTTGAGTGTTTATGTAAACGATTCAAATCATAAGTTGTATTAATTCCTCCATCGATCAGAACTTTTATGTCTTGATAGTGCCATGTTGGTGTTGTTTGTGGCTCTAAAATTTGAGGCACTCTTCCTTCACTTGGTGCTGGCGAAAATTTCAGCCATGATGCTTCGATTAAATATAAAGCAGGAAGTATATTATTGCAGGTTCTAGGTGTTCCTGTTTTTGTCATTATTCTAGAAAATGGTTTTAAAAAATATGACTCATTTCGGCAAGTCACTGGTATTTCTTGAAAACATTCTTCCACTTTTCTCACTTTACAAATAATTTCGTCATATGCAACGAGATGGGCAACCTCTCCAACAGGTACAGCCATAAATCCTGGTTTTCGCATTATTGTGAGTGCAGCTATGTCAGGTTTCGTATACATATGCATCAACGAATTTTGAATAACCTGCCTTTGCAGCCTACATCGATTTAAGAGCATGTCATTGCACATAGCTGTGAATTGTGTTTTCATATGATGAGCTAAAAAGGCAATTTTTGTGTTGAAATACACCGTTATAAGAATATCATGAACGTCTAGAGATTTTTCTGCTGCTAGTCCCGTTCCTCTAGGGTATTCTGTAATAAATAATTTCGGATGATCTGTGGTAAAAAGATGGAAGCCACAAATATTTACTTCTCCTGTTTTCATCAAGCCAAATTGTATCTTTTCTGTCGTATTAGCAAAATATACGTTAGGATTCTCTAACGTGTTATTGCCCACCTTAACACTTTTACCATCGAATAATAAGACGTATTGATTGTAATTACAGGGAGATATCGCAATGTATTCCCAAAATGACATCTTACCATCTGCATCCGTACATTTTGTATCTTTATAACTGCAACGTGTACCTAACTGTAAAATCAATTCGTCTTTATCTCGGTTTGCAGAAGCCATATAGTCAAAAACATCTATCTCCAATTTTACTGTAACCACTACGTTTTCGTAATCATGACGATCAGTTTTAAAAGTTGTACCAGAGCATTTTCCACTCTCACTTAAAGAACCTGCTACTGTCATACTTACTCTAGTCGTACTATTAACTTTTATATCATGAATCTGTATTTTTTGATATTCAAAAGAACCAAATCTATGAATATTGTAATACATATCTCGCGATATAAAAATAAAGAATGTTTCTTCCCCCAGTTCAACCTCAGACTGATATGAAAACATTCCGCATACACGTATGTGCCGATCAACTCGAATTCTGCATGTTGTTACGTGAACAGGTTCATATTCCAGTCGCTGAAGCAACTGCATTTCAACATTCTTAATATCAGGGCTATTATTCTCAATTTCACAAGGAGCAACTTCACATAATGATATTGTTGTCACATTATTTGCGCTTCTACCACAGTCGTATCCAATAAGAGCTGTTGCTTTTGTAAAGAGCAATGATATGAAAAGAAAACCAATTTTTCCAGCCATTGTGTACCTACATAAAAAAGTAATAAATATCCTGTAATTTTATTATCACACGTAATAATTATATGAAATAATTTTATTATAATTGAAAAGATAAAAATTAAAAAAGAGATTTTTATTTAGAAACGTTAGATGTCTACAATTACAATTTTCAAATAGTATAATCCATACTTGGATGACAAACAATGTGTCAAAAAATAGTATACAAAAAATATGTCAATTAAAAAATAGCCAATAAACACTCGTGTCAAAAAACAGTATACGATAGACATGTGGGATGTAAGCCTTCGTATACTTCTATCGTTACGTACTATTTAATTGCATTTTTTAAAGCTAAGTATCGTTAAAGCTAATATAGTTAAGTGTGGGCATTACGGTGGTGGTGGGTATTACTGTACTTATGAAAAATGTATTAATTATGAAAATACTCGTAAGAATTGCTAATTAAAAATAATTATTATCTTGACGGTTATCTCTAGTTGTACATTTTTGTATACTAGTGACCACTTAAGTCGTGATTAAAAGCTATTTATATAAGAATTATTATATCAAATAATCATGCAAAACTTTTTCTATCCGATTAACAATGCCTTATTTTACAATAAAAAATAAAAAAATTATTTATAATTACTTTATTTATTTTGTAACTCGTAGCGCAATCATTATGTACTTAATTTTCAATGCTGCTAGTATTATGGCGCTTATTTCACGTGTTGCGGCGACCAGTGTAACCTAACCTTTCATATTACCTATTTAGTTTGGAATGGCGTAGGTGAAGAATCTATGCCTTTTTATTTATTTAGATTAGTGTAGTTTTAAGACAATATTAAATAAGTTAGAGAGTAAGTAGGTAGGTACCTAGATATAAATGGAAGATGTACCAAAGAAGAAAAAAATAAGAGGCTAGTATAAACGAAAAATACAATATCACCGGCACCATAATTGCAACATCGACCATAATTCCCGCGGATTAATGTATGCAGCGCTACCATAATACCAACAAAAAGAAAAATTTTTATAATGTTTATTATTAATTAGTTTTTAGTCTTTTTCTATAAATTAAAATTTATACTTATAAATAAAATATCAATATTTAATTTAACAAAAAGAATATCTATATAATTTTGTTTTTATAATAAATAACAAAGGCAATAAACAAATTTTTTGGCGAATCCACCGTAATACCCACACTTACCCGCTAATATTAACAGGTACTGTACCGTCAAATTAATATAAAATTTAGTGAAGTTGTTATAAAATTATCTTCAATAAAGTAATTACCTCATTTAACACAATGTTTGCCTCTCGTCGCACACTGAAAAAAAAAATAAAGCAGAATTTGCTTGAGAGCCAAGCAATATCTACCGTGGTGACTCCGGTAAATGAGACAAAGTTGTTATTCCTTTAGAAGCCAAGCAGTTTCTACTTGGGCCTATCAAGCAATACATACTCGACATTAAGAAAGAGATAGACCTAGAATATATATGTATTTAAAAATTGTTAAAAAAGAAAAAGAGGGTAAACATTTTAAGATAGTTGAAAGTAAAGGAAATTATTATATGTTTAATTATTGAAAGTAACTTTTACAAGTATACAGTCAATAATATATACGAAAAACATACAGTCAAAAAGTAAGGTTATGTCTTACTCGGAAGCAAAATGCGAATATACCGGAGACCCAAGCAGAATCTGCTTTGTAGCCTAGCACAAATTACTTTTGTTATCAAAAGTAGAAGTCTCTTCGCTGTTTACGGCGGATTCTGCTTTATTTTTTTTTCAGTGCAGAAGCGATTATCGTTTTTATCGCACGCGAATCACACCCTTGACAATATTCTTGATATTTGAAAACTTCAGCAATTGTGGTCTTGATTTCCCATAAATCTACACAAATACATGATTATTAATATAATATAAAGAAATCATATGGTATACAAATATAATTAAACTATTCTATTGTAAGTTTATAATAAAACTACAAAAATATATTTTCAATAACTGTTTGTTCGTCAGTTAGTTACTTTTATAATGAAAAATATAAAATTTGAATATTTACTAAATAAAAAAAATTTTCAGCCTACTAATTCGTACAACGACTCTTACGTGCAGAGCGCGCTCCGCTTGTAAATACGTTGCGTACATACAAGTGGCTCCTCGCTTGTATGAGAGCCCTCTATACATCCTCCTAGGACGTATAAGGTGTCTATACGTCCTAGGAGGCTGTATGAAAAGCGCTCCGTAGGATATATGCGGCGAGCAATATAACCTTTGCCGCGCGAACGGTATAGAGTCAACGTGTTTGAAACGCGTAGTACATGTATCGGAGATATATCTAAGGCTTTTCAAACGTAAACACAACTAGTTTAAACGTAACGTTTGCGTTACTTTAATCATAGTTATCTTAATATTGCTCAGATACGAAAGTACTATATATTATACATATATATTAGAATATTATATTTTAGAAATAATACAGTGTATATATATATATATATATATGGGTGGTTCTCTGTGACATCGAAGATGAAAAAAATAAATATTGCTATAACTGTGGGAATATGCTTTAGAGGAATCCAGTAGTTCTCCTGAATTTTTTCAGATTTTTTCTGGGCCATTATTTTAAGTTACAGAGAGTCAAAGTTGACAGTTTCGCACTTTTTTGCATTATTTGCCCATTTTCATGAATTTTTAGCTCCCAGGGGATGCATTTTTCACTAAAAACATAAGTATGACTTTTTTTGTAAAATTTTCCGAACTTTTCATTAAAAATACTTTTAAAGACATAAATGTATGCTGTCACACTCTTGTAAGCCATTTAAACCTTAAATAGTGAAAATCAGCAATTCTGCTCCGGACTCTGGTAACCTAATACTGTCTAAAAGATGTCTTTTTATAGTCAGAAACTACCTAAAAATTTCCAGAGTGGGTCTAAATCATTAAGATCACTTATGGTCAAAATATCCGGGAAAAGTGCCCGAGATATTAATAGAAATGTATATTTGTTGCCTTATAACGATGAATCTAGTAGCATGATCATTGCAAAAAAATTTATGCACTTACCTTGGAATGGTAGAAAAGTATCTCCACTTGTTTCAGTATCCATCTAATCCCCTGTAAGCTGCTAAAAATACAAATATTATTATAAAATTATAAAAAATTATTTTTTAAACATTTATAATGCTGGATTTTTAGTTTTACAACCCTTACAAGAATTATAATACTAATCTGAGGGATTACTATAAATATATAAACATCATTATTACAATAACTGAATATACGTATTTAATACAAAAGATATATAAATAAATCGGATATATAATTATAATGAATAATATGATAACGTGACAGTGACAAGTTTGTGAAATCTAAACAATGTATTGCTGAATAATAATAATAATAATGTTGATACTTTTATAGTAATCCCTCAGATTAGTATTATAATTCTTGTAAGGGTTGTAAAACTAAAAATCCAGCATTATAAATGTTTAAAAAATAATTTTTTATAATTTTATAATAATATTTGTATTTTTAGCAGCTTACAGGGGATTAGATGGATACTGAAACAAGTGGAGATACTTTTCTACCATTCCAAGGTAAGTGCATAAATTTTTTTGCAATGATCATGCTACTAGATTCATCGTTATAAGGCAACAAATATACATTTCTATTAATATCTCGGGCACTTTTCCCGGATATTTTGACCATAAGTGATCTTAATGATTTAGACCCACTCTGGAAATTTTTAGGTAGTTTCTGACTATAAAAAGACATCTTTTAGACAGTATTAGGTTACCAGAGTCCGGAGCAGAATTGCTGATTTTCACTATTTAAGGTTTAAATGGCTTACAAGAGTGTGACAGCATACATTTGTGTCTTTAAAAGTATTTTTAATGAAAAGTTCGGAAAATTTTACAAAAAAAGTCATACTTATGTTTTTAGTGAAAAATGCATCCCCTGGGAGCTAAAAATTCATGAAAATGGGCATATAATGCAAAAAAGTGCTAAAATGTCAACTTTGACTCTCTGTTACTTAAAATAATGGCCCAGAAAAAATCTGAAAAAATTCAGGAGAACTACTGGATACCTCTAAAACATATTCCCACAGTTATAGCAATATTTATTTTTTTCATCTTCGATGTCACAGAGAACCACCCATATATATATATATATATATACACGGAGAAAAAAGTTGAAGTAAAAATTACAATGTTGTCTAGTAATGCGGAGACAAACTGACGCAATCCAAAAATTTCCTAGAAAATTATTAATTTTTACTACAATTCTGGTAATATTTACTACAACTTCAGTAAAATTTATTATACACTATAGTAAATTTTTGGATTGTGTCAGTCTGTCTCCGCATATATATATAATAATAATACCGCATATAATAACGCAAAATGAGTCCTATATCTTTAATAACTGCAATGTTACGATTAATAATAAGAAATTACTAAATATTTAATATTCTCTGATGCTAAATGCAAAATTTAAAAAGTTAAAAGGTTTTATAAGCGTCAGTAAACAAATGTTTAAAAATTATTGACATAATATATAATTATTTATATTGTTTAAAAAAGTGTTTATTACATTACTTTTAAATGTAAAATAAATTATTTTGTGAGCAACGAAAGAGTCGTATGTGCGAATTATAAGGCTGAAAAATTGTTTACGTACCATGGGTAAACATCGCGTCATTACACACAACTCGCTGCGCTCGCGACCGCGGACGTACTAACCATCCACGAAATTTTCCGCCTCGAACAGTAATGACGCGAGGCTCACCCAAGGTACATAAATAACTAAAGCGTAATAACTATAAATGATCCGAATAAAATATTTACGTTATTTAATTTAGTGTTCCTTTCTCGTCACAGAAGTGGTTAGTTTGTTGCTAAATATCGTTAATCTGCAAAGGTTCTCGATATTTCTAACTAACAACAATTGTGGTATTGATGTTCCATAAATCTACATTATCAAATAAATCATTATTAATAAAATTTAGAGTTATTCTAATTTAGTAAAATATTGGCTATGTTATAATATTATTAAATAATTTGTATTTTTTTTAAATATATTTTAACTGTAGCTTTTAGTAAAAAAGCAAAGTTAAAAAAATCACCTTTATTAAAATCACCTTCATTATTTTCACATCCACTATATTTTATTGCTTTTAAGATACCGCTAATAAGTAAGGAAGCTAGAAACCTACAATTGTAGATTATTAAATTAATTTAACAATGCTTTTATATATTTCATTAATTGATTCAACATGAATTAAGGACCTTCACTGAATGCGACTAATCGGTTACTCGACGAGATCCAGACTGACACGTACACTCGTTCTCTCCTGTACTGTGAAATACAAGTCACTCTTATCTGAATTTGAAGTTTATATTAACATTTGTAAGCTGTATTTCCGCTCGATGTGTCCGTAGGCATTTTATACAGATTAGAATCTTCCACTAATTGATATTATGAAAATTTTTATAATAATGACGTTATTGAAAGTAAGTACTGAATGTGAAAAATCAAAATATGTACGATTCTTATGTCTATGATACAAATATGTTATCGTATATCATATGATTATTTCTTCAAAATTCATAACACAACTGTTTTAAATAATTATTTCCAAGATAAGTAAAATACAAAATAAGATAATAACGTTAAATATATCGTGTAAAGTAATTACTTTATATTACATTTTATTTAATAGCATATTTTATATACATAATATTATTATATATACAATATTAACACTTAGTGCTTAACAATTAAGATTTTAGATGAATAGAAATGAATGAAAGTTTAACTGTTAAGCACTGACTCAAATAATAATTAACTGTAAAGAAATATTCATTTGCCCATATTTAAGTCACCAGCTTTTAACAGTTAAGAAATGTCATTTGTCTCAAATCTTCCTTTCTCTCAGTAGGTATACCAAATAATATATTACAATTACGTGATTTGTCATCGACAATTTATGTTATGAATTTGTTTATACGAGTATAAAAGAATGAGTAAACATCTGTGTTTACTGTATGGAATATCTCGTCATTCGAACTGTACACCTCTGCTTGTCCGCTGCAAAGCGAATAGAATCATACGTAAGCTTGTAGTGAACGAACATGGTGCTCATTTGAGTTTGCAGATCAAAGAAATTGATCAAATCGATAAATAATAGTTATTGCTGTGCGCGATAACTAAATTGCAATAATGTCACAAAAACTCTATTGCGTGTTTCAATGCAATAAGATGAATGAAAAAGTGATAATATTTAACAATGAAAATTTAAAAATTTTTAAAGGAAATACTAGAGATTCGTATCGCATTCAATTTAAAATATTGCGATATACTACTCCCAGATGTTGCAACGAATATTCATGGGTATCATTCGAGTTGTCGCAAAAATTTTCTTGCTGTTAAAAAGATTTACATTGAAAATTAATGGTCACAATTGCATCAAAATAATAAATGTACAAATAGTGTAAGCAGATTAACATTGCCTGATGATATCACAAATCATGACAGTAAGTACTGAGAAGCGCACAAATTCATTTTCATTTTATAAATTTATAACTTCATTTTATAAATTCACGTTTTAAATAGTTAAATAAAAAGACGAATCAATTGAAACCGATGCTGCACATATTGACGAAAATATTGGTAATAAAAGTGTGAATTTGGAGATTAACGTCGTCAGTAAGGACGGAATTCAAATGGATGACAGTAAAGAACAGATTAATGTTCTATTGCAAAATAATTCGGGTAAAAATACATAAAGAACTTCAATCTACTTATTTTATGAATTATGAAACTTATTAGTTTATAAAACCATTGATTTTTTAAATATTTTATCTCGACATTTATTATTTATTTTACATACATTTTAAATATTAGTTATATCACTATATTTTTATATCTAAATTCATATTTTTATTTCATTTTTATCTTAAATAGGTAAATCGACGGACGATTCAACTGTAAATAATTCCGCAAGTATTACCGAAAATATTGAACATAAAAGTATGAATCTTGATAATAACGTTGCAACTACGGAAGGATTACAAATGGATAATAACACAGAACAGATTAATGTGTTATTACAAAATAATTCAGGTAGGAAAAGATGAAAAAACTTAAATCTATTTATTTTATGTACACTTGTCCAGTGAATGTCAAATGATTGATTGATTTTTTGCTTTTTTTTAAACCATCGATTTTATTTCGACGGTCTTTACGAAGACTAGTACGATTCAGATTTCCGAAATTTCGGTCTGTACTATATTAATTATGTAACTGCATTTAAAACTGATTGAGTGTTGTGATTAAAATACAATTTTGAAATTTACAGTCTATTCTTCAAGATGTTACATAAAAAAAGTGCGTATGATTCATTAAATTAATTTTTTTATCTTTTTAAACTTGGTATTTTTTGAGAAATTTGAAACGTGCTACTCTTCGTAAAATTATGATTTATCATTTAAAATAAAATCGGACTGTATTTAAAAATTATATTTTTTATTTATCTAGTTATACCAATTATGAGTTCAAATATGCATTTTCATAAAATTATTGATAGATTTAGTTTATTATTGTGCATAAATATTAAAACACGCTATTTATAGAACTAAACTGTTTGTATGTATTGTTATTTTTTTATACATATAATGAATTATAATTATTAATTCATCATTTTCAACGCAATAAAAAAAGGAATATGTAAAAGCATTATTATTAAACGTTATTTAAATTGGTTTAAGGAATGTAATTTTGAATATTTTCTAGGAACACTTACTAACTTATTGAGTGAATCTCAAACGGTGAAGGTATCAGTGGTAATCAAATAATTACTTTTTTAATACTTTATAATAGTAGTACATTTTTAATATAACTGGATTTTTGATATAGTGTGCGTAAAATAAAACAATTTACATTTACTTTGTAGAAATATTTTAAGGGGACAAGCCTGGGTTAAAATTTAGACAAAATAATTTATTATTAGTAATTAATAATTTATTATGTGATAGATTAAAAAAAAATTTTCCTAATTTTTTTAACAAATTGAATTGTTATTAACTTTTATTCAACATTTTTTAGCTAACTTATTAGCCACATAACTGAGCGAATCAATTTATGGCTCTGCGTACTATGATTTTTTACTATTATGCACTTACTGCAGGATATTTCAGAAACTTTTTCATCGAATAGGCTGAAATTTTAACAGTAACAATTAAACAGCATTCTAATCCACTTGAATATAACAGAATTTCTGAAAGCACTCAAAATTGTTATTTAAACAAATAATTTATCTGATTTTTAAATAATTGTTCAATTTTTTGCAATAATTTTGCAAATTAATTTTTTGATTACAATATTTTTAAATTCTGTTTCATTCAAGTGGATTGGAATGATGTTTAATAATTACTGTTAAAATTTCAGCCTATTCGATAAAAAAAGTTCCTGAGATATCCTGCGGTAAGTGCATTATGGTAAAAAATCATAGTACGCAGAGCCATAAATTCATTAACATAGTTATGTGGCAAATAAATTAGCTAAAAAATGTTTGATAAAAGTTAATAATAATATAATTAGTTTAAAAAATTTGTAAATGTTTTAACTTGTTTTATTATAAATTATGAATTATTATTAATAAACTATTTTGTTTCAATTTGAACCCAGGCTTGTCCCCTTAAGTAATTGTCAAATTAATTGTTAACAAGAAAACGTTTAACATATTTAGTTTATCGGTCGTGAAAATGGCCTTTCTACACAAGCACTGTATCAACATTGTCCCGGTACTGGTGCTTTTGTCTTACTATTTATTTTCTCATATATCGTACATCAATTATATAATGATTTAAAATCAGATGTGCAATAAATGTATTCATGAATCGATATGATAAAGTAAATCATATTTGATTAAGAGTATAATTTAAAGTTATTTTACTTTTTGCAAGAATGTCATCCAATGTATCAAAGGACAGTGATGCTGGAGATAAAGTTATTGCTACACTTAATACCGATACGGAAGGTAAAGAAAATGTCTGTTTCTTTTGTAAAACAGCTCGGAAAAGACGCAAGGACAAAGTTATACCAATGCATAGTTGCGACGCTACAACTTTCATTAATACTTTAAAAAACATGAACGCCATAAAAGACACCGATAATATTAATTTATTGCAATGTTCAATTGCTACTGAAAAAGTTTACTATTATAATACTTGCAAACTCCTTTTCTTAAGCAAACAAAGCTCACAAAATTCAGAATCAAAAAATAATACTGACTGGCATACAATAAGACAATATCATGTTGCAGCATACACAGAAATTTGTCAAATTATACATGAACAAATTATCGAGAAAAAGAATAGCTACTTATTGACTCATTTAACGGACTTATATTCTGATATTTTAGATAATTTGATTTTAAAAAAATATGTAGACACCAAGGTAACTTTTAAATCAAAACAACTATTAGATAAATTAAAACAAACATATAGCAACGAAATTAACATCAGTACAGTAAACAACAGAATAATAATTAGTCCTAAAGAAGCAATAATTAGCAAAGAAATAATTTCTTTATTACGGGAAAGTGATTTACTAAAAAAAGCTGCTATTATTTTAAGAAATAAAATAATGTCAATTAAAAAATCTGCTCTACCAGAACGTTTAAGTGTTCAAGATATTATACAAAGAGAATGTAATATTCCTTCGGAATTATGTGATTTTTTAAATACTATAATGCTCAGTGATCGAAAAATGGAAAAGTCTGAAGTAATGAGAAAAGTCACTTCTATTGCACAAGACATAATTTATGCCGTTACTAGAGGTCAGATTAAAACTTCTAAACATTTAACCCTTGGAATAGCTTTGAAAAGCCTTACAAGTAGTAGAAAAGTTATAGATATAATGAATAAGTATGGTCATTCTTGTAGTTATAACGTTCTTGAAGAGATAGAAACAGAGATCACTTTTGCATCTAATAGTACATTAACTATTTGTCCAGAAGGAGCAATACTATCACCAAATTACTGTACAGGAATCGCTTTCGATAATTTTGACAGATATGTGAAAACGTGTACAGGAAAAGATACTTTACATGATACTGTAGGAATATTTTACCAAAATGTTAGTGATGAAAGTCAAAATATTTTTGATAATGAACACGGTACTACAGCTGTACCTCCGCGTTTAACAAAAAGACGAAGAACTTTCGATGCAATTGCTCCAGAACTATTCTCTTATGAAAAAATCCAAAAGTTGTTGAATATTTACTACCTATTGACAGTGAATTATGTAACATTTCAGTAAAAAATTTGGATTTCTATAAATTAGTGGATCTTTCTTGGGTAATGTCACATCTATTAAAAATTGAAAATACGCTTATGTGGGTTGGTTATAATAGTAAAATAATGAAAGATTCTAGCCCAAAGCAAAAAGTATCATACCTCATGCCTATAAACGTTTCTCCTACGAATAAATCTGTTGTTTATGAAACTATGAGACCAACTCAAGAAGTAGCAAAAGAATGTAATCAAGCTTATATGCAAGTAACATATGACTTAGCAATTGCAAAGATCGCTTATCAAATTAAGTCTACAGAAAATCCACATTTTGAAAATATTTTCATTCATATGGGATCATTTCACGTGATGATGGCATATTTTAAAGCCATCGGAAAATTTATAGATGAATGTGGTTTAACGCAAATAATGATTCAGAGTGGTTTATTAGCATCTGGATTGCTTAACGGTTTTATTACTGGTAAACACTTTAATAGATGTAAACGCCTGCTCACAATCGTTTCTTTAGCATTGCAAATTTTACATTTTAAAGAATTCTTAAAAAATAGAGAAATAAGTATTGGTAAACCTGTAATTGAATTAATTGAATATTTTGGAACTAAACAAATTACAATCGACGTTTTCAATGACAAAGAGTTACAGTACATAACTTCAGAGTATTTTAAATATAAAACAAAAACGTTAAATGGCAAATATGACAAAACGTCTCAATTTTATATGATATATATCGAATTAATAAATTATTATTTTATGTTTTCTAGAAGCATTCGTGTGGAAGATTTTGAACTATTTAAATTTATAATACCAAAACTTTGTAATATTTTTTTAATTTTTAATCAGGTGAACTATTCTCGTTGGTTAGTATATTATCACCAACTTTATTAAAAGTACGTAAAATGCACCCAGACCTTGCACAAGAATTTAATAACGGATTCTTTGGTATTAAAAGAACTGAAAAGCCTTTCTCTAGAATTCCAATAGATTTAACATTGGAGCAGACAGTAAATGCCGACGCAGCAAATAAATTAACGGACATAACGAATTTTACAAATACAATATCAGCACGTCAAAGGTGGGCAAAAAGCCATAGTATCAGATCAACTATTATTTCACCTATTATTTATAGTGGGTTGAAGAAAGCACAAGATGTGACATCCGATTTACAAAAAAAAAAATTCATAAAGATATTTTTCAATTAATTACTTTCACGGAAGAGTTGGAAAAAAACATAAATCCATTTGATTGCAGTACTGGAAACAAAGATTTACTTTACAATATTAGTACAGGGCGATGCGTATCTGATAAAATTGCTAATTTTCTTTTAAGTGCAGAAAAAACTGGACAACTCTTACGCGAACAATTTATACTCGAATGCACAAAGTCAGATGAAGGATTTGAGGAGCCTATAAAACAAAATAAAATATTTAATTTTGCAAGTTGTAATGTAACTAAAAAGTAAAAATTATCGACAAAGTACAGGAAATTAGACTACAAAGGGATTTTTTGGCCGTATGCTTGGTTTTGGTATGAAAGAAGAAACTCACGTTGAAAAAATTTTGACTTTTCCACTGACTCCTGTACCCATGTCTTTATGCCATTTAGATGGATCCATATGTAAAACTGAAAAATCTGCATTGCAGAGCTGCTTCCTATTGAATGACAATTTACATCCACAAGTTAACATACGAATAATCGATGGTTTTTATTTATTGCACTGTATGAAAGAAATTCCACAGAATTTTAAAAATATTCCCAAAAAAATTTTACAAACAATTACTTATAATCAAGCACCCGAAATTCATATTATTTTTGATAGATATTTTTCACCATCTATAAAGGACTATGAAAGATCTTCAAGAGGAGCAACTTCAATAGATTATGTTGTAAGTGGCCCCGAGCAAATCAGACCTGCTGATTTCAATAAAGAGTTGAGAAATGATAAATTTAAAGAAGCTCTTGTAAACTTTTTAATCGCGAATTGGGAAAATAATGAAATGGCTATTTTTATAGGTAATAAAATAATTTTTTTGAATTTCGATTATTGCTATCAATATACGGTAGATAATGAGAAGAATGTGAAAAAAATCGTTATGTCGAATAACGAATGTAATATAAATTATAATGCAAACATTATTATACAATGTTCGGACACAGATATTTTTGTAATAATGTTAGCTAACATGCATAATTTAAAATACAATTCAAAAGTTTGGATAGAGTATGGTACACATGGAAAACAGCGAATAGTTAATCTTAATAAATTATACACAACTCTTGGAAATACTTTATACACAGCTCTGCCAGGTTTTCATGCATTAACGGGTTGTCATGCAAATCCATCCTTTTATAGAAAAGGAAAAAAAAATCCTTGAAGTTCGATCCCATTACACCGACTCGACTGGTACACGATATGTAAAGCCATCGCGCGGGGGAAGATTGTAGTACCGAATCGGCAATTGTCCGGTGCATTCTGCTTTAGATCAAGTAAGAGGTAGCCGTAGAGTTGACTCGTCGCGTCCTCTTAAACTTTCCGTAGGAATCACGGATCCTCGGGACAGATTTGACGAGCAATATGGTGTATCTGAGCGCGATCGAGCAATTTTCTAAATAGTACAATGTAATGTGTATTTAGGTATACGTCGCGTTGTCCCTTACCCTGATAGAAAATGTTTTGAGTTATAAATATTACGCTCAAATTGTTATGGTGACTCCCTTTTGTAAATAGATCAGCGGTTGTACCTCCATCCATCGATTATTATCTCATCAAGTCGACGATAATTATTAATTTCGATCGAGGATCGTTTGCATAGTCACATGTGCTCAAGGTTTTCAAGAAATTTTTTAAAAAACACTGTCTTGCCACATCCGGTAAGACCACTCAGTATTGACGTAAATTGCTGTTTTCATCTCGTGTCCATGACGACGACAGATCATATACATGTGAAAATTAGATATTCGTACCGTGAATCTCGTACCTCCACCGGTGAGCTCGCGAACCGCGGTGTGGCCCCCCGTGCGCAACCGCTTACGAGCGTTTTACAATTGAGCTAGTCTACATTTGTGGGATCAAATGAGCTCGAACATCACTGCACCCGCTTATTTTGACGCGCTCAATAACTTCACGTCAAATATTTCACGCTGCGCCAACTTACCACACAAAGAATTCAAGGGTAATTTTGCCACGGATCTTAATCCTGGGTTAAACTTTATGTTACTTTCGTTTAATCGTGTACCTTTTTTACGCTGAATATTTGCTATATACTGTTTTTTTTTCTCATCGGTAACAGTCTGGTGGAAATCCTGAAGCTTCGTATTTATCTTTGTAATATCATCTATATATCTTGCAAATATACCGCCATTCTGCGATTTTGGGTCATACTACGTAATTTCGTACTGCCAAATTTCGTCGCAGCATGAACAACGTAATCTAATTCGACAGCTTTTTTTAACTTCTTCAGAAACCCAAGTTCCTTGCAGAATTCGTTCTACAGGGTCTTTATGAGGACAATCGGATTGTATTATTTCCTTGAAACAAGAACGACATAATGGAAAAATCAGTTAACCATGCATTCTCACAGGCAAAACTAGATGGAACAAATTTCTTAGGCGTAGCACATCGCACATAATCAAACCATTGATATTTGATATATCGGGTGGATGTCCTATAAGTTTTTGACATTTTTCCATCCCTACATACAATTTTGGATGACCAATAGGGTGTTTTCCTCGTTTACATATGTACGGATAGAGTGAACATACATCAACGTGTCTAATATTTTCCTCTTCGCTACAATCGTACACTTTTATCGTGTTTCCCGTACGTACACCAAAGAAAGCGTCGTGGGGATCTAATGGGTTTCCATCTAATAAATTGTGTATTTCATTCGTAGGAATGTTAAATTTGTTCACTTTGAAAAACTTATGTTTCACTAGACTTTGAAAAACTTACTTGTTTAAAAGGCACTCCCAAATTTCATTAACTCATAATACCATCTTTGACCTGCTGATTTCAATAAAGAGTTGAGAAATGATAAATTTAAAGAAGCTCTTGTAAACTTTTTAATCGCGAATTGGGAAAATAATGAAATGGCTATTTTTATAGGTAATAAAATAATTTTTTTGAATTTCGATTATTGCTATCAATATACGGTAGATAATGAGAAGAATGTGAAAAAAATCGTTATGTCGAATAACGAATGTAATATAAATTATAATGCAAACATTATTATACAATGTTCGGACACAGATATTTTTGTAATAATGTTAGCTAACATGCATAATTTAAAATACAATTCAAAAGTTTGGATAGAGTATGGTACACATGGAAAACAGCGAATAGTTAATCTTAATAAATTATACACAACTCTTGGAAATACTTTATACACAGCTCTGCCAGGTTTTCATGCATTAACGGGTTGTCATGCAAATCCATCCTTTTATAGAAAAGGAAAAAAAAATCCTTGAAGTTCGATCCCATTACACCGACTCGACTGGTACACGATATGTAAAGCCATCGCGCGGGGGAAGATTGTAGTACCGAATCGGCAATTGTCCGGTGCATTCTGCTTTAGATCAAGTAAGAGGTAGCCGTAGAGTTGACTCGTCGCGTCCTCTTAAACTTTCCGTAGGAATCACGGATCCTCGGGACAGATTTGACGAGCAATATGGTGTATCTGAGCGCGATCGAGCAATTTTCTAAATAGTACAATGTAATGTGTATTTAGGTATACGTCGCGTTGTCCCTTACCCTGATAGAAAATGTTTTGAGTTATAAATATTACGCTCAAATTGTTATGGTGACTCCCTTTTGTAAATAGATCAGCGGTTGTACCTCCATCCATCGATTATTATCTCATCAAGTCGACGATAATTATTAATTTCGATCGAGGATCGTTTGCATAGTCACATGTGCTCAAGGTTTTCAAGAAATTTTTTAAAAAACACTGTCTTGCCACATCCGGTAAGACCACTCAGTATTGACGTAAATTGCTGTTTTCATCTCGTGTCCATGACGACGACAGATCATATACATGTGAAAATTAGATATTCGTACCGTGAATCTCGTACCTCCACCGGTGAGCTCGCGAACCGCGGTGTGGCCCCCCGTGCGCAACCGCTTACGAGCGTTTTACAATTGAGCTAGTCTACATTTGTGGGATCAAATGAGCTCGAACATCACTGCACCCGCTTATTTTGACGCGCTCAATAACTTCACGTCAAATATTTCACGCTGCGCCAACTTACCACACAAAGAATTCAAGGGTAATTTTGCCACGGATCTTAATCCTGGGTTAAACTTTATGTTACTTTCGTTTAATCGTGTACCTTTTTTACGCTGAATATTTGCTATATACTGTTTTTTTTTCTCATCGGTAACAGTCTGGTGGAAATCCTGAAGCTTCGTATTTATCTTTGTAATATCATCTATATATCTTGCAAATATACCGCCATTCTGCGATTTTGGGTCATACTACGTAATTTCGTACTGCCAAATTTCGTCGCAGCATGAACAACGTAATCTAATTCGACAGCTTTTTTTAACTTCTTCAGAAACCCAAGTTCCTTGCAGAATTCGTTCTACAGGGTCTTTATGAGGACAATCGGATTGTATTATTTCCTTGAAACAAGAACGACATAATGGAAAAATCAGTTAACCATGCATTCTCACAGGCAAAACTAGATGGAACAAATTTCTTAGGCGTAGCACATCGCACATAATCAAACCATTGATATTTGATATATCGGGTGGATGTCCTATAAGTTTTTGACATTTTTCCATCCCTACATACAATTTTGGATGACCAATAGGGTGTTTTCCTCGTTTACATATGTACGGATAGAGTGAACATACATCAACGTGTCTAATATTTTCCTCTTCGCTACAATCGTACACTTTTATCGTGTTTCCCGTACGTACACCAAAGAAAGCGTCGTGGGGATCTAATGGGTTTCCATCTAATAAATTGTGTATTTCTCGTAGGAATTGTTAAATTTGTTCACTTTGAAAAACTTACTTGTTAAAAACGCACTCCCAAATTTCAATTAACTCATAATTACCAGCTTTGATTTTTTTCAGAAATGATGTTAGTTTTTTCGAATCTATCATCCATTGATTGACCGTCAAAAAAAATTAATCTCTATTTATTTTATAACATTGCGGACAACCAAACCAGTAACAGCCATGGAATTAGAGATCTGTACCGTTATGACATTCATATTTTGTGGGAATGCAGTATCCGTCCACTAGAATCCCCTCTATTATTTTTTTCTCTATTTAATTCCTTTTTCTTCATACAATATAACAACTCAATCGCTTTGATAGATTGACTATCTGCAAGTCGATATCCTTCTGTTGAAACTATACCTATCTGTTTCTTCCTAAAAAAATTCTTTCTATAAACGTGCATGCATGTCGAAGCTATTGTAGAACATTCCACGAATGAGTCTACATCATATGTTATAAACGTTGACCGAATATTCAAGCAAGCCAACCTCAGAATGTTTACGTCTTGCTTGCAATATTTTATAATTTCTTTTTCAAAATCAAAAATATATCCGGTCTCCTGTTGTTCTTTATACCATGACACAAAATTTTTCTTTCGTTAGGATGTATACTGCCTGGGGCATACATTTCTAAAGACGGTAACGCTCCGATATAAGATTGGTTTTCTTATCTGTTAAAAAAATGTGGAAACATACCCTTTTCAATTCCGGATAAGCCGTATGCTTTCGGTAAAACACTTAGTGGCATGTAGAAGTAATTCAAACTATCGATAAATGTAACATTCTTAAATTCTATCAAAATTATTTTTGATCCATTCAAAACTACAGTTGGCTTGACGCGACCGCTTTGTTTCTCTACAAGATATTTAAATATAAAATTGAGCATCAAAACCTTGTGAATTGTGGGGAATTCAAATAACTTTTTTGAATATTTTTCGAGGAATCAAAGCGAGCTTGACTAAGTCTTTGACAGGATCTGTTTTAAATATATATTCATGTATACCGCAGTGTACATATCTATTTGAAATATTGGTATCTTCAAGACAAGTACTACAAACTTGCTACACTACGCACAGATTTGGAACATGTATTTTTTGATCAGCATGACCCAATACAGATAATGTCTGCTCTGTTTTGAAATCATAAAATAAGAAAATTGTTTTTAAAGTTTGCTTATTATAACCACTACGTAGTCGTTCATTAAAAATATTACAATATACGATCCCACACTCATATTTTTCTTTTCGATTATATGCACGCATTATATGCATAAAATCCTTCTTCAATGATCCATGTTTGAGATGATTATCGAAACACACTTCACCAAAGAAACTTCTTAAACAAACGTACATTTTTTTAAACTTTCATTGATAGTGCACGGTGAAATTTGCATGCATTCATAACATCTGCACGTACATCTATGGTCTTTAACACTTCTGTAACTTTAATTGCATGACATGCAATATTCCCTACTACCGTTAACTACTAACAAATTTAGAATCGGTTTGATAATGATTTGACGTCTCGTAGTACATGATACGTAAAATGTGGATAATGCTTATCATGTTAATGTGTATCAATCACGAATTTTTTATCGTCATAAATAGGGCGTTCACCACGTCCGAAATTTTGAAAATTGTATGCTACTATAACGATACCACGTTCATCAAAAAATTCTTGAAAACGATGAATTTCATTTATTCCGCATCCCGCATTACTGGCACGGTGTATAATATTACTGAATTCGGAATGATTTCTGTTTCTCAACACAATCATAATCATTGATCTAATAATCTTATTATCAAACAATCCTTTTTTATACATATGATCAATCGTACCGCTGCTACACAAGGATACCAAAGACCGTATTTTTTTTAGTAAAACTTTGGTCTGTTTAGATTTTCTCTACGCATATTGTTGCTGATTGTGCGAATCATCGGTTCGCGTGTAATCGCTATACGTAAAATACAATTGAGAACACTAAGTACGTGAATCTTAGATACTTGCTCCATGATCAACATTAAAAAAAATACTATTTGCGTAAAATTGTGTCCAGTTATACGACTACTCAGTTGCGAACAGTGAGGATTGCAATAACTAGAAATATACATTTATTACTGCGATGAAGAATGCAATTCGTTAAATTCTAGGAAGTCTTTAAACCTCAAACATAAGTAACATGATGAACTGTAAATAAGAGCAAACATCGTACCGATGAGAGTTACGTTTGTTTCGTATCATCGTTATAAATGAAAGGTGAAATCATGCAAGAGACGTGATAAATTTTAAAACATAAAGTCACAGATATTCGACTCCGCTTATAATTTCTAATATTAAACCAAATATCAGCTTCGAATGACATCTGTATATGAAAAAGAAATGAAAATATATGTAAATATACAATTTCACGTGAAACGCTAAACTCTACTTAGACGTTTTAACTCTTAATATAACGTGATAGTAAAAGAGGAACGTCTGACCCATGCGGTCAGTTTTGTGTAATGTTTCTACAATGTATGAGTAAAGGTATCAGTATACAGAAGTTTCAAAGACAGATGTTTACAAAAATTCGAGTAACAAGATGTCTTTGTTATAATGAATAAAAGCGTAATGTTTCTAGATAACGAAAGGTGATCGTTTTATATTAACTACATTAAAAACGATTAAATTCAACAGATTATCTGTAATACATTGCATATATGGTATAATATGACTCAAGAATGCACCCGTACGACATTCTGCATACTCAGCGATTCACGCGTCTGAGATTCTCGTGCGACAGTCTGCATTTCCCCCTTCCCCCTCGCGTTGCACGAAAACCAGTGCGATATAAAAAATGACGTAGGATTTACTGGAAACAGTGGTTGCAGTGCCAGATGTTTACAAAATTCGAGTAACAAGATGTCTTTGTTATAATGTGAGGATTAATTACGCGACGACTATTCCTACTACCATACTCCGTTCTACCTCTTCGAAAATGTTAGGTACGTGGCAGTTTGCTGTTGGTTACACTCTTACACATGACTCTCCCCTCTATCGCTAGATGTAATTGAAAGATCTTCATTTTTGACAAGTCACAATGGCTGATAACCACCAAAATATTGAATCGGAAACAGAAATCCAGGGATTAAGACTACGTCAGGTTATATCTTGTTTTTACAGTTTAAATAAATCGTACACAAAAAAGATTCTCATCGGGCTCGAATTCAAAAACATAGAATACGTTGAAATACGTCCAGTGATACGCTTGTTCGGTACAGATTTTGTCGGTATTGCATTTTCAACGCTTGGATGGCCCGAATTAGTTTCAATTTTTTAATGAAATTAACGGCTTTTTTCGCGGATTTAAGGATCATCTTTAGGATCACAAAGTTTAAGGTCATGGATGGGCCTTGAGATATGCAAATCTATACAAAGATAGAACGGTAGAAATCGAAGGGAATCGTAAAATAACATCTGATGGACCTGCTTCAAAACATTATCACCGCAGTATAGCGTTCAAAAAAGTTACGTCTGATAAATTTAAGGAATTCCATTAGACATTAATAATTATATACAATTTGTATAAATATTGTAATCTAGAAATACTTTTTTACATACTTTAATCGGTTTTTATGTTATCCTAGTAAATCATCGTCCAATCCTTTTTCCTTTGTCATTACTACTTCTCAAAAATAAATATAGCATTGCTGTTAAGTTTTGAAAGTTGTTAAATTAATAATAAGTAAATTCTTCTATTACAAAATCATCTTAAACACGTAAATTTTTCTTATATTGTACATTGTAAAATTAAGTATGTAGTATTGCTGATAAGTTTTTGAAAGTTGTTAAAATTAACAAATTTTAAATGTAGATAACGAAAGGTGATCGTTTTATATTAATAGGTTAAAATCGAGTAAATTCAATAGATTATATGTATGACGTGTCTAATATTGTAAAATATACTAAACAATGCACGCGTACGACATTCTGCATTCTCAGCGATTCACTTGCGACAGTCTACATTTCCCCCCCCCCCCCCTCTCTCTCTCTCACGATATGCAAGTATTTATGAAAGAGATGAAAGAAAGCCCTTTAGTCCCAGTAGACTCCAACACTAATTTTAATTTATTCAAACCTAGAGCCATTCCTAATAGGGCGACTCATCTAACATTTTACATAACGATGGCATGCGCATGAATTCATCGTGACTAGGCTCAAGTCAATCAAATTTTAATGTTCTGCATGTTAACATAAATCGATTAAAAACTCATTTTTCATCTGTCGAGACACTCATTTATCCTAAACTTTACGACATCATTGCACTGTCCGAAACTTTTCTTACTTCATTTGATTCATCTGATATCATCCAATTACCTAATTATTCATTCCACAGGCTTGATTGCATCGATAAAGAGGGGTAGGTGCTGGGGTATATGTTCGCAGCGTATACAGGGTAAAGGTTGTAGGTCACTCTAACCCTTGATGAGGGGCGACTGTCCAGGTGGTTATCCACTTCTGCAGGAGTTCCTCAAGGAAGTGTGCTTGGCCCCTGCTATTTTCTACATTTATAAATGACTTGCCTGCGATTCTGCGGTACTCAACTTATATGATTTTCGCTGATGACACTCAAATTTTTCATTCCGTTTTTCCGATGGCGAAGTTTGGCCTGGTTGAGAGAGTGTCTCGGGATGCGAACGCGATCGCGGATTGGACGGCTAAAAATGGCCTGGCATTGAATGTGAGTAAGACAAAGCTGATGCTATTAGATAGTCAACAATATTTATCTCGTTTTAACCTTGACCTCTTACCTCTATAATTTTAGTAAAATTTATTATGTAGCCATGTGGAAAATTAATAAAATACATTAAAAAAATTTATTCAGTTTTGGATAATTTAGTTCATTTTTTAAGCCTTCTTTGCATTAAAATTTTAAGGTTTCAACCCCATCCTTTTTTAACATCGTCCAATTAAATTTTTAACATATGGCTTCAATTTTAAAAGACTGAGTTTAATGGGATGGACTATTGTGGAGTCTTTGTCACCCTAATTAGTTGGCTTTACTTAGTAAATAATGATAATTGTATCTAAATGTAAAAAAATAAAAAATGCATTATTAAACTTGCGCTTTGCACAAATACTTTTCAAAATATGCAAATATTTGTTGAAAGGTTTACATTTCAAAATAAATATTTAAAGAAAAAATTTTTATTTTATTTTTTTACCAAAAATAATAAGTGGCTGAATTCTTAAGTTATAATAGTATTGTGTATCCAAGAAGTGAAGTGGCCTCTTTTAGAGTGAGTCTAGATTGCAGTACAAGGGTAAGGTGAGTTAGCGCGATCCGAAAGCGAATGCGTTGCCGATAGCGAGTATAGTGTAAACTCAACAAACACGCACGAGGTAAAAAAGTCCACATAGACCTTGGTGGATATCGTATTTTTGTTGCGACAAATGCACGAATGTTTTAAAGGTTTTCAAAATGTTTCTATTTATGCCATTCATATGTAAAATATACATACATACTTATGCTCGTGTGTGTATGTGTATGTGTGTGTTCGTGTGCGTGTGTACAAAACAACAAGAAAGATATAAAATAAAAAATTGTTCTTATTTCTTTTAATTTTACTATAAACAAAAAATATATATAAATTTACAAAGTGTAATGAAACTGATTTTGACGAGAGATATGGTCAAAATCAAATTTGTAAAGTGTATCGGATATTTCATAATACTTAAGCCGATTAGTACTACTTTTACAAGATTACTGAATTAAAACGTATAATTTATAATGTGATACTTACTAAAAAAAGAATGGATGAAGAGTCTTTTTCCCATTTTGTGTATTCATCTTTTATTACAGAATTCCGGAAAGTTATTTGTACCATAGCATACTCTGAAAATAGTGAATCCCTCAGGTATAACTTTCGTTATCCACTTTTTTCGAAAATGATTTATAAACTTGTAAAAATAATCATTATAATCCATTCTGCAGTCAATAATTAATTGCTCAAATCCTTCAATTATTTTCGATACTGGTAATTAAGCCAAAGCCATAAATTCTTTTAAAACAGCGTGTTTTTTTGAATTTTTTAGTTTATACTTTTTTACTGCTGCTTTATTTTTCAAAGCATTCTTATATACAGCCTATACAAAATATATAGTGTTAAATATAATATTCTTAAATATATAACATACATACTTATTACAAAAGTTTTATTTTTAAATAATACTAACTTGGCAATAATGAAAAAAGCATCCAGTAATTACCGCTTCAGGTAATGTTTTTTCTAGACTTTCTTAACTCTTTCTGAAAATCCAACATTAGTATCGAGGGTGTCATAAAGGAGAGTATATCACGAATACAAGTAAATATAGCGAAATAATCTGACGCTCTTTTCCCGGCATTCGTACCGAAAACATTGGTAATGCCTAAACAAAATAATTTCATATACGTAATTTTGAAATTTACTTATCTGTTCTAACTTTTACAAACGCATTTACTGGATATTTTACTATTGTTTTACAATATGTGTAGAAATATGTAACCTCACGCATAAAAAATGATGCGCAAAAATGCATTTTATGCATAGATATATAAAAAAGTTGTTCCTCACTAAAATGTAAAAAGTGTATGAAATCTAACTTTACCCCTTAATACCAAATTGCTATTTTTAATTGCTATATTAAATTATTATAACCTTCCCAAATACTTCACCCATGATCGTTAGGAGTTAACAAACGTTTTTTAATTTTGGGACGTCAGCGACAGTAATGTCCAAAAACCATTTTTTAGTATCTCCAACTGTTAAAATAAAATGTTCATAGAGCAGAATCAAGTGTCCCCTATCTTGTGATTTAATTAGATTATAGGATAATCTGTATTATTTCGTATCGCTATTAAATGACATATCGTAGTCTAAAATATGTTTTTGACTTTCGAACAATTCGTTTAATCGTATTAAATGTATTATATTTATTGACTTGAAATTTTTTGGTAGTAAGCCATTCTGCGTAAGGATTTCTAACGGCAGCGTTACTATATCTATAAAAAATATTTTACATTTTATTAGTTCGCAATAAATTGTATTAATTATTACACAAATACTACTAAAAATGAATGTACTTATAAGACGCTTTATCGTAACAGTCTTTAACCTTTAAAGGGCCAGAAAACCGATATATCGGCAAAAACATAATGCTAGGTTACTCTTTATCCTTAAGTAAATTGATGCGCTAAGTTCGTATCAGAAGTTGGTTTGACCTTATCACTTCAGAGTCAAGGTCAAAGAGGGTCATTAGAAGGGCAAACCTAACAATGTGGTTTGAATCATTGCAGAAGATATATCATTATGTTTTTGGAGTCACTGAATTCGGGTTTTACGTCATTTTGACCTCATACAAAAAGAGACATAAAGATTTCTCCAAGGTATACCCAGGGAAATATTACAATTGGTTTTTATTCATCATTATTCAGATAAATTTCTGAATCTATCAATTGTAACTAGAAATTTATTCTAGAGGAAAAGGTAATTATAGGGAATAATGCTTGATTTCTGAGCATACGTATGACATAAGCAGATCATATGTTTCTATCTATTCGTTTTCAAACAGTATCGTAATAGCAAACAACGTAGTGACGTAGCTCAAACAGTATTTCAACATGATAGTATAGTAGAAAGACACCAGGTACGCAATCATAGAGGATACACTTGACAAAAGCGTATTCATGCTGTTACATAAGTCACTTATAGAACGCCTGCATACAGGCAACCAACGCCGTTACGTAGCGAAAAACCGTCGTTGAACGTCCTTACACAAGAACAGTCGTCTCAACGGTATAAGTCCGGGAAAAAGACGAGACTCGACGATTCGCTAACGACAAGCTTTTGCTAACCGTTACTCTACCGTCACTCTACCGTTACAATACTTTAGTAATATTCATTCCATCGTTTGAGTTGAGTAACTTCTCTCGTTTTTCACTTTGATACTTATTTTTACTATCTTGCCTACGGAATACCTTTTGATTTTGAGTTGGTATTGCCATACATACAAAATTGTGGTATTCAGCATAACAACTCTTAGAGTCTATAACCAGTCTACAACACAAATTTCCTTCCTTGAGTCAAAATAATGAGCGCTTGGAGTAGTGCTAAATCAGAACCAGAAGACGAATATGCTGACGATAGGACTGGTGACTCACAACCAAATGCTTCTTCAGAAATCTTTGATGATCCTGAGAGATATGACGGTGTATTTATCGATTCTGTCTATTTCTCTTCCATAAAAGACTTTGTAGATCATGCTAATTTTTATGAAAATATTCGTATACCAGAGCACACTCAATTAGCTTACTTTGAATTCTTTATGGATTCGAATATTTTCAAAGTCATTTTGGAACAAACAAATCTCCTCCAGAAGCAAAATTCTGATCTATTCCATTCTAATATGGCTCCATGGAAAGATGTAACAGTAGAAGAATTGCGAATCTTTCTTACTCTAACTATCAACATAGTTCGTAAGTGTAATACCAAAGATTATTGGAGTATACCAAATAATTCCAAATTTTACGTTTTCTGCATTTTGAAAATAATAGGGACAATGCATCACCCTACAAGAACCACCTTCTGAGGAAAATTAAACCTGTAATAGATTTTCTAAATCAGAAATTTTTCTCTACTTTGAATCCAGGAAAAAACCTTTGCATTGATGAAAGTTGGATGCTGTAGAAAGAAAGATTGAAGTTCTAGCAATATTTACCCTTCAAAAGACACCGGTTTGGTATAAAATTTTTCGAATTGGTTGATTGTGAGACTGGATTCCTATTATGATTCATTATCTATACAGGAGCTGATACAGATTATGAAAAATTTGATTTGGGAATCTCTGGAGATATAGTAGCTGATTTTTTAACACCATATTTCAACCAAGGTCACGTTATCTACATAGATAATTGGTGCTCGTCTCCTAAACTTGCTAATTTTCTCCATGACAAAGATACTGGTATGTGGGACCGTGAAAAAAACCAGAAAAGGAATGCCCATGCTTGTCAGTAAATTGAACCGAGGTGAAATTGAAGTAGCCCATACCGATTCTTAGTTAGCAATAAAATGGATGGACAAGAAAGAAGTTTACATGATAACAACAGTCCATGAAGTTGGTGACGCAAGTACAGGGAAGAAACATTGGAGTACTAATAAAGATATTATAAAACGAATATGTATAGTGGACTACAATAAAAATATGGGAGGGATTGACAACATAGACAGACAACTTTCATTGGCAAAAACGATTAGAGAATCTACTAAATGGTATCGAAAACTTTTTTTCCAGTTACTTGATTTTGTTTTGGTAAATTCTCATACATTACATAAAATGAAAAGTACCACTAACGAAAAGATTTCTTATCCTGATTTTCGTTTATAAGTGGTGAGAGGCTTACTCGGGATAAATTCTGATGGTATGCGTCATTCATATTAGTTGAATGACTCTCGCTTACTGGGAAACACTTTCCTAAGAAAATTGATCAAGGGAAAAAGAACGAAGGCAATTGCTGTTTATGTCCCATGAATAAAACCAGACATCGAAACACTTATGAATGTAAAACTTCTCAAGTTGTTTTATGTATAGATTCGTGTTTTGAAACTTATAACACCAAAGAAGTCTTACCTTGATCAAGTTGGCAAAAATTATAAAAAATAAAAGAAAGTCATAAAGTCAGATGTTATCGGTAGCTTCATATAGATCTTAGAAGAGCAATCTGAGAAAAATACAAAATAGACTTCTGACAAAATGGAAAAATGTATAAAAAATGAAAAAATGTATAAAACAATAGGAAAATATAAAAAATAAAAAACATGAAAAAAGGAGCTACCTTACTCTCTATGTCCACGTCGTTAGCTCTGGATAAAGTAGAAGGAGAGTAGAAGGCCTAAAAACTTCATATTTCTAAAAAAAAAAAAGCACTAATCAAAACACATAAACCCTGAGATGGCCATATACCGAGAAGAATTAGTATAATTATGTCTATTCACAATCAAACAGGTGTCAGATTGAGATGTAGCACCTCGGGATATTCTTAGATATAATTTTTGTTCGAATATATATGATACTTTCTGCATTTGACCTTAAAGTGATCTTGTTTGACCTCGAAGGACCTCGAATAGTGTTGAATCGCCTTTACATGCACTGTACCATTTTTCACAAGTTTATTTCTCGATCATGAAAAAGCATTTTAATTTTTACTAGAAATTTTTTTTCCGTGTAAAAAATCCGTACTAAATTATCCATAAGCTGAGTAATACTCTCTAAGTTGCAAATAGTAAATAATCACTTTGCAATAGCGAAAGTCCGGTCACTCCAAAAAAGCGACTTTTAACTTGCAAAAAAAGTTTACACATACTTTTAAAAAGAGAATTGTTATTCTTTCCAATAGAAGTATACACTTTCTCAAAAAGCAGATTTTACACTATTTGCGATTTACAGAGTATATAATACAAATAATGTTCACAATCAGTATTGTTTACTATAAATTAAAGTTATAATAGTTATTTCTGCACTTAAGAAATAAAATAGGTATTTATTCCCGGAATGAAAGCTGCTGCACGAGCTTTAGTAAGTCATAAGATTCGTAGGAGAACAACTATATAAGTTAATTCACACTGATTCCGATCGGGTGAAAGCCCCGGTGGTTAGTGCTGGTCCCATCGATTTTGATTGGAACCAAGTTCACATCGTTAAAACGGTAAGTGTTGCGGACGTTGGTCACTCGACCTTTAGCATCAAATACTACGTGTGATCTGCTCATTTATTCTAAATAAAAACAACATTTACAAAGAGTTAAAGACTATGGCGAAAGTAACAACAGGGTCTTTAGTGAATATGCGCGGGAGAGCAGTGCTCTATGCTCGACAGCGCCAAAAAGTATAACGGTAGGTGCGCGTAAGAATGGGATGTGCCAAACGTCGTCCATCTTCCGCGCTCAGGAGCGTCAAAGAAGGTCGGTGGAGAGGGAGGGACCCTCGCCACCTCAGCATCCCCCGGAGAAAAGAAAGAAGGAGTCGTAGCAGCCCACTAACAAAAGTAGGCCAACAGATGCTTCGTCATCCATTCCTGAGACTAGTGGAAACCAGTTAAAAGTTCCTGACTGGGCTACAATAGTGCGCAAGGGCAAAAAGAAAGAGGCTCAGCGGAATACGCAGTTGAATTAGGCCAAGGATGTCTGAGAGCCGCCTAAGGTGTCCAAAAAACATAAAGCGGTCGTGAAACCAGCTCGTCCCGACACCATTAAAGTCAAAGTAACGGGAGGGCGAGCTTACGCCGAGATCCTTCGAGAAAAGCGGGCCGCACCTAACCTCAAGCCGCTGGGAGAAAGAGTCTCCCGTATCCGGCGTATCAGAGATCTGCTTATTCAGATCAGGAGACTTGGCATAGGGACTCCAGATCTCAAGGCAGCCGTCTCGTCCACGCTACGTGGGTTAGCAGAGGTCGAAATGCTGACCCACAAAGAGTTCATTAATATAAAGGACATGGACGAGGCCACGATGGAGGAAGAAGTGGCAGAGGCAATATGTGCGGTGATAGGGCCAAATATGGTACCTTCTGGGAATGTAAAGCTTAGAAGGCCATATAGAGGCACTCAGATGATCAGCGTCCTTCTTCCCGCGTCAGCAACAAAAAAGTTGCTAAAAAATGAAAAGCTTCGGATGGGCTAGGTCAACTGCAGGGTTCGGTTCCGCGAAGCGGTCTCGCATTGTTACGGATACCACAAGGTCGGTTACTTCGCAAAGGGTTGCAAAAGCGCAGTCAACCGGTCATCGCAGTGTTTCGCCTAGAACTGAAGCATCTGTAAGAAATAGTTAAGGTGCTCCAAATCAACCTAAACCACTGTGCTGTGGAACAAGACCTGCTGCCACAGTTGGTCAGAGAAGAGCAGGCCGACATTGTTATCATCAATGAGGAATACAGGGATCCCACTGAATCGAATTGAGTTGAGAGAATGCCATTGGCAGAGCGGTCATCTGGGTATGTGGAAACCTTCATCGATCCTGGATTGATGAAGGGAGGGTCTACCTGGAAAGTTCGTGATCGCGACCATCAAGCACTCATGTACCAGCTTCAAACGACTACGAACAAGGCAGCAGGTTCAAACAAAAGCTTCCAATACGAGAAATGGCTACCGTTTACCTTCGACCGGCAATTGTTCCTCGGCTTCATAGCAGAAGTTGCTGTCAAAGGAACACCGGAAGAAGGAGCCGTGGAACTCACACATGCCACAAGAGCGACTTCTGATGTCTCTATGTCCGGGAAATCTATCCCCCGTGGCCGTCCACCTGTTTACTGGTGGAATGAGAATATCGCAAAAATACGCCATGAGGACTCGGTGACTGCACCAGAGAGCTCGGAACAGCCGCGGTACCAAGAACTAACCGCGGCCTACGAGGAAAAGCGGAAAGAGTTCAAAGGCTGCCATCAAAGCGGTGAAACCCAAATGCTGGCGATCCCTGAAGTAAGCTGTACAAAATGGTGATAAATAAAATCAAACCTTGGAGCGCCTCAACACCATCTTGTCCACGTTTTCTTGACAGAGCGGTACGCCACCAGTTCCAACAAAATCAGGAACGGGCAGCCGAGACAAATGTAATGGGGTCGGTAGTGCAATCGTACCGCCAGACATTAGCATAACCGAGCTGAAAATGGTTGCAAGGAGAATATGCATCCGTAAAGCTCCAGGACCGAATGAAATACCTGGTCTGGGCATTAAGACCGCTGCGCTGAACGTGCCACAAATTTTCGCGGAGACATTCAGTGCTTGCTTTCAATTAGGATGCTTCCCAGCACAGTGGAAGGTACAGAGGTTGGTGCTTGCCCAAAGGGGAGCCAACCACCGGAGATCCCGTCCTTGTACTGTCCACCCAGTTTGTTGAATATAGCTGGGAAGCTGTTTGAGCGTGTCACTTATGCCAGGCCACAAGCAGCCATTGCACAGGCGGGCGATCTGTCTGATAATCAATTCGGTTTTTGCCAAGGGCGCTCAACTGTTGACGCCATAAGTTAAGTTGTTGAGCTGGCCACCAATGCCATCGGTGGTACTACACTCTAAACCCATATGTGTAAAAATTGCGCTTTAAAAGTATAAAAAGGTCACTTCAGTCTTTCCGAAAAGAGTAAGTTATTAAAATTGTTCTTTTGGAGAGAGTGAACTTTAAAAAGGGTAAATTTGAAATTTTCTACTTTGTCAAAATGTAAAATCGCAATTTATACTTTTCAAAAGTATAAAATTCAATATTTACTATATTGAAAAGTACAAATTTTCGGACATTAATTTCTAAGGGGTAAATAGTGGATTTTATACTTATAGCCGTGAGTGTTGAGGTACGTGGTACGTGTTTGCATGTGCGAAAATAATTTTTTTATGTAAAATTTTTATTTACTTTTTTTATTTACTATTTTGTAATGGTAAGTGATGTTCACTCACCATTATACGAAATAGGTAGGTAAACACGAGCGCTATATGTAGATATAGGTATAGCCAACGACTCGAACGGCTGATACCCGCGCAATGAAAATCAGAATTCGGGAGAGAGTCGAGCGCGCAGGACTACCGAAGTACATGAGAGATCGCGACGACACGTGTGACGCTGTATATCCCGGTTGAGATAGTTTTTTTCTCCATGAGTTTTTCCCGTGTGGTTTTACCGGGTTTTACTTGCACGCACAAAACAGATTGATCGGTGGTCGAGGGATTCTCCCACCGACATTTTCGTTCAAACGGCAAAGAGATAGCGAGAGAGAGGAAGTGCTTTGTTCCCTATTATTCGTGATCCAAAGAAAAGATAAAGTAAGTGGTACCACTATTCGCGCGAGCGATAATTATCGCTGATTAATTAATTTATTTGACGCGATCGTTCATTTAGTTTTAAGCGAGTTAATTCTAGTACCCCTTTCCCCTCTCGTGTTGAGTCGACGTTTACGACACAACCTTCGTGCGTATAAAGACCTCAAGCCATGATAATTGTTATTGTATTGAATTAGCTATACTAATCTATTTAATAAATCTGTTAATAATTAATCTATTTCGAATCGTGTTGATTTATAGATTCCGGACCGACGCATATATTTATTCCTCCGGTATCCTACGAGTCGTATATAAACATACGGACTCTCGCGAACTCACATTCAATTTTCTTTCCGCGGTCCATTTCAGGAAAGATTATCATTGTTTTACCTGTCGTTGTTGTCGAATTCGATTTCCAAACAACTTTAACGGCAAGTGTGCGGACAGGTAACCGCAGCCGCTGCGCGGGAAATATTTTGTAAACATCATATATACAGTCGTATATTTTGTTATTCATCGAGTACGTGATATATAGTCGGCAAGACGATACAGATTTGTTCACCACGAACTACATGTATGTAAGACGAGCAACCCGATAATTTTTCCCCGGGCAAGCACACCGTTACAATTTTTAATTCCTTTAAAATTTAAAATTTATAATAATTATCTTTTCTATTAATATAAAAATTAATAAATTATAGTGAACTACAATGCAATAATGTAAATTAAGATAGAAAAAAAATGCAAAACAGTAATGTATATTTAATGATATTAACTTCCAACAATTTATCCTTTTCAAAAGAGTAATAATCGCAATTTACACTATAGCTAACGTATAAAATCCACTATTTACTCCTTCGAAATTAGTGTCCGAAAATTTATACTTTTAAATAGAGTAAATATCGCAATTTATACTTTCGCCAAAGTATAAAATTCACTATTTACTCCTTAGAAATTAGTGTCCGAAAATTTATACTTTTGAATAGAGTAAATATCGCAATTTATACTTTCGCCAAGTATAAAATCCACTATTAACTCCTTAGAAATTAATGTCCGAAAATTTATACTTTTCAATAGAGTAAATATTGAATTTTATACTTCAGAAAAGTATAAATTGTGATTTTACATTTTGGCAAAGTAGAAAATCTCAAATTTACCTTTTTTAAAGTGTAAATTTAGTTGTTTACTCTCTTCAAAAGAGCAATTTTAGTAACTTACTCTTTTCGAAAAGATTAAAGTGACCTTTTTATAAAATAAAGTGAGCTAAAAACAATAAGTAAAATCCCTATCACGCTTAATCTATTCATTCTGTCCACACTCATGCCTTAAACACATGCACTCACGGTGTATATCGGACGCTACAGATACAAGAATAATAAATAGGACTAAAACAGTTTTAATAAATCAACACAAAGTAGGACGGCTATTATTCGAGTGCCAGAAAGTGCCTCCGTGAATTGCCGTCAATGAATTCCACAGATGCATCTGGGTATGTGGAAACCTTCATCGATCCTGGATTGATGAAGGGAGGGTCTACCTGGAAAGTTCGTGATGCTTACCTTGAATTTGAGCGTTTTTCAGTCTCAGTGCGCATCAAGGGAGACGCTGATTTCTTCGTTGGACTCCTGACAGTGCCCCTAAAAGCATGTCTGAAGAAGAGACTCGACGCATACGTATATAGCCGAACCGGGGACTCTATGAGGAGTCACGTGATCATCCCTCTTAACACCGCATACAGCGCACAAATAAATTTTGTAATATCTGCAGCCTGTTTCTCATCTCCTGCGAGGGATCCAGTACAACTATTTAACAATAATCCAAGTGCGGGAAAAGCGAAGCCTCGGCCTGTCGCATACGGACATTTTAATTCATGTACTAGCAAAAAAAACATAAGCTATACAAGACTCTGTTTCTCCTTTTTGTAACGTTATCCAGATGATATTTCCACGTTAATTGAGAAACAAAGGTAACACATAAACTTACTACATTGTGCACAAAAGGAATGCGGACACCATCCCTAAACTCAACATAGGATTGCTCTTTTTTATAAAATTCTGCACAGTATTTGCGGCACCCAAATAAAATTGCCTGTGTTTGAGAACTGTTATGGCTGAGAGAGGCACTAGCAGCCCAATCGGACGATCTCTGTGCAACCATCCGTAGCCCCGACAATCCCACACTCGGTCAATATAAGGTATTTGAACATAAACCTGCACATCATCTGCATGCAATATGTACTGGACGCCCGCGGAGACACGAACTTCACACAAGTCACCTATGTACAGGCAGAGTATTGACCTCTGTGGAACTCCTAAATTATTTGCAATCCAAAGAGAGATATTGTCAGAAGAAATGAGCGCTTGTTGGCGGTTTGAAAAATACTAGAGAGAGAGAGAGAGAGAGATAATTTATTTGCGACCTTGAGGTATAACCCTATCTGGTTGATATGAATTACACTTGAATTATACATTATATATAAATTTATAATAGAATGAAAAATCGCAAATACAATGATTGTTTACTAACAAAAGCTAAAGATAAAGATAATTAGATTGTGAAGTAATTTCAATTAGTTACTAGCCAAATATAATGTAATATTCAAAAAATTATTTTTTAAAAACTATTTAGTAAAATAATTTATAGTATTAGTAATTAAATAAATATTACAATTATATAATTTGTTAGGATAAATCCGTAATAATTAATAAAAGAATGATCATTTTTACTATTTATATCAATAACAATTTTTGTTATTCTCAATAATTAATTCTATTCTTATTATTTACATTAGAGGCATTCCATGTGAAATCAGCAAATGAAAATTTTAAAATTATTGATATTCTGCTAAACAACTCCTCTTTGAACCTAGAATATGTAAAAAAATTTTTAGATGCTTTACTAAGATAGGAAAAAAGGATAGGAAAATTTTAATTATAACCATTAATTGAATATTTCTGCACTTTTACTGACTACTAAATCATTAAAAAGTCATATATACTGATTTTTGACATTGTTCGACACATTTGATATTACTGAAAAAAAATCACAGAAACATCTAATTACATGTACTTTGTGTGTACCAAATCGCTTAGTGGCATAATTAATAGGATAAAAGATATACACTTTTTCTGTAAAGCTAACTGCAAAAATAAAAAAGTTCAACATGAGTGTTAATTGCCGATGAACATGAACTTTTTTAATTCAAGATAATTAATAATTTTAAAAATATTGGTAGATTCTGCTTTTCATTTGCAACAAAAAATATCTCTATAAATTTTCTCCTGAGATTAATAGTTTTAGAGAAAAAATTTCATAGATATATATATATATATATATATATATATATATATCCCCATTAAAAAATGTCACTGGAGATCTCAAATCAAATCTCAGGTAAGATCTCATACCAAAAACTCATTTCAGCAATTTTTTGTTCATTACAGGTTTTAAACCTTCTTCTGTTGATTGATAATTTTTTTAAAGCATTAAAACTATCAAAAACAAAGTTCAACTTTTCAAACATTTTCAAAATTTCAATGAAAAAAAAACAGCTTCAGCCCGGATTTAAACCGGGACCTCGCTCTCACTCTCGCACTCTATCACTTTCTCTCATTCGCTCTCTTTATTTTTCATTCTCTCTCTCTCTCTGTCTCTATCTCTCATTCTCTTCCTCTCTCTCTCTCTGTGCACAGGAAAAGGACGTTTACTGATTGCAGCGTCTATTTATTTAATTAGTTTTACATTGCTGCAGCCAGTAGTCCCGTAATTCGCAAATTTTTTTGGAGTTGTCCAGTGTGCGCAGTGCTCCCAACATTTACACTATTTTGCACACATTTTGACATTCGCCGGTGGACGTCGCGTGGATAATATGGCACCATCGCGCGGCTGCTTTGTGTGTGGCAGGAAACTCACCAAGAAGGACTACACAGAGGTCTGTCCGCTATGTAATAAAATTACGCACGCGCACTGCTTCGAGGTCGCGCCAGGCTCTTCTGAGCGCCACTGTTGCGCGCTAGCTCAAACTAAAGCGCTAGTCGCGGCTCCCACTGATGCGAGGGCGCCACCGCCTGGGTTACCGCGACAATCGAAGGAGACCTGTGCTACCGAGCTGACTGCCACGCCCACTCCGTCTCCTTCCAGTGCCAAGCGCATAGCCTCGCCCCCGTCGCCATCAACGTTGCAGGTTGCTAAGCAACCTCGCGGCTCCGCGGCCACCGAGAGCTGCTCCGGCCTACCCGCGCGGACGACCGGCGCCGTAGATATGGCCGCTCTATTTACGGAGTTCGCGAGCCGTTTGGAGTCGAAACTCGAGAGTTCGGTTTCGCGTATTGAGTCTTCAGTGCAGGGACTGGCTAGTGAGATTCGGGAGCGGAATTCGCGGGTTTCGCTGATGGAAGCAGCGACGGAGGAAAGATTCACCGGCGTGTCAAACCGTATAGGTGCCCTCGAGAGCGCAAAGGAGGAAATTCGCGGCCAACTCAGCGAGTTACGGGGAACGAATCTGAGGACTATCGCGACTCCCATTAATGACGCCTGTGACATTCTTATTCGCGGCATTCCGGCTAACCTGGCCATTTCTGAAGGGGAAGCTTTAGGAAAAGTCTTTGCAATCATCAATCTCCCCAGGGTTAGTTCCCAGATCGTTGAATCTCGGCCCTGGCTCGTTCGACATAAACCGGGTGAACAGAATTTGGGTTTGGCGACTTCGACCTCTGCCGCTAGCAGTAATAATAAAAATGAAATTGTTGTCCGGTTTTCTTCGCCCTCTATCAGAGATCTTATTCTGGAGAGAGCGCGCCTTCTCAAGGGAGTCTCGGCGGATTCTCTTTTCGGTGTGGGTGGAGCTGGGCCGATATTTTTGCGTGCGTTGTGACCCAAGCAGCTTTACGAATTACTATCCAAAGCGCTTCGCCGATCCACCGATTTGGGCTTCGCGAGACCTCTTGTCAAAAATTTTACCGTTTTTATGCTCTTAACCAAGGGATGGCAACTCTTTCCGATTCGCTCAGAAGCAGACATCTTTAAGGTTTCGTCTCCAAATCTTCCCTCCCCGAAATAGGGTTTGCCTGGCCAGGCCTCATCTCTAACTAATTCTTCATTCTCCATCTTCCATGTAAACATTAACAGATTAAAAACCCATTTCTCATCCATTGAATCACTAGTTCTTCCTTTTAATCATGACATCATTGCCCTCTCCGAAACATTTCTCACTGAGTACGACTCCTCAGACATGTTGGGCCTTCCAAACTACACATTACATAGATTAGATCGTGTTGGAAGGGAAGGGGGGGGGTGTTGCGGCTTACATCAGAAGTAATCTTCATGTTAAGCTTGCAGCTCACTCTGACCCTGTTTTTTCCAACTCCCCGTAGTTCATGATCTTTCAAATTCATAGTCCAACTAGTTCGCTACTCTTTTGTGTGGTTTACAGAGGCCCTCAGCGACATACCCATCAAAATTCTTCGATTCAGTGACTAATTTCTTGCACACTTGTGATCAGGTTGTCATCACCGGAGATTTTAACATTAATATGTGCAAGAAGGATGGGTCGTCCGCCACACTGGAGTCGTACTTTGATACATTAAACCTTTCCCTGATCAAATCCGATCCTACTCATCATACTCATACATCTACTACCTCATCTCACACATGGCTTGACCTGTTTATCGTACGCAATCCTCCGCAAGTTTTTAAATATTTTATGTCAACTTTGCCCTTTACAGCAGAGCACGACTACATTGTTCTTAAACTCGACTTTACTAAACCATCGCCTGTTGCAAGGAGGATCTAATCGCGCAATATTGCCCGGATCGATCTGTCGGAGGCTGATGCGATTTTCTTGGTCGCTTTCGATCGTGCTTCATCGCATTCTAACACTTCCACCATATCGTCTTGTTTATCTACATCTCATCCGTCACCTATTTCGCCTGGCCAGACATTCTCTTCCTCTCGTTCTACCTTGATGTCGCCCTCTCCGTTGCCCATCCCTATCAACAACCTCATTTCCAAACTCGTTTCATCTATTTTACATACTTTCGATTCCCTTGCACCGGCAAGACTCATCACCATTAGAAACTCCATCAAACCCTGGATCACCCCATGTATAAGACATAACATCAAAGCTCGCAACATCGCTTATAAGAGGTACTTGGCCACGGGCCTGAGCTCAGACTACCAGATCTTTAAAGATCTCCGTAGTCTAGTTAAAAACTCTCTAGATTCTAGTAAATTTATGCATCTTAATAGCAAAATCAATTCGGCATCCAACTCCACAGGTTTGTGGAGAGAGCTTAGGAACATGTGTCTCGCGACTAAACCAATTCAGTCACCTCTTACCATATTTTCACTAGATCAACTCAGCACTCATTATGCATCCATTTCTTATTCATTTTCTCGCTTCACTCTTACTCATCTTCAGTCACTCATCTCATCCTCGGGCGTTTTACCTCCCTTTTATGACACAACTTCCTTCCACTTCATTCCTATTACTCCTTAAAAAGTCCTTTCTACCATCTCCAGGGCTTCATCTAAAGCCATAGGCTTTGACGGAATTTCCGACTCCATGTTAAAATGCGTAGCACCCCAGATCGCACCCCATCTAGCTGATTTGTTCAATTTCTCTCTTTCAACCGGATCCTTTCCGGAGCTTTGGACTAAATCTCTCCTCTTTCCATTGGCCAAGTCGGGCAGGGTGATCTTGCCGTCTGCTACTAGACCCATCGCTAAGCTCTGCGAAATCTTTAAGATTCTGGAGAAACTTGTACATGAACAGCTTAGGGATTACTTAAACAAAAATAACTTATTCATGGAGAGACAAGCGGGCTTTCGCCGGGGGCACAGTACTCAGACGGCCCTAATTGGTGTACTTGATGATATTAGGAGAGCAATTGGCAAGCGCATGATCACCGTCCTCATCCTGTTCGACTCTTCTAAAGCGTTCGATTCGGTTCCGCACGATATCTTATTGTATAAATTGCGTTCTCTGGGCTGTTCCGACACGGTCATGACCTGGTTTTTCCACTACCTTGTAAGCCGTTCCCAGGCAGTGGTGGATGAACTAGGTACTAGTTCGGCTTGTCTTGACATATCGAGGGGGGTTCCACAGGGAAGTGTCCTGGGCCCACTTCTTTTCTCTATTTTTATCAACGACTTGCCGAGTGTCTTAAAACACTCAGATCGCATGGTTTTCGCGGATGACACCCAAATCTATCACTCTTTCCTTCCTGCTGATCTCGCCCAAGGAGTCCAGAGAATATCAGAGGATGCAAATGCGGTGGATAACTGGGCGAGATCAAACGGATTAAGTTTAAATGTGAACAAAACGAAAGTGATGATCTTGGGTAGTCAGGCCTTTATCTCGCGCATTAACTTAGATTCGGCTCCTAAGATTAAGATTGGTGACAACTTTTTCGACTATGCTACGGAAGTCAAATCACTGAGCGTCTGGATTACCCCTACCCTGGATTGGTCTCGTCAGGTCGCGTCAACATCGCAGCGTGTCCATGGAATCTTACACTATCTAAAATTTTTCAAACATGCTCTCTCGCGTCAAAATAGGAAACATCTTGTGGAGGCGCAGGTTTTCCCACACTTCGACTATGCGTGCGCAGTCTTTCACGACTTAGACGCCACTAGGAATATAAAACTTCAACGTTTATTAAACGCATGTGTTCCCTTTGTGTGGGGAAACATACCCCGGAGAGAGCACGTAACGCCCTACCACCTCAAACTGGGATAGTTGTCGGTCAGCTCAGGAGATCCCTCTTCATCGGCTGTAGTGCCTATAACCAGGGTTGCCAGATGGCGATTTTTTCTCCTTGTTGCTCGAAGAGCTTGTTTCTCTTACGTAAGAGAGAAAAGGAAAAAAAATCGCCAACTGGTCACTCTGCCTATAACATCATCTCTCATAAATCCCCAGCCTGTATCGCTCGCCATTTTATCCACGCAATACCTCTTTTTCGTCTCGATCTTCCTCCTGTCATCCACCCCTGTCCCTTTTCTATCTCCCTCCTAGAACCGAAGTCTGTAATAACTCCTATCTAATCACTGCCTCTCGCCTTATTAACTGTCTACCCTTTACTAACTTTGACCCGCTCCTCTTCCCTTCCTTTAAATCTTCGCTGGCACTACATCTCTCTGAGCTTGATCAACAGGCTTGGGAGTCAAAAGTGGTGAATGAGGGATTGGTGTGCCCTCCCCTGCCCGATCTATAATCTAGTCACGGTTCATTTTAGTTTGTCTTTTATGTATGTTTATTTATTTATCTATGTTATTTTACCTTTGCGTGCGTCGTTACTTATGTATTTTAACTATGTATTTATGCGCTTATTTTACTCTGCTTTTACTTTTATTTTGTATGCGTCTAGGATTTTATACTTTTTTATTTTTATTTTAGTTGTTAAGTTTTAATTTGTTTTGTATTTGCCGGTTTTATTTTATTTACTGTTACTTGTTATAAATTATTGTTTTCTTACCGTTTCTTCATTATACTTATGTTTTATGTTTTTCTATTGTATTTTAAAGTTTATATGTACCTGTTTTAACTATTGTGTATACGGGGTTTTCCCTAAAGTACCATAATAAAGATTCAATCAATCAATCAATCAATCAATCTCTCTATCTCTCTCTCTCTCTCTCACTCTCTATCCCTCATTCTCATTTATTTGTTATATTATCTCATTTTATTGTATTTTATTCTATTTTATTACTACAGTTGTTACAATGCGTATTCATTTTCTTTTTACAATGCGACTTTTATTTATTTATTACTTTTATTGTTATTTTACTTGTAAATATTTTTTATTTTTTTTATTTTTTATAGAAATTTTATTGTTGTTATTTTTATTATATTTTTTACTTTATTATTATGTATCAACATGTTGTAGTTAGAACTCTTTCAAGAGTTCATCTGTGTATACGGGGTTTCACCCCAAATTACCCAAAATAAAGAAAATCAAATCAAATCTCTAATTCTCATTCTCTCTCTCTCTGTTAGTCATTCTCACTCACTCTTTCTTTATATTTTATATTTTATTTTATATTTTATATTGTTATTGTTACTTTACTGATTTTATTTTTTTTGTTATTATTGTTACTTATTTATTCAATTATCTATTTATATGTTTATCTGTGTATTTATGATCTCATGTTACTTTGTTATCTGTTCTCTAGCGTGATGCGTGTTATATTTTGAATACTTTTGTATTTACGCTGTATTTTATTTTATTTTAGTTTATTTGTTACTGCGCAGATTATAATCATATTATGTATATGGGGATCTTTCCCCGAATTACCAAATAAAGATTCTATCTATCTGATTCTCGCTCTCTCCCTCTCTCTCTCTCTCTCACTATCTCTCATTCTCTCTCTCTCTCACACACTCACTCTCTCTCTCGCAGTCCATCATTCTCTCTCTCTCTCTCGCTCGCAGTCCATCATTCTCTCTCTCTCATTCTTTGTCTCTATCTTCCATTCTCTCACTCACTCTCTATCTCTCTTTCTATCTCTCATTATCTCTCTCTCATTCTCTCACTCACTCTCTATCTCTCTCCCTCACATTCCCTCATTCTTACTCACTCTCACACTCACTCTCTCCCTCTCACAGTCCCTCATTCTTACTCACTCTCGCACTCCCTCACTCTCCCTCATTCTTACTCGCTCTCTCATTCTCTCTCTCTCTCTCTCCTCTCTCTCTCTCTCTCTCTCTCTCACTCTCCTCTCTCTCTCTCATCTCCTCTCTCTCACTCTCTCATATTCTCTTTCTTCGTTCATTCGCTTTTTCCAGCCGATATTAACAATAGTGTTCAACGCCTACCTCGCGATGCGAACGCGATAGCTAAGTGGGCATTGGAAAACGGCCTTTCACTGAATGTAAAAAAGACGAAGGTTATGATCCTGGGTAGTCAGGCTTATATATCTCGTATTAACCTGAACACTGCTCCGAGAGTTAAATTGTGTGATAACTTTCTTGATTATGAAAATGTGGTAAAATCGTTGGGCTTGTTGATTACACCCACCCTCGACTGGTCAAAACAAGTCATGACAATCTCTAGGCGTGTTCATGGAATTTTACACTCACTACGCTATTATAATAAGGCACTTTCAATGAAACTCCGTAAGAATCTAGTGGAAGCACTCATTTTTCCCCACTTCGACTATGCGTGTGCGATCTACAATGATGTGGACCAGACTAGAAACCTAAAACTGTAGAGGTTATTAAATGCCTGCGTGAGATTTGTATGGGGCAATATAACGAGACGTGACCATGTAACCCCGTATAGACTGGGTTTGAAGTGGTTGTCGGTTGGGTCCAGACGCTCATATCTCATTGGTTCCCTGGCGTTTAACATCATTGCTCATAAGTCACCATCATACCTGGCAGATCATTTCACCCAACTCAATACCCCTGGCCATATTCCTCGTTCCTCCTCCCGCCATCCACCTAGGTCACTCATGTACCTCCACGCACTGAAGCTTTAAACATATCATTTGTCATTACCTCCAATCGTATCTTAAATCATTTTCCCTCATTCACCTTCGATCCTTCATTTTTAGTTAAATTCAAGATCACTCTGTTCAATCATATCACTGAGGTCCATCCCTCACCTGGATGTAAGTGTCTAGTCGGGCTTGTTGTTATTGCTACTGTTATTGCTATTGCTACTGTAAATGTTATTGTAAAGCGTCGATATTTATTCTGCTTGTGCAGCTTTGTATTTGTTATATTTATTATTTATTCACTTATTATATATTTTATTTAAACTTTTATCTTGCTTTTATCTTGCGAACGGTATATACTTCGTTATTTATTTTTAAGTTTTAATTTACTATTTAATTGAATTGAACATATATTATATTTTTATTTTATTCTGTTCTGTTTTTATCTTTTTTCATTACTGAATTTTATTTTGTTATTTAGTTTTAAAGAGTTACACATTGTATTAGTTCACTTATGGTGCCTATGGGGTTTCTACCCCATAATGGCCTAATAAATAATTCAATCAATCAATCAATCTCTCTCTCTCTCTCTCTCTCTCTCTCTCTCTCTCTCTCTCTCTCTCTCTCTCATTCTCTCCCTCTCACTGTCTCTCTCGCTCTATCTCATTCACTTAGGGTTAGGTGTGAGGGGTTAAGCTGCCCTTCCCTGCCGGAGGTTTAATATATGTTTATTGTTATTTATTGTTAATTTATTTTTTTCTTGCGTTATATGTATCATTTTATGAATTGTTATTGTTTAACTATTGTATTTCTGTCGTTGTATTTTAATTTACTGCGTATATTGTATCATTGGGTTTTTTAAATTGGTTACTTGGCTTTTTCCTTTTGGCGCTGCGTATTTTTATTTTTATTATGTTTTTATTGCTAGTTTTTACTATTGTTAAATATTTTATTGTTATATTTTATTTTTGTATATATTTTTATTTATATATTTATATTTTTATATTCTTATTTTTATTTTTATCTTTATTGACTTATGATTGTATTATCAGTATTATTAATGTGCGCAGTTATTTTCCAAAGTGTATACGGGGTCTTACCCCTCAATACCCAATAAATAAATCAAATCAAATCACTCTCACGGACGGACGGACGGACGGACATTATAATTTATCGTTTTTTTTTAATATCACTTAATAATTATAATAATAATTTTTTATCAGTAATATGAAGCATTAACTTATGTAACACATATTTATCATTAAATATATATGTTTTAAGTATTTTTCGCAAGGATTGGGGAGTTTTTACAAAATCGCTCAAACAGATAACTTTAATATAATGTAGATACAAAGAAATTACAAATAATTACAACGTGTAACGGAGTGAATCTTTGTCAGACCTTGCTCAGATTCCAGGATTCAGGTTTTAAGGAATTTGAAATAAAGTACCACTAATTATAATAAAGGCTAATTATATTAAGACTATGTAAAATATATACAAAAGAACTAAAGATATAATGCAAATGTTGCCAGCCCGCCTGGTCTTGGTCGGGTGAAGTAATTAATTAGTCTGTAATCAAATCAAGACAAAATACTTAATTATTACGCGATCTACGAACTTTACAATGCTATCTTATAACGGAAATACGGTTCGGGATAATCCACGTGTGCTCACGAGGGTGCGGTCGGGATAATCTACGTGTGCTCACGAAGATACGGTCGGGATAATCCACGTGTGCTCACGAAGATACGGTCGGGATAGTCCACGTATGCTCACGAGAATACGGTCGAGATAACCCACGTGTGCTCACGAGGGTACGGTCGGGAAGCGGTTACGGTATAGTAGGTTTGGTTTACGGACGTGTGCTCACGTTCGCATCTACGGGGGCCTGCACCAGGGTTAGGATTCAGTCTAGCCGTGTGCTCACGACCAGCTTCCTTCGGCCCCCTGATCCAGACTGGTTACGGCGGTTCTCGGCGCGCCTTATATACCCGATCTGCGAGAGCACGCATGCGCAGATCGCGGTTGCCCCACTCCGAACGAAGTCAATGAACTGTAGTGAGGGAGCGGTCAATGACATTGGCTATTTATATCGCGGTCGTTGAACTCGCGTTTTACGACGCGTGTTAGTCGCGAAGCTATCTTACTATACTACGAGTCTTAAACCTAATGATTAATTATACTTGGTAACTTAATAATTATTATGCTAAATGATTAATTAGCGCGTGCAATTATTGCGCGTCGCAATGAAATAATGTTGATGTTAGTTAACAATTTGAAGGACCAGTGACTTATTCACGAAGTTTAGATGAATCCTTGAGTAGTCACGAGAATTCTCGCTGGTCTACGTCTCAGAGCTACTGTAAATAGACCGTGATGACAAACGATAATCTGAGACTATTTATGAGTAGTTTGCCGATAGTTAAGCTGAAAAAATCGTCAAAAGATTTAATGTGAACAATGGAAGAGTGTCGTATTTCTCTCATAAAAACGGCTGAATTTTGAATGACCGCATCGGTATAATTTAACTCGCTGTAGCGTTTTAACGCTTCTCGCCAGAGTAAATAGATTGGTTTAGGCCACAGGGGACGTACGTCAATGGCATTAACGTTTTTCAGAACCCTTGCGTTATGCACAATCTTGTCACGTACACGGGGTCTTGAAAGTTCCACTACGATAGACTTTGATTCATTTCCGCTATTTGGTAAAGATGAGCTATGCACACGTGAATGTTTTGAGCTCGGTCGAAATGTTCATTTGCGCGTATTTATTATATGCGACTTTAGCACAAGCAACCCGATAGTAACGAACGTAGTTTTAGCTATAGCAGGTTTCATTTGCGAACTACAAGGAATACCGCTAATTATAACCTTGCATTTATCGACAATTTCAGCATCTTGCACGACGTTACAAATATCGTTACGAATTTCAAATACGTTGGTTTGTACACTTTTTTTAATCCGGCATATTTGCAGGCTGGGGTATAGGTGGTTTTAACTAAGCGCATAGACCTCTCATTATCTCATATGACCCGCACTGCCCTCTCCCATCGCACGCTGCCCCTTCAACTCGTTTCTCGCTATTGTGCTCAAAATATGGGTCTCGTTAACGCTCATATGGTAAAAGTTAATATAACAGAAATTCTAATCTTAGTGATTATATCTTTAAAATATTAAACATGACATTTTACTATGTCATGGAATATCTACATATAAGCTTTACATGATTACGTATATAAACATAACCAATATGAAAACTTTTTTTTCTCGATATATATATATATATGTAGACCATGTGGAGAGACGACGAAACTAAAAGGGAAAGCCAAAAAATAATAGGGAATGGTCATGCAAAATCTTAGCATGACCCGTTTTTAATAAAATCTTTTTAGAATTGCAGGTATATTATTTAGAACAATATGCAGTTTCATGGGTACGAAAAACGTTAACCTATTTTATATATTTAAAAATAAAAGAACTGAATGTTCGAGGTTAATTAATAATTCTGCCAGACTCATTATAATTGCATCGGGAGTGCTGGCTTGCCCCTTGATTATTAATAAGGTATACATTAAATCTATGCATAATCTACTTAATATCATTAAAAAATCCACACTTATTTATTACATTACATTAATGCAAAATGAATGTAATATTAACAAATTATTAATTTAAAAAAGTTATAAGTTTTAAATTTTATTATTCAATAGTTTTAAATGTCCTCTTTAATGAACATAAAAAATGTAATAATGTTTTAAGTTTCTAAGTATTTTTAACACTTAATAAAAATTATTCTTTTCTACAAAAGAATTACTGAATTTTTCTTAATTCAGAAGTAACTCTTTATACCCAATTATCATTTTACCAATAATTGCTATAACTTTGTAATTAGTAAATTTTTGAAAATAGAGGGGTTGTTATTTTGGTAATTTTAATACTGCTTGTTAAATTATTCTCTTTCCTCTTCTTATATCATAAAAAGAAATGGACCTAAAAGTGAAACCAAATTACAATTGATTTCATTGGCTGTATCATAATCATGTGGTCATTAATATTTAAAAGGCTAAAGTGCAAAATTTCTAATATTTATAAAAAAGAATGAAAAAAATATTTAGATACCCTAATGAATTTAAAAATCGATAGATTATAAAACTTTATCACCTGGTTCTGTGCATGTTATTTGAAAGAAATGTGTACGGTTTATATTATTTTTCTTTACAAAACTAATACTCCTTTGTTCATAAATTAATTTGTCACCTTATTGTACTACGACAATATATTGAGAAAAAAGTCATAATTATTAAGTTTAGTTATTTTTATATAAATAGCAACAAGATGTGTACACTTGAAAATCTAGCTCTATCTAAATCTCTTTTCATAAGAAAACAAAACTATTTTGCAATAAGAGTTACATTGCAATTCTGTCCACAAGTATAGGACTTTGTACAAGTATAATATAAAATATGTAAAATGAATACCAAATGTTCTAAAACTTTATTTTTCCTAGAATAAACACCTGAGGAAGTGTTCCAAGTATCTCAACAAAAACAAGAATAGTTGGTCTATGTGTAGTTGCTCAATTGGTTTTAGTAATGTAGACTTTATAAATGTTATTTTATAGATTATTTACATGAAATTTTAATATTCCTATAATTCAATAATTACAACCTTAAAGCATAAATAAATTAAGCAACTGTTACTGAAGTTTCTGTTTACAAAATAATGTATCACTTGTCAAACATTAGCAATTTTCCAAAATTTGTTTATAAATTTAAATACAATAAAATTAAACATAAAATCTAAATTATAGAAAATAAAATTAAAACTTAACTTACCTAAACTTGTATCTTTTACAAGTTTTATACGTCCTTGATCCAAAACTTCATTAAATGCAGGCCATCCACAACCACTATCATATTTCATTTCTGAAGAAAATAATTCCTGCTCACAAACAATACAAGCATAAATTCCTCTTTCAAAAAAGTTGTTGTAACTACCCGTAAATGGCCTTAAAATGTTATGTTTTGTTATTATTCATATAATATTAAAAATTGTATTTTTATATTTGGCAATGTTACTCAAGTTGTACACAAGTAGTACAACCTTCATATTCACAACTATTTTTATAAATCTATTTTTATCTTAATGCACAAAATTACATTTCATTAAGATTACCTATAATTTCAAATTCTTGAATTATAACATTATTAAATTAATAATATATTATTTATGCTATAATTGAGTTTTCAATCATTGATGATACATTTCGTGCATTTCTAAACAAAAATATTGCAGTGTTCATCAATTTCTCATTTTTTTAACCAAACAAAAATCTGTATTGCATCAATTTAAAATGAATGTTTATACCTCTCAGTGCCTTTTTCTTGAGTAACGTACCATTGAATAGGTGTTAAACGAGTTTTCAATTCATTTTTACAAATTACTGACTTCATCTTTATAGTCACTTTTTGATAAACTATTATTACAATATCGTACTTAAAGTAAATTAAAAAAGAATAATCAATTTGCCGTAAATTAAGTACTAAAATAAAAGTAACGATATATCATCTATTTTTATTGATGCTCGATATTGTTATTATGGCAATTTTCGATTCGCACATATTCTTTTCGACCGTGAAACGGCTAACGTTCCACGTTCGTTTAAAAATCAAAAACGTCGAAACAACCATTTTTCGTACCGGTTCTGTGGTCTAATCAAACATTTTGATTTATGAATATAGAGATCCTATCAGGAATTAAAATGTAGGTTTGTTTGCGGTTACATGCGTTCGCACGCATTATTGATACCTTATTTTGTAATGAAATCATTTTCATAAAAATCTGTAATTTTCGGAATAGTTTCTCAGGCTAACAGTTTTCGACCTTTTATAGCAGAAGCTAAAACTCCATTAAACGAGTTCTTGTGCATAAGATGCACGACAAACTCGCAATTTTGATGTATACTCCATCTTTCGAGCAAAATAGTAAGCAATACTCGCACATAGTGTGTCAGTACAAAACACCACATATTAACTCGGACAAAACTCTATGTTTACTAATCTACTCTCTTATTTCCTCAATTCCTTTCTTAATTATTTACTTCATACAAGATGCGTCATCCAAAAATAATTAGAAACTATTCGTTAATCGTTCTTCCCGTTTCCCAAAGAATCACCCATTGGTTCCTAGATTGCAAATAAAATACTAAAGTCCCAAAATTTTGCACATCAGTCGTTTTGTACACTGTCCCTGCGACACGCGAATCTCACAATTGGTTAAAATAAACTTAGTCGCGAAAATAATATTATTTTGTATAATCTGATATTAAAAATTATATATTTCATAATTATTTACAAGAATTAAGTAAAATATCAATAATAATTACAAATAAATAAAGTAATTATTTTCCTTGTACGACGTTACTAATTTATAAGAAAAATAAAAGATTGTTAATCTTTGAAACATTATCATTTATTAAAATAAATTCGTATATTTTCGATTTTTTCATATTATATTTACCACGCCATCGTATAAAATTGAAAATACCTGCAGACTCAACAATTCAACTTTTATCAATTTTCTCAAAACTCGGTATTTTTGACCTTGTATTGCAGAATATTAATACATACAATAGAAGATAAAAAAAACATGACTTTTAATGTATGTTCACTATAAGTACACATTATAATATTTCAAATATTTATTAACTTAGCACAATATCACACTTTTAAAATTTACATATGACATGTCTATAAAATAATTTGTTACATTAAATTGAACAAGTAACAATTATTTTAAATAACTGCAGATAATAAATATTTGTGCATGCATATAGCAGTAATAATTACATAATAATTTGTAGATTTAAAATAATTTGTAAATCATTTTTAATGATTTTTTGTTGTTAGTTATACACTGTGACGCTGGACTGGGGATCAGGGTGCAGGTTATATAGGGTCAACAATTAATATAAATAAAATAAGTATTTATTATAAGATATAAATATTAGAGGGATGGGCGCCAGCCACGTAATACGCGACGAATAACGATAACACGCGGGTTATCTTAACCTGACACAATATACAGAGCAGTTCTCTCGCCGCACCAGGTTATGCTGTAAGGAGGGGAAGGGGAAGGAGGGGACCAGGATCTCGCACACACTAGTACGGATATTCGGCGGTACTGTACGCAGCTAGAGTGAATTATTCACCAACCTTTATCGGAGCAATCGGCACTCGTCCCTCAATGGCGATGTCACTCTCTCTATCTCTCTCGTTAGCTACTCGTTAATATGCGGCTTCGCTATACTCGCTAATCCGTTTCGGACGGCGGATCGTAGAGCTCTGACTCTCGGCGTGCTCGAGAGCCCCGTGTTCGTACCGCGCGCCTGCGCAGTACGTACTCGCTCGCGTCGTGCGAGCGTGTCGAGTGCCGCAGTGTTCGGGCTGTATCGGTACGAATCGGCTGTATGGTGCTGTATGCCGTGATGACCACCTGGTGCTGCTGCCGTCTCGGAGACGAGGTACAACCTCTTCCCAGGTAACTAATAGTTCATTAGCTATTTACTGCGTTCTTCAACGGGTACGACATGAGTTTCAGGTACGAAGCTCACCCGCCGTCGTTTGCTGCTCGAGGCCGAGTCACCCCTCTCTCTCCTCGACGACGTTGACATCGCTGATGACTAGCCTCTTCGTCTACGGCTCTAGGTGGGTACTTGGTCGTGAGGTTTACACACATGTGTGTGTTGGTATGAGTTATTGTCCGAGATATCGGCTGTACACGTTGTTTGTGTACATTAACCTAACCTCAATTTACCCTATGATGTTCCTTGTACAGCTGTAGTAATTATATACAGCTGTACATATTTTTCCTTGTCTTGTGTCTTCTTGGCTATGGCTATTTATCCTCGTCCTTGCTCCTTACCCTCTTGCTGTGTTTTTGTTCTCATTAACATCTCTCTTACAGCTGTATCTTGCTTGGCGTTGGAGGTTCTTTGGCTTCCTGCCTGGGTACCACCTCATCGCCTTGGCTGCTATGCTGTGAGGCTTCGGAGGGTCCTGGAGACTTCCTAGTGATCGCCTCCCTTGAATATCCTGTTGGCTGTGCCAGACTCGGAGGAGCCCACCTGATGATCTGAGCTCGCCCAAGATCCTCATCGCCAGGACCACCTCAGTGTTGTGTGCTGTGCTTGGGAAAGGGTTATTAGACTGTGAGGGTAGGCAGGACGTAGTTAATGTGCGGGTAGGTAACTAGGAAATAGTATATGGGTAGGTAGTATAGCTAGGGACTCGTTTAGCTTATCCGGGTAGGTAGGTGTTTGTCAGGGGTTCTGTCGCTGGCTCTTGACATGTGCCAAGCACATTGTCACAACACTTTTAGTTTACCGTACACACGGAGAGAAGAAACAGACTAGCGTTGTAGGTTAGGCTGTCAGCGCAAAGTTGCAGGATATCATACCGCGGTGGTATGGCCGCCCTACCAAAAGTTTCCATAGGCATCATAGGTGAAAACGCGCAGGGGGCGTGGCTAAACAAGCAATAGTATGACGATCATACCAACGTGGTATGGAATCACACAAAAGTAGCATGGATATCGCGCAACCATAGCACGATTTCACGGCGGGTAACGGTTGTAGAAACGTTCATACAACGCTGGTTTGTTTCTTCTCTCCGTGCACATTCACTTTCATCAATATTCGTATTCCATCCATCCGGGTTTTCCTGGATTACGGGATAACACCAAAAATTACAGGATTTCCTGGATATTTCGTGAATTTCTGAGGAATTCTGGAATAACTCCACTAATCACGGAATATTCAGGATATTACGGAAACGTCTGAGATATTTCGGCATAACACTAAAAATTACGGGTTTCCTTGTTATTTAGGAAATTTCTGAGGTATTCCGGGATAACTCTACTAATTGCGGGATTTCCTGGAAATTGCGGAATTATCTCAGATATGCTAAGATAATTCCACTAATTACGCAATGTGATGGATATATCGGGATTTTCCGAAGTATGCTGGGTTATTCCACTAATTACGCAAATTTGATGGATATTTCGGGAATTTCTGAGACATATCGGGAGAACACCAAATATTACGGGATTTCCTGGATATTTCAAGAATATCTATGGTATTTCTGGGATAACTTAACTAAACAACGGGACTTCCTGGATATATCAGGAATTTCGGAGATCATTCGGGATAGCACCAAATATTACGGAATTTCCTGGATATATCGGATATTTCTGAGGTATTCTGGAATAACTCTACTAATTGTGGGATTTCCTAGATATATCGGGAATTTCTGAGGTATTGCGGCACAACAATCAAATGATTAGCAAGGTATAGAGGGAAATTATGGGTGATAACACTAAATGCAAGAGAGCCAATGAAGTATGAGCGCCTAGACTCGACCGTCAGTCAACGCAAACCTAACCTATATGGAGTAATGTGAACACATTTAGATAAGTTACCCCAAACAAATCTAACGCAGGCATCGAGCAAACGCTGTAGTTTGAGATTGCTTGCCAACATCATTATAAATCGCACAAGCGTAATCAAAATAAGGCCAGATCCACGACTTAACTATGGTCTTTCTAAGCTTCACCGAGAAATAATTTTTATAATATTTAAGAGAATACAGAACTGTATGAACCCCTTGAGAAATTGAGCGGATGTGCTTGGACCAATACAGGGTGGGTATCAACCATATACCAAGTGACTACTTTATTCTCATACTTCAAGTAATCATCGCCCAATCTCACCCATGCAGCAGCGACGAAGTCTATTCGAGAAATAAAAGCCTAACTACCCAGGATCATCTGCTTTGTTTTATTAACATTCAGTTTGAGACCGTTGGCAGTCGCCCAGGCAGCAACCGCATTCGCATCGTGTGTGTTCCGTAGACCGCCCAACTCGAAGTCTGCAGGATAAAAGGAGTGATAAATCCGGGTGTCAGTAAACATCATGTAATCACTTGTGACGTACACACTTTTATATCACATATATAGTACCTGAAAATGTAAGTGTCGGAAAACCTAAAGAGACGTGCCTTGCTCTGTTTAGGCCACCTTAATATATTAGTATATTGCTAGTTTTTGTTGTGTGTTTGTTTACGAAGCAAAATATTGAGATGTGCACCTTGCCATCTCAATAGCAGCTCGTAATATGTTGTGAGTAGGTAAGTGTAGGGTTCCGACTCTTCCCCTAACCAAGAAAAGAACAGAAAAGAAATAAGTTTTATGCCAAGGAAGTGTACCACGCGCAATGCTGATATCACAATGAGACTTATAATAAAAAATGTTTTACATCATTTACAAAAACCACGCGCAATGCTGGTGTCACTTCGAGGTAATATTGAGTTTGTGAAGAGTCTGCCTTTTTTTGATATCTTCTATCCTTATATTAACTTAAATACTATTCTTACTTGCTAGTTTATAATATTTTATCATGTCCCTCTATCAGTTTTACCTATAAAGTATATATTTACATTAATAATTTAAGTAAATATTATTAATTATCTATAAATTTTACAACTTTTACAAAAATGCTTTAAATTTACTAATAATTTGTGTAAAATTTTATTTTATACAAAAAATATAAATAAAATTAAATTATTTATAATTTTTATTAATTTTAATAATTTTACAACAAACTAATTTAATTTTATTAAATAAAAAAAATTTTTCTGCCCGCGCGGGCGCAAAATGCGTTTTTGCGCCCGCTTTTTCGGGCGCAAAATGGCCAATTCCCGCCTGCTTCTTTTAAAGCATTTTTCACCCTTTCGGACAGAAAATAGTATGTGCACCACGGGCGCAAAATTGGGGATTCTGGCCCGAGGGTGAGTTTTCACCCGAGCGAAGCGAGTACTATACCATTGCCGGGATTCGAACTCGGTTGTTTAGTATGACAAGCCTAAACATTAAGCGTTACGCTACCATTTACTTAATTCTCACTATATATATACCTATAAATACATAAATTCAGTCTTATGCGGACACATCAAAATGCGGTTTTTTGCCAAGAATTGTAAATCCCACCTTTGGGTTATAATATTAATGAGGGAGGCCCTTCGGATGACGTTTGAATTTCAATCCCTCATTAATATTATAACCCACTTTTATAGTTTTCCTTCAGATTAGTATCATATTTCTTAAAGTGGTTGTAAAAATAAAAATCCAGCATTATAAATGTTTAAAAATGAATTTTTTGTAATTGTATAATAATATTTATATTGTTAGCAGCTAACAGGGGATTAGATGGATACTGAAACAAGTGGAGATACTTTTCTACCACTCCAAGGTAAGTGCATAAATTTTTTTGCAATGATCATGCTAATAGATTCATCGTTATACGGCAACAAATATACATTTCTATTAATATTTCGGGCACTTTTCCCAGATATTTTGACCATAAGTGATCTTAATGATTTAGACCCACTCTGGAAATTTATAGGCAGTTTCTGACTATAAAAAGACATCTTTTAGACAGCATTAGGTTTCCAGAGTCCAGAGCAGAATTGCTTATTTTCACTATTTAACGTTTAAATGGCTTATAAGTCTGTGACAGCATACATTTATGACTTTAAAAGTATTTTTAATGAAAAGTTCAGAAAATTTTACAAAAAAAAGTCATATTTACGTTTTTAGTGAAAAATGCATCCCCTGGGAGCTACAAATTCATGAAAATGGGCATATAATGCAAAAAAGTGCTAAAATGTCAACTTTGACTCTCTGTAACTTAAAATAATGGTCCCGAAAAAATCTGAAAAAATTCAGGAGAACTACTGGATACCTCTAAAACATATTCCCACAGTTATAGCAATATTTATTTTTTTCATCTTCGATTTCACAGAGAACCATCCATATATATCTATACCATGTAGTCACACACTATACTTCAAAACTTTGCGTAAATCATTTATAAAAATAGAGAATAACAAAGGACCCAGTACGCTGTCTTGAGAGACGCCCACAGCATCCCTCGGCCAGTCTAACTAGTCACCGGTGTCATCAGATATCGCCTGTGTACGGTCATCGAAATAATGAAAGAACCAATGTAAGACCACGTCTGAGCAGCCCATTACACGAAGCTTTCGAATAAAAAGATCATGTGGAACAGTGTCAAAAGCCTTGGAAAACTCTAACAGGATGAATATCGTAATTTTGTCTGAATCAATTGCCCGCTTAATAGCATCGATCACTTCTAGAAGTGCCGTCTGGGTGCTGTGTGGCTTCTGCTAAACCCTGCTTATCTATCAACAATTCAAATGTTGCTTTAAAAAACCGATAAATGGTTATGTACCAGCCTTTCAAGTAATTTAGAGGAATCACAAAGCCTTGCAATTGGCCTGGTGTCAGAGAGTGACTTCAACCTGCATAACTTCGCCAAAGGAAACAACACTGACCTCTTCCAGCAATCCGGGAAGTAGCCCAGTGAGAGGAGCATGTTGAATAGGTAGGCAAGATAGGGTGATGCTTGGGGTTCCAGAAGCTTGAGCATTTTAGTTGAGATTCCATCAAGGAGGCAGACCTTGAAATAATACACATTGAACACTTCTGACCGATCTTTGGGAGAAATGGAATGAATGAGATGAAGGAGAAGAGTGGGTAGGGGAAGATAATAGTGTAATGAAATGATCTAAAGTAAGTGATTATTGATCAGTTATTGGAGACAGATGCATAATGAAAGATTAAGATCTTGACGGGAGAAGAAAGTGAGGGGTGATGGATGAGGTCTGGCCCGCAAGCCCACGTTACCAAGAGTTCTCCACAAGTTCGTAGAGGTAGGTGCATTTATTAGTTTGTCGGACAGATTTCTAGACTTATCTGTATCCGGAGCATTAGAAACGTGACTGCGAAAACTTTTAAAACAATTGTAGTCAGCTGTTAACCCAGTTAGTTTAAATTTTTTATAGGCAGCATTTTATGTGAATACATAAAATATAAAAAATATTGTGCACAAAACAAATAAAAATTTAAAATATTTGTATTATTTGTAACAATAAACACAACTGTGCTAATGAATATTTATTATTAGCTGCTAAAATGTTATTTATAATGGTTAATATATATTGTAAAGGTAAGCTACATACTCTTAAGCGTATGAAGCTATACGTTATAACGAGCGCAATTTCACTTTCGCAGTTGCTGGTAGAAGACGCTCGAGGTCGTACAGGAACATCAAAGGAAAGTGGCGGAATTGGAATCCATTCATGTGCTCAATTAAACTCTGGTACAGAACGTAAACTGCAGCATAAACTGCATGATAGGCATGCTACAAGAGCTCGTCCCCAGGCCTAGCGAGACGAACCAGGTAGATCACCTCTACCGGAAGGTTCAAGCAAATTAAGGCGTAAACGATCAATCAGCTGTTTCAACTGGCCCGCGAAGCTGAGAGACTGCAAGTGTATGCAAAGTTCTACAAACCACCTCTCATGGAAGGGGAGCTGGTGCAGTCGGAGTTCGCATATAAGCCCAGGAATAATTCAGTAAGGCTCCTCCGAAGGCAAAGATAGCAACGGTAGAATTGGAGGAATTCATCACTAACCAAAATCTAATGGAGGTAGACGCAATTCTTACCCAGCTGAACAAGCTGCTACCAAGTGAGAACAAGAGCACCATCAATAGCAAGCTAGAGAGTCCCAAGAGTAGACGGCAGTTTGTTCCCAAGAAGAAACCGCAGAACAAGCGGAAAGCAGAGGGAGCAATACGAGAAGCTTTCTTTACGGTTATTATAATTGAATATTCGCGGATCTCGCTCGCGTGAGATGTCGAGAAGTTCAGCGCGAAATCGTGATCGCATACGTGTACGAAAGAGAAAGAGCGAGTATCCTTCGGTGGTTATATTATGTACGAGTTTGATTATTAATTACCGGCGTCTATTATTTCCGTTATCCCGAACACCGCCCTCTCCGTTTTATGAGCAGCCGAGGTGAATTTACCGCGAATTTCTCCCTTTTATTCGTCGTCCTCTTAATTAATTCTATTAACTAATTAATTCAATTACTAATACTTGGCCTTACGAATTTTTTCCAGAGTCAAGTCCATTTGTGGCAAGGATATGCATCCCGCTTTGTCACCGAGTTCAAGTCCTTATAGTTCACACAGAACCTTATTCATTCGTCGGTCTTCCGAACTAAAACTGGTGCACTTCTTCAGTCACTTGCTGATCTCTTGATGACTTCCAACAAGCTGCCTACAAGATCTTATTTCGTTAGTCCGTGGTCAATGTTTAATTGGAGGAGCTTCCTGAACATCAATTGAATGTTCAGTGAGGTCTGTCATTCCCAACAAATCGGCATTTATGTCTGGGATTAAGCTGTGCATCAACTTTTGAACTCCGTTTAACATACATGTTATTAATTAATTAATTAATATATCTGTATTCATAATTTAACATTAAAAATTAGATTATATTCGATTTCGATATACTTTTATTACACAGACATTTCTGTTTTTAATTTAGTATGTTAAAATTGACTTGGAACATTAGAATCCCAAAAAATACGAGAAAATTCATTTCATTGACTAGCAAAAATTGGGCATTTTTAATAGTCTCAGGTCTGCAGTAAACGGTTCTTTACCAAACTCTAGGATATGTTTACTACTATAAAAATATAAAGAAACCCGCAATTACAGATGACAATACCTCTTCTTACGGAATTTATAACCAATTAACAATAATTCTATAAAAAGAAGTGTTTAACTTTGATCGCTTTTAACTTTAAAACAAATAGAAATATGCTTTCAAACTTGAGTTCAAAAGAAAATTAAGATCAACTAGATTAGATTTAAAAGGAAATTGAAATATCTTAAACTAGTCAAAAGTTACGGAAGAAAGAAGAATAATAAGATAATTTGGCTTTAAAAATTAATACATATTTAACCCATTAAGACCTACACGGATAAAACTTTTTTTCAATTTTCATAGTTATAATTTGGTGCATCAATTATAACCGATGATTTTTCTACATAGTTTTAGATACCTTCTTTTAAATGCCGTCAAGAAAATGTACCGATCAAAATTTTTAAAAAAGTTCATCATTCCAATGTAAATAATGCAAAAAATTTATTGGTTTCTTTTTTTAATTAATTTACTTCATAACATAGAATTGTTTTTATTTTTTCTGTTTGTTAACAAAACTATCCTTGAGAACTATACTTTAATGCTGTATTTTGCTATGCTGAATTATGCTGAATTGTTTTTATTTTTTCTGTTTGTTAACAAAACTATCCTTGAGAACTATACTTTAATGCTGTATTTTTTTCATTTCTAGATATTAAAAAAATTTGATTTCAATGAAAATTTACGAAAAAATAATGAAAAATATCTAAAACTAGCTACTTTTAGTACATACTTGTAGTATATCATATGTCGATTCTTACGCTATACTATCTTTTGATTCTTTTATATTCCGTACTTGTTCTTAGCTTTCTATTGAACTTAAGTTTGAGAGCACGTCTTTATTTGTTTTTGTAAGGAGCTAAAGTTAAAGATGTATTTTGCGAAATTTTTCGTTATTTGCTTATAAATTAAGAAAAAGGAGACATGGGCATCTGTAACTTCGGCTTTCTTTATATTTTTATAGTAGAAATTGTATCGTAGAGTTTGGTCAAGATCCGTTTCCCGTAGACCTGACACTCTCCTTGTAAGTCTTAATGACTTGAAACTAGGTATTTGTGAGAGTCAACGTTACCGACTGGGATGTTTTAATCAGCTGAATTCGACGAATACGTAAAATTTCTATATTTTGCCAATGTATCAACAATTTATTACGCATAATATAGGTACGTTTGTTCAATGGGCATTAAATAAAAGTTGATATCATAAAACGAAAAATCGATAATGTCGGGATACATGCATAAGATATAGAAATCTGAGAATATTGCCCTCGGTGTAATCTATCATCAGACATGAAACTGAAGTTTGCATAGTTCGTAACGAACGAAAATAAAAAAATAACTTATTTTATAAATGACTAAAGAGATGATTCTACACTAAATAAAAACAGTTGTAGTCGAAAAATTGAATTATACAGTCAAATAAAGTCCTAGGGCCCAATGAACAGATAATTAGAGGCCTGCGATGGCTCTGTCGGTAGAGCGTCGATCCCAGGTTCGATTCCCGACCCCGGCCGATTGATACAAGCACCACTGAGGAATGTATTTTCAACAAGTGCTTTCTTCACCAAGACATCGTATGACCTCCGTCACTGAATAGCACCGATTTGGGAGCATCAAAACAGCGATGTTAAAATAATAATAAAAAAAACAAAAAATTAGATCGGCGATCAAGTAACGAAGAAAATTGGGTTATTAAAAATTTCTTAGAATTTATAAATAATTTACCTAGTACGAAATATACTCTATTACCATCCGCAAATGGTAGGAAAGGCTACATAAAACTTCAAATCGATTTCTGTTGTACCAATTTTTAGCAATGGAACTATTAAAACACATTTCTCTTTTTCGGTGCATTTAGGAAATCATTATTAAATAATTCCTGAGCTGTTGTAAATGATTAACCTAGCATAAAAACTATTCTGTTGCTTTTAGTAAAGATAGAAAATGTTACAAAACAATTTTGGTCGATTTCTATACCGCATACTAATTTTTAGCAGTAGGCCCATTAAGGGACAATTCAAAATTTCAATTGACGATTTTTTAAATGCACCGAAAATTGCTAAAATATCCCTTAATAGGCTCACTGCTGAAAATTGCTTCATTAGAAATCGATCATAATTTTTTGTAGCCTTTTCTACCATTGCCGAAGGCAATTAATAGAGTAGTTTTCGTAGTAGGTAAATTATTTTCTTTGTTACTGGACTACCGATCCATATTAATCACTTACGCTTTTGAACGTACAAAGGAACAGAAGGAATGAGGCGAGCGACGACTCAGTCAGTAGAGCGGTCAACTGGTAAACCAGAGATCTCTGGTTCGCGCCCAGTTTCTGTCAATTAACACGAGCACTACTGAGGAAATGTATTTTATTAACATGTGCTTTCTTATCAGTGATATTGCATATGCCCTCGTACAGACCGATATTAAATAATAAAAGAAGAATAGCAGAAATAGAGAGGAATAGAGGAACACATACATCTAACACCGATACCTCACCTTACAATCGTTCCTTCGTCCTAATTAGGGTGTAAAAAAATTGTACCTTTTTCGTACTTAATTGTACCACCCTCACTTTTCCGAAAAAATAACGGTATAACGCAAAAATATTAAAAAAGGAATATCGTCTGATTGACAGTCCGTTTTCAGCTACTGCGCATGCGCGGCCAACGGAAGTGCGAGATTCGCATGCACACGAGATTTTCAACCGCACGAGATTTTAAAATCGTAAAAAAGGGAAAAAAATGCATGGCAGGCATTGATAAAATATCCATCGTCGCATTATTATTATTAATTACCAGAATTTGTGGAAAAAGTAATTGTACCCTCCAAATCATTGATATTTAACTCTACTACTATGAGTAAATAAAAAAATGTACATTATCTGTACGTAATAGTACAATCGTCAAACTTTGTATTTATTAATGGGAATCAATTAGAAACAATAGTAAATAATTAGCTGAACGAACGGGCGCACTATGCGCATGTGCGGTTTGTGACGCCTATGAACTCAAGCGTTTTAAAAACGCGAAAAAAGCAAGTAACGCTCGGTTATTTGACCTTGTAACCCCGTTTTTTGGTTATAATCCTAAAGAAGATACATTATTATAAGGCTTTTATAGTTTTTTCATAAAAAAAGTCAAAAGTGTTTATTAGTTATGAGGGTTATGTGGGTATTTGAGACTTATATATAGACAGTCGTCTATAACTCTTTCGGGTTGAAAAATTGAGAAGTAAGTACGGCCCCGTCTTAGTCAATAACCTGAGGGATAGTTTATTTTTAAAAACATAAAGCAAATCAATAATAAAGAGTTCAGATAAATACCTTTCCATATAATTATATATATATATATATATATAAATAATATTATATACGTAATTTAATATATATATATATATATATACATTTGGATATAGGGGGTTATGGAGCCTCGTATGTTAAATTCCAATAACCCTATCTCTTTCCCACTCATTGTTAATATGGCAGGTTTATGGAGCCGGGGCTCCATAATCTTTTCTGTCTCTTTTTATCGTACTAAAGTACGTATCTTCCTTCTCTGTCATGGGCGTCATAAACCCCGAAATTTAAAATTATATGTATGTATGCATAGATAGGGTGGACCATATTTTTATTGTTGATTTGCTTTATGTTTTTAAAAATAAACTATCCCTCAGGTTATTGACTAAGACGGGGCCGTACTTACTTCTCAATTTTTCAACCCAAAACGAGTTATAGACGACTGTCTACATAACTCTCAAATACCCACATAAGCCTCATAAATAATAAACACTTTTGTTGTTACTTGCTTTTTTCGCGATTTTAAGACGCCTGCCTTCATAGGCCCGCTGGTAATTATTTAATTATTTTTGCTCAAATTTAATGTGTAAACCAACAAACTAATGATGGTACAATTAAGAACAAATGAAAAGAATATTTAATACGTCTGTTAATTGTTAAACAGCTGTTGTGCACGCTGCTTTCAACGTTTCCACCTGTAACCTGACAATAACTTTTTTTTTCTCAAAACCTCAGGTGGTACAATTGAATTTTCTGTAAAGTCTATGAAAGATAAATGAATATACATCGTTGACTATTTTTTATAACATCTTTCGAGCATTTTTTGATCTATTCATGACTTTTAAATAACGCGCCATAAGCATGCGTTTCTCGTATTTCCGGTGACCGCGCATGCGCGGTGACTGGAAATATATTTGCATTATGTCAGTACAATTTTTTTGATTTTTTATTTATTGTATTATATTATTTCGCAAAAGTAACGGTGGTACAATTAAGTATAAAAAAGGTACAATTTTTCTGCACCTTTCCTTTAACGTTAAAACCACTTTAAAAGGAGCTATTGGCGGATTAATATTCTAGTACTTTAGGATTTTTTTTCTAAAAAACTACGGGGGTACAATTGAAAATTTTTTTTTTGTGAAAAGTACAATTAAAAATACGTCGATTAGCATTTTTTTTTTATTATATGTATTTCTCTTTGTTCCTCCACGTGTTACGTTTATTCCTTCATGCGTTTCCCTGGATTGATTACTTAAATAAATATTAATAATCTACATATATTTAAGCGGATATAAACAATTATTATTGATAATTTACTATTTTGATTCAAGGTTTTAATAGATGATAAGATAATAATAATTTTATTACATTATAACCTAAAAGTTAAGCAAGTAAATTATTAATATATTTTAGCTAAAACAATACGAGGAAACGAAAATATAGAGGAACAAAGAAAAAGGCAGAAGTATATTTGTGTTCTTGTCCATCCTATTTTCCGAATTCCTTCTTTTACTTTATACATGAAAAAGCTCTTTTAGGATTTCGCAAAAGTAATATGCAGAGCAAATAATCAAAATTTTTTTAATTGTCTACTAATTGTAAGTAAAATTATTGAATGAGTATATGTTGATTTGACATATAACATATATAATGTTTATTTAGCAATCGTGATTCATATAAGTACAGAAACATAAAATCATTTACGCATTTATACAAACCATTTATTACACATACTTAGGTACTAAAATATATTTTTATTTCGTCAAGAAAAAGATTCCTTTATGTTCCTTTATTTTCTGTATGTTGATCAAACATCAATGTAATGAATTAGCATTAGACATTGAACATAGCAGATTGAACATATCACTATAATGAATACATCAATTATTGTTTTATATGAGTTAAAATTGATATGTCTTATAAATATATGTTAACAATATTTTTTAAATAAAACTAATTATAAAAATTTTTGCAGCCTTTATTTTGCATAATCATATAGTCAATATAAAAAGTGATTTGGAAATAGAAAAACTTTGAGTAAGTAGTATTAACACATAAATCAACAAATTAAAGTTCTGCTATTGTTTGTCATGGAAGAATCACAAGAAGAAACTCAGTTTATTGTTGATGATGTGAGTAAAATTATTAAAGAAGCTATAGAAGTATCAATTGGAGGAAATGTTTATTCGCACAATAAAGTAAATCAATGGACTTCTAATGTTGTTGAAAGTTGTTTGGGAAACTTGACAAAACTACAAAAACCGTATAAGTACATAGTTACCTGTACAATTATGCAAAAGAATGGAGCTGGTTTGCATACAGCAAGTTCCTGTTATTGGGATAATTCTACAGATGGAAGTTGTACAGTTCGTTGGGAAAATAAGACAATGTATTGTATTGTTTCAGTATTTGGTTTAGCTATTTGAGTTAATAAAAAGTAAAAGTATTTTTTATTATAAATATATGCATAAAAAATTCTTTATCTTATATAATATATTCATGTTCATATTCATTTTAATTTAATCACAGTACTAATAAAATTTTGTAATCATATATTATTAATAATATTATATAAATGTAGAATAAGTTACTATAAATTATAAGTTTAGTTCAAGTTTAACATTAATTGATTAACAAGAATATTTATTAAACAAAAATAATCAAATTTATGTACAAAATTACAATTCTAATAATTATTTTAATTAATACTCTAATTAGCAAGTTTCAAACATTAATATTTTTTTGAAATTTACATACAACTTACATTTTCTTAAAACTATATGTGAATTTCATATTATACGTTTGATAATATATTGACAAAAATTGTAAAAAGCAGTTAATTATTTAACTTGTTAAAAAATTCTAAAATATTTGCATTTTATAACAGTTCTTAAGTATTACCTAGAGGCAATGACACTAATATAAAAAATGTTATTATTTGTTACAACTGCTAGAAAAATTATATAATTTTAAGCCATCAGCGCAAACTTAAGTAAAAGCAAAAATTTAACTTAGTATTGAATACTTACAGCAATATTAAATATTATTCAGTGGATGGGTAGGTTTACCAAAAATAAAACCCATTGGGATAGTACTAAAAATTAAGAAATAAATTTCTGCACTACTGTAAGAAAATATTTATTATTTTGTATTATATTTATTATATCTAAATTTTAAACTAATTACTATTTTTGAATACATAAATTTTTTTAATATGAAACAATTTTTTTTGTTTAATTAATCACTGAATAATGTGAAGTTAATAAAGTATATTGTTTTCATTGAAGAAAATCCCTTTCGTACAAAACTGCCCAAGGTATAAGTTCCTATTGTCATATTTAACATTTTCATTAAATGTTGTTAAATAACTTTTCATCTAGACGATATTTAAAGTGAAATTTAATGACCCCTTTACAGGGATAAAAAATTCATTTTATTTCCAAGAGACGTAAAGTACTTTATTGCCTACTAAATTTTATTTCTTGTCGACAAAATTTCTATTTTGTGGTCAGGGTGAACTCTTCTGTACATCTCGGCAGTAATTAGTAATTATTCCCTAAAGCTTGGACATCAAACTTTGCCCACGGGAGAAAAAAATCAATTTTAGTCCCTTGGTGGATAAATAAGTATTTCACCCTGATCATTGAAAAGGTCTAGTTACTAACCTCTATAAGTGGAGTAAAATTGCATTTTATTCCTTCAATCACATTTTTCTCCATAGACTCACTTTACTCCCTGTAGACCCATTTTTTTATCATAGACACATTTTATTCATCATAGACTTACTTTTTTGTTTTAAAAACGTAGTTTTTGTACTGAAAATGTACATGTGATTAACAGGGTGCCAAAGTCAATATTATCCTCCCTACCTTATCAACAATCGTGATTATTAGTAATTAATTTGTAAATAAAACAGTATGTGAAAAAATAAGAGAAGAGGCGCCTTCGTTTATTGACAATCTAACTGTGTGCTGAATTTTAGATTAAAATATTATTGCGTTTTCGAGAAAAGTCTTACCAAAAATATCAAATCTTTTCACCTCGTTGAGGTTAGATTCACATTTTTGGTAAGACTTTTTTCAAAAACGCAATATAATTTTAATTTTCAATTCAGCACACAGTTAGATTATTAATAAACGAAGGCGCCTCTTCTCTTATTTTTTCACACACTGTTTTATTTACAAATTTATTACTAATAATCGCGATTGCCGAAGGTATAGGGAGGATAAATATATCCCTGGCGAAAATAATCGTATGATTAATCACGTGAATTATCGAGTGATTTATCAAGTGATTTATCGGGTGATTTATTGAGTGATATATATCACTTGACGATTTGGCGCTATTTACCACTTGATAAATCACTTGATATATCACTAAACCAAAATATTTAAGAAATGTGCAAATGACTATTTCTAGATTCAAAATTCGATAATAAATAGTTCAAAAGTTATGTCAAAAAACATAAAATAAATAAAAAAAAGTATTACACATTTTTCTGTTCATTTTAGTTATTCACCCATCCACTTATTAACCGCAGTCAATGCTGCTTAACTTTCATGATCAATCATTTCTCAGTCTATTCTCAATGCTACATTCACAAACGCGGTTACAAAGATAATAAAAACATTCATTTGTACGATATTAATTGCTCCATAATTTATTAAAACGTAAATATCTCTAGTATTAGTATTTATTTATTTGCCATATATAGAAAATTTACATCTTCTTTTTACATGTTTTCCCGACATTATCCGCTCTTAATTATTAAAGCTACAAACATACATAATATATCATCCCTACTAAAAATGATCACGTGATTATCACGTGATTATCACGTGAATGATAATCACGTGAGATTTTCGACCATTTTTTCACGTGATTATCACGTAGATATCCACGTGATAATCACGTGATATATGAAAATTTTTATTTTTTTAAAAATGTAATCTTAGACACGGAGTTGATGGGATGCAATTTCACAGAAACCGAACTGGCAATTCAGTTTTGACAAAAAAATCCTTTATATGCCACATTATTAATATACGAGGCAAAGTAAAGGCATAGTATATGATCAAAGTCGCTTTTACATTCCTACTTTGCCTCCATATAAGCCCTACGCGCACGCTAATCTATAGCGGGTAACTGGCAGCCACCTATCGGTCGAAACAGTTTTGAAATATGACTACTGCACTTGCTCACGGTAGTACCAGTTACGACCGATAGGTGGCTGCCAGTTACCCGCTATAGATTAGCGTGCGCGTAGGGCTTATATGGAGGCAAAGTAGGAAGGTAAAAGCGACTTTGATCATATACTATGCCTTTACTTTGCCTCGTATATTAATAATGTGGCATATAAAGGATTTTTTTTGTCAAAACCAAATGGCCAGTTTAGTTTCTGTGAAATTGAATCCCATCAACTCCGTGTCTAAGATTACATTTTTAAAAAAATAAAAATTTTCATATATCACGTGATTATCACGTGGATATCTACGTGATAATCACGTGAAAAAATGGTCGAAAATCTCACGTGATTATCACGTAGATATCCACGTGATAATCACGTAGTTATTCACGTGATGATCACGTGATAATTTTTAGTAGGGATATCCTAATTTACCTTTATACATCTGTAATTTTTACTTAATCTATCGCACTTTCTTTTTACATTATTTTACAAAAAATTTTTACAATATTTTACATATTTTACCCTTGTTATTAACCTCTCTTGCTATTTTTTCGAATTCCCTACAATAGTTGCATATTTCTACAATTGGATCTCCTTTTAGTAAGTCTTTTAGTGCTTGTCTTTTTTTCCATTCCTCTCCTATTAAGCCTTTTTTGCTTAACATCGCTTCCCAATTTTTATTGATTTTTTTCCTTGCCACTGGATATTCCCATATATGCTCCATGTTTTCCTCTCCTTTTTTACATAACCTGCATATGTTATTTTCGTAACCTTTATTCCCTGACCTATCTACATTTCCGCATCTAATCCTAGCCCATTGTTCTTTCGTTTTCCTGTCAGTTTTCCAGTCATCCCAATATTTTTCTCTACCTAATTCGGTTTTCCATTCTCCGTATCTGTCCCAATATTTTGACGTATCTATTTTATTCCAATCTAGTTGAATTTCTTGTTCTATTTTTATATTTATTGCCCATTCTATTTCTTTTTTCATTTCCTTTTCCTCTTTGTCTCCTAACCACCCTGTTAATCCTATTCCCTTACCTGTTCTAGTTAAGGCCTTCTCTACTTTTTTTCCCCACTCTGTTGGGTAGCCATTTGTTATTCCCCTTAATTCTTCTTTCAAACATATTCTCGGTAGTCTGTCTTCCTCCACCCTATTGAAAATAAATACGTAATTTTGTTACGTAACAAAAGCACGTACCAAAATTATGTACCATAAGTACGTATTGTTACATGCTAAATTCGAACATTTTGTTACGAACATATTGGCGCGTAGATTTGGCACGTAATTTTATTACGTACTTTTGGTACATAACTTTTCTTTTCTTTTTTTTTTTTTGCTTAAGGGGATGCCACAAGTATAAATTGCCGAATTGATTTTTCAAATTAAATGTTGAGTTTTTCGTTTATCCTGATTTTGCGATCATAGGTACATTCTGCACGATTAACAGATTGTGCGTCAACTTGCAGAATCTTATAATTCGATACATTTCCTTGTCTAAATGAAAAATTGTAATGTACTAAAACTTGTAAATAATTACCGACATTGCAGTTTTTACAAACTATTTTTCATTTAATTAAATGAATATGTCGAATTTTAAGATTCTGCGAGTTGACACACAATCTGCAAATCATGTAGAATGTATCTATATGCACGCACAATTGGAATAAAAGATAAACTGAAGATTTAATTTAAAAAATCAAATATGTCGGTAATACGGCATCCCTTTAACGTCGCTCTCGCACTGATGCGTATCATCAGCGACCACAGAGGTATGTGCGATATCTTTTGTAAAAGCATACTTATTGAAAATACACTAATCAATCGGCAGACACAGTAAGGGCACGAGCTGGCATCTCCGGATTAAGCTTTACGGACCAAGCGTAACAGTTAAAAGATGTTTTTTTAATATTTTTATACGTACCTAAAGTACGTAATTGAGTTACATACCTGCAGTACGTAAATGAGTTACGTACCTGAAGTACGTAATTGTATTACATGCAGGAGTATCATCAGTGTGAGAGCGACGTTAAGCAAAAAAAAAAAGAAAAGAAAAGTTATGTACCAAAAGTACGTAATAAAATTACGTGCCAAAACTACGCGCCAATATGTACGTAACAAAATGTTCGAATTTAGCATGTAACAATACGTACTTTTGGTACGTGCTTTTGTTACGTAACAAAATTACGTATTTATTTTCAATAGGGCCATCTTTCCTATTTTGATAAGATATTCGTATGCCCTTATAAATGTTCCTATCTCTAAACTATTTCTTCCTGCTTCCATTTTCCAAATGTATGCCAGTGTATTTGTATTCAATCCTATTGCCATCTTTATATATTTATTTTGTACTCTTTCTAATTCCTCCCATCTTTCCCATCCCCATATTTCTACTCCAAACAGACAGCCTGCTTTAACTATGGTTTCTAGTAGATATAACCTATCTTTTAACCTATTCATTTTTGCCCTTCTCCATAGCCCCCAGACTACATTTATTGCTTTTTTCGCTTTGTTTGTCATTCTCGTTATATGTATTGTGTATTTGTTTTTTGTTGAGAACCAATATCCTAAATATTTCTATTCTTTCACTATTTCTATTTGTTCTCCCTTATATTTAATTATTTCCTCCCTTTTTCCCTTCCCTCCCTTTTTAAATATCATTACTTTCGTCTTTTTTGTGTTTACTTCCATTCCGTTTTTCCTACTAAACTTTTCTAGATCTTTCAACATGCTATTTAGACCTTCTTTGCTATCTGCTATTGCCGCTATGTCGTCCGCGAATTTTAAACAAAACACCTTTTCCTTGCCTATTACTGTGCCTCCATCGTTTTTCCTTTCCCATTCCTCATCTAAATCTTCTATATAAATATTGAATAGAGAAGGACTTAGCGGACATCCCTGTTTGACTCCTTTTATTGATTCAAATTTTTCCGATATCCCTTCTCCCGTAATTATGTCGTTTTCCGTTTTATTGTATATTTTTTTTATTATTCCTAGAAATTTTCCTCCTATTCCTATTTTAATTAGTTTCTTAAATAATATTTTTCTATCTATCGAGTCAAATGCCGTTTTAAAGTCTATGAAGCAGACATATAATTTTCCTCCCTTTTCCTTTAATTTGTTATTTATTAGACTATTTAAAGTAAAAATTTGATCCCTTGTACTTCTTCCCTCCCTAAACCCTGCTTGATTTTCCCTTAACTTTTTATTTACTTCTAACCATTTTCTTAATCTGTTCGCTAGTATGTTACTAAATAGTTTATATCCCACATCTAACAATGAGACTCCCCTATAATTTGTTACTATTTCCTCGTCCCCTGCTTTATATATCGGATATATTCTTGCCGTTTCCCATCCTTTCACTAATTCTCCTTTTTCTAGCATTAGGTTAAAAATTTCCCTTAACTCTCCTATCCATCGACTTGGTAACCCTTTTAGAAACTCTATTTTCAACCCATCCTCTCCTGCTGCCTTATTATTTTTCATTTTTATCATTGCTTTCCTCATTTCTATGTATGTTATTTCCTTATCTAATTCTTCCATTCCTTCTACTTCATTGTTTTCTAAAGTTCCTAATCTTTCCTCTTTCAACTCTATCTTTGTCCCCTTTTCCCTATCTTCTATCCTTTCTCCTAATAATCCTATAAAATGGTTTATCCATACCTGTTTTTTTATGTTTATCCCTTTTCTATTATTTTTATTTTGCCTAAATTCATTTACCGCTTTCCAGAACTCTTCCAATGTTTTACTGTTTTTTATTTTGTTGCAATTTACGTTCCTTTTTTCATTAATTACCATTTTTTTAATTTCTTTTAAGGTTTTTCTTTCTTTTTTTAATTCTTTTTTTAATATTTCTTTCCCATTTTCTATTCTATTTTTTAACCAATTTTTCAAAGCTTTGAAAGTTTTCTTTTTTTGTTCCCTTATCCTTTTGTCCTCTTTAAACCTATATTTTTTTTCTTTTTTGATCATGCCTATCTCTTTTCCTGTTTCCCATATTGTTTTATATAGTTTTTCCCATCTTTCTTGTATGCTTTTCCCCTCTGTATTTAGGTGATTCCCTTTCTCTTCCATAATATTTTTAAACTCATTCGCAAAGTTTTTATCCCATAGTAATTTCAAGTTTTCTTTATTATTTTCTTTTATTTTATTTGTCGCTTTCTCTTTTTCTTTATCCTTCTTTTTATTATTTAATGATTCTATTCCCTGTTCTACCTTTATTATTATTGGAAGGTGGTCCGATTCAATTCTTGTTTCTACCTTTAATTTTTTAATTAAACTACCTTGATCGTTTTCTAATTCCATTACTAAGTCAATTACCGAATTTCCCCCATCTCCTGTAAAAGTCTGTTGTCCTTCCCAATCACCTTTTGTTGCTCCATTTTTTATTTTTAGTCCTAATTCTTCGCAGAGATTTATTAACTTAATTCCTTCCCTATTAACTACTGTATCCATTGAGTTCCTACTTTCTTCCCTCTCTCCCTCTTCATTAATTTGCCATTTACCTATTCTTGCATTCCAATCTCCTATTATAATTACTTTCTCTCCTTTGTCATAGTATTTTTCTATTATTTTTATTAGTTGTTTTATTGTTTTATCTATCTTTTCATTATTGTTTATTATAATTAAATTGAATCTTATTTTTTTGTATTTTTCCTTTATTATTTTTATTTTTTCAATACTTAAACCTAATTTCCATTCTATTATTCTTTTATATTTTATTTCTTTCCTTATTCCTAATAAAATGCCACCTTTTGCCCTTCCTTTTTTATTTACCCTCTCTGCTGGTTTCGTTACCCATTTATAATTTTTATCTAATTTTTCCTTCCATCTTTCTTATCTATTCTTCTCTAACCAAGTTTCCTGCAACGCTATTATTTCATGTTTATATAAATATTCTTCTATTCCTATTATGTTCTTTAATCCTGCTATGTTTCACGATATTATGTTTAGATCCGAATTTAAGTTAAAATTTTCCTCATTAATATGTTTGTTTTCGAAATAAATCCGTCTCTCTTTGCCTTAGACTACCACGCGTTAATGAATATTTAAACAATTTTTTCAATTAGCATAAAAAAATAGCTTCTAAAAACAACTTTTTACAGTCTGCCATTTAGTTTAATAAAATCTGATATTGCTAATTGTTAAAAAATCTTATCGGCAGACGGTTTTCTCGATTACGTAAGTATAGCCTACAATAATTATATTGTTGCAAAATTGTGCAACTAAGAACAATTTTTTACAGGCTGCCGTGAACAATTTTAACTTATATCAATATAAGTTTGATGAAATTTTATAAGGCAGACTGTTTGCAACTGTATAAATATTTTATTCCGATTTATTAATTAACAAATTTTTTATAATAACTCGGAACAATTTTTTACAGCTTGTAACATGTTTAGATATAAACTTAACATTTTAACATATCAAACGAAGCTAATGGCAGCTTAATTTGTTGTATACATGCTTGTGCAAAACAATTTTTATTTTGCAAAAAATAATAATAATTTTGGACAATTTATTACAGTCTGCCATTTTTGCCTTGCAATAATCAGCTATCGAGGAGACAAAATATTTAAAGGTAGACGATTTGTAACGGTAGAAAAGTCAATTCTACGTACAAGATAATATTTTTTTTTACTAAGTTTCTTTTTCGGCATATATATGTAGTAAAATAATTTTTTTCAGTATGTCATTTTATTTTATTAATATAAATACTGCACTTACAAATTAATTATGTACAAGCAGATGATTTTAATAATTACTAATGTCTGTTAAATTAGTATTTTTATTCGTGAGTTGTATAGTGGAAGATCTTGCAATATTTTTCAAAAATCCCGCCGAAAATCTACCTTGTACCAACTCTCAAGGATGTTCTAATGCTAAGTCCAGGCTGCCTTTGCTTTGACTTAGCATCTCGTCAACATGGACAAGGAAGAAAACAGTGAAAAAAGTGCTTTTTATGTGGTAAAAGTGAAAACGTTAAATTATTTACTGAAAGCACACTGGAAAAGTGTCAAGAGTCGTTAATTATCATAAAAAAGGCTAAAATCCAATATGCCGACGCCAAAGTTCCCACGACTTTGAATTCGTCCGTTGGATATCATACAAGACCGTGTTACAGTAATTTTAATTCAATTAAATCCAAGCACAAAGCGCTTCTATCTGAGTAAGTTATATATATTATTATTTAATTAATAGCAAGTTAATTAATAGCAAGTTAATAAATACAAAGTTAATTTGATTACAAAGTAGCTAAATTTAGGGGTAGCAAGGACGCTTTCAAAACCGTTAAAATTTGAATTGGCACCCTACTCTCTCTCTCTCTCTCTCTCTCTCTCTCTCTCTCTCTCTCTAATTTATTATGTATATTTATACTCTAATGTATAAATTACCCTATCGTTAAGATCTGTAGGTGTTGTAAAAACGATCCTTGCCCCCTTTTAGAGTGTAATATTAATTAAGTTTGTTAAAAATGATGCTGATAAAATTCAATTTCAAACTTATCGTATAAATTATCATTTAGTAAATTCAATTACATTCTTTTAGGGATATTCCTAATGAAGAAAATGATAGTTTATCTGAAATATTAGATGAATCGAGTAACGCTACTTCATTAACAGTAGGTTCGATGCTGCTAGCGAGAATAGTAATGACGAATATGAAAACTTGTGTATATTTTGCAACAAACGTTACAAGAGAGTGAAAAATAGAAATGTGTCTCTAAGTTTCACAAAGAATTACAATTCGTTTATGTCAACTAAATATCATGTTGTTTTGCTAGATAAACTTAATAATATTGAAAGAAACAACAGTACGATAAGTTATCATAGACATTGTAAGACTTCTTACGATATAAATAGTACAACTAAAGGCAAAGAAAAAACAACATCGCATAGTAATCGAAACCATTTTCAAGAGGCTTTTCAAAAATTGTGTGATTTTACTGCTGAATACATCATAAAAAGGAAACAATTTTGTTACGTTGCTTTCACAATAGATTTATTTACAGATTTCCTTTTAGAATCGTACAACGATCTTTCTTTAAATAGACATTTTTTGTGCTAAAAGGATTTCTGACAAATTAGTTAAGTACTTTAAAAAAGACATAAAAATAGTATCAAAATCAATCGTACCAAAAATTATTTACCCTGTTAATTGCAACAATGCAACGAAGCTTATCAGCAAGCATTTCGAGATGTAGCGGATCCTCCATTGAATGGCGAAACGCTGCAGATCATTGAAAAATTCGTGTGCGAAATGTATACCACGAGAAACAATAAATTAAAAAGCATTGAGAAAGTCGACGAAGCTAGATCACTTATTTTTTCAATGAATTATGGAATGGTTTAAAAAAAAAGTAGTTTCTTTCGATGCAGCGAATCTACCAATCTGCCTGCGAGAGCTCGAACAAAAAATTTTAAAGACTGCATATATTGCTAATTTGTGGACCAACGCCTACAAAAATAATCCATCCGAATTGGACCCAACCAACTACGGATGGATTATAAACGATGGGGCATATACATTTAAATGGTTTGATGAGCCTGAAACCCCAGAAATTATTAACGACATAATTCTGCCTCAAGAAAATCAAGAAGTTATAAAAAATTTTAATTTAAAACTTGTAATATTTTTAAACAATTATTTTAATTAGGAACAAATTATAAAAAGTTGTGAGCTTAAAAAAATTGTACATAAATATTACAGTTAAATTTTGTTTATTCTTTTTTGTTATTACTTAATTATTAGTAAATTTTGTTTATTTTTTTAGGATAAAAATATTTCATTTTTTGCTATAACTTGGAGCAAATTAACAACATTACTGTTTATAACTGTCTTTTTAATCACTTTTTGCGATTGAAACCTACTAAATATTTGAAAATAATATATTTATATGTACAAATTTTAATCTGTTTAGATTATTCAAAAGAGGAAAGTGACGTCGATGATTTGGAGCGCTGCAATATGTGCAATATTGATGAAGAGGATGATGATGAAGAAGACGATGCGTACGACGATTCTGCAAGCGACGTTAGCTTAGTTCAAGAATAAAATTTAAAGTTTATTATACTTTTTTGTTTAATTAGATTCAAGTATAGTGTCAAATTTTAATGGTTCGTTATGAAATAAAAAATAATTTATTAACTACAGATTCACCTAATATTTTTTTTCCTGATTTTTAGGTAGTCAAAAACTTTAATTTTAATAGTATATAGTGAAAAATAAAAATAATTACAAACAAATAATAAAAATATATCAACTTCGAAAAAAATATTTTTTTAATTCGTAGAATTGATATTATTGTTCTCTTGTATCGTCAGAAATCGGCTGCCTTTAAATATTTGATCTTTTTAATAACTTACAATTACAAGGCAACAATGGCAGACTGTAAAAAATTGCCGAAAATTAATGTTTTTATTATACAAATTTAATAGCGTCTGCCTCTGCTTTAAAATATGCGAATTAGTATGCCAATAGTTTTAAATGAAATATTTATTAATAATTTTTTTTTCTTTCAACTGGCAGACTGAAAAAAATTGTTCCGAGTTATTATATAAAATTTGTTAATTAATAAATCGGATTACAATATTTATACAGTTGCAAACCGTCTGCCTTATAAAACTTCATTATACTTATATTGATATAAGTTAAAATTGTTCACGGCAGCCTGTAAAAAATTGTTCTTAGTTGCACAATTTTGCAACACTATAATTATTGTAGGCTATACTTACGTAATCGAGAAAACCGTCTGCCGATAAGATTTTTCAACAATTAGCAATATCAGATTTTATTAAACTAAATGGCAGACTGTAAAAAGTTGTTTTTAGAAGCTATTTTTTTATGCTAATTGAAAAAATTGTTTAAATATTCATTAACGCGTGGTAGTCATTTTAAACTATATTAACCTATAGCTCGTGGCTGTTATACGATCCCTGCCAAGGGCAGCCTGTAAAAAATTGTTCCATTTTTTCTGTCACGAGCGCCCGGTCTAATAGGTATGTGTCCGTTATATGAGTTGCGTGCCTTATTTGAAAACTGATATATTTCAAGTATTATTAGTTAATAACATTAAAACTTCGAAATATTATTAAAACAATTCCGAATAAGATACTCAATCTTTAGGGGGCTTAAATTCTTTGTATTAAAGTCAAGAATCATATATCTTATTATTATCATGCAATTATATTAAACAGCGCAATTAAAAAATACATAAAATTACTAAAATTCTAGGTTTTTTCAATTAGTTTGCTGAAAAACGTACCTGCTTTTGTACTTTTAGGGAAATATTGACTGAGCCGTTTTAGCCACTTTCCTCAAAATTGACAAATGTTTCATTGTCTGTACAACAAACTAATGAAGCTCAAATACAATTATGTGCTTCTTCAAGAAACCAAGTTAAAGACTTTAAACAATAACATGTTTCGCTAAATAACGCTAATAAAAAGTTAAAACTATTGTGGATTTGCCCATATACAATTTTCAATGACGCACAAATACTTAACTTTTATATAATTTTTATGCGGACGTTGGTTCTGCTCGTCGATACATGAAGGTGAATTTCTTTTCAAGCCAAACTATGTCAAATGACCCCGGATCATCATCCACCTGAACAGGAACCCTTGTTGGTGAAATAGATTGTACCCGATCATATTGTGATCCAGCTACCACGTGGCGGGCGTTGGAATTGGAGTGTCGGAATCAGGTTCGCATCCGTCCAGTTAGGGTGCCACCGAGCAAGAGAGCGAGCGTCTCCAATCGACGGATTGCGAGACCGCGAACCGCAAATAGTACCGTCCTGCGCCAAAAATACCAATTGGCCGGTTCGCGTATTCTCTCACTTTTCGCATCGAAGAACAGAAAACTGTACATGTTACACACACTGGGCTTGAATCAGAGATGGGTTGCATTAAAATGACAAAGAAAACTGGAAGTGGTATTTGATTCCTTATTACTTTATAATGAAAAACCCGTTCGAATTGAAATCCTAGCTGATCCTGTTTCGAAAATATGCATACTTTTCACTTTTTACGTAGTTTATCTCTTCATAAGATGTAGTATAGATATAATATATAGATATTATTTCCACATCTATGAGATAAACATCAGGACGTGTTTTTTCTTAAGTGGTCTCCTCTATAGGCCTAATCCACTGTACATACAGGCATATAACTAAATTATCTCATTTATAGTAATAAATTTTTACAAGTGCTGGGAAAAAAACGTAACCACTGCTTTAAATAAACGCTCTATTGAAGTTAGATCATTCACCATCATAGTTTTTAGCAACTAGTTTTAATTTTTTCGGCCAAAGCAGAGCATTTTCACGACCTACAACCGGAAGTATTCCCTTCCAAAACAAGTAATTCACCAATCCTTGTAATAAATGCAATTCCGGTAGAGGGTACTTCTCAAGAACGTATATATCTTCAGTTTCTTATTTTCTTCATAATTTTACTCTCAATTAAGCAATTGAAACTTCTTTTTTTTCAAGCCATATCTACTTGAACTCAACATTCTTCTAGTTGCTAGTTTGAGTGCCTATCTTTATTTTTTTCCGAGTTATATGCGATCTAATTCGAAGTAATTTTTACTGCTATTCTTTCTTTATATTTCTTCATATTTTTATATTATAAAAAACATAGCAAAGTTAGGATAAGATCCGTTTCCCGGAGGTCAAGTACTCCCCTTGTTAGTATAATCGAAAAAGGTAATAAACTAAAAGACGCAAAATACATCGAACATTATTACAAGAAAATATTATTAAAAAAATACGTAGGCGAAAATTCACATGCTCGAGACGAAATTATTTTCGAAGATAGAAGTAAATCTCTTAGTATAAATAACGTCAGCAATAAATATTTTTCTACCGCAATCGATAAACTAGAAATCGCTTTATACTATAAATTGAAATAACTTTATTTATAATTAAAAAGGCTAGAAAATAGTTATTTGAAACAAGACGTTAATATTCTACCTTTCGCTTCCAGCAGTTACGAGACCTTGGAAATATTACTTCTGTTATAATATAATAATATAGAATTCTGCAAACTTACTAGACTCTTTTCTCATTTAGAAAAGAAAATAAATGTCGATCTCTCTGAATCGCTCGTCAACCAAAACCGGTTATTGGAAATCTTAAAATTAATGCGCGAAACGAAAAGTGTTATCAAAGAAAAGAAAATTAAAAATAAATTAGTTAAGGAACAAATTTTAATTTTTATAACAGCGGAAAAATTCTCGCTACTCGATAGAGTAAATAAAAACCATCTAAAAATGTTAAACAATTTTTAGAGCTCGCTAGTTATTATAGACGTTTCATTGATTTTGCATAAATAGTTAAATCATTAAATAATTTACTTAAAATGAATGAACCTTTCATTTGGAGCAACGAAGCACAAGAAGTAATTGAAACATTAAGAGACAAATTGTGCGAACCACCAGTTCTCATACACTCCAATTTCGAAGAAAAATTTCACATTGGCATTGACGTATCAGGTTACGCCATTGGTACTGTGCTCTCTCAAGGAGAAATCGGGAAAGGTAGACCCTTAGCCTATGTTTTCCGAGGATTAAGTAAATGCGGAATGGATTATTGCACTTTCAGTAAGGAAGCCCTTGCTATTATATACGCGATCTCTTAATTTTGACCATATCTCTTTGGTAGAAAAGTTACATTAATTATGGATCACCGTCCGTTAGTATGACTTAATACGTTAAAAGATCCGAGCTCAATAGCTACACGATCAACACTCAAACTAGCCGACTATGATTTCGATGTAGTGTATAAACTAGAAAACATAAATCTAAATTCTGACGCCCTCTCCAAAAACCCTGTTATATCATCGAATCCTTCCGAGGAGAATCTTAAAATGCAAGCTAAAACAATCAAAACGTTATCTTCAAAGTGCAAGAATAAGAATATTAACTTTGACGAGTTACCAATTCCCTAGAATATCAATAGCATTAAGCATAGCATGACAACCCTTACGAGAGTCGATAGGTTACCCAGTTCTAAATATAAAGACGCTACAAAAAGCTTGCTACTTAAAAGTGTGACGTTGTCACAATTAAAATAAATGCGTCATATATGTATGTGTATACGCTACAGCATATACACATGCATATATGACTATTGTTAAAATAAAAAAAAGTAAGCGATTGTTAATAGTGTTAAGGCAATAAAAGGGGTATTAAAATATAAAGACATACACAAAATAATCACGTTCACACACACACACAACGAGAGTACGTACGGACAGCATAACAGCTGATAATACACGTGTGCGCGTATGGGTTACTTTGTACGTACGCGCATCTTCGGCAACCGGGACATACACACGCACATACACCTATACTAAAATAAACCCGAACGCGAGAAAACAGGTGATCGCGGTGAAGATGTACACCGGGTATTGTCGACACGAGGGGTAGAGGGGGAGCGGAGTAACGCACGCGATCGCTCTCTCCCGAATAATGAGTACGCGCAATATGCTCGCGCCGCTATCAGAGTGGGGAGCATGATATAGCCGAGAGAGAGAGTATCGAGGTATATTAAATATATAAGCATGTCTATATATATACGGCGTTCTCTCTCGCACTTATTGTAGTATATGGGTAATTGATATCGCGATTTATAGTTGGATTTTCTCGAGTATTTAAATTAATGTTTTTATGTTGCATGAATTATATGTTGATTTTATATATTACTGATGAAATCTATTATTTTATTATGTATTTTTGGTGTTATTTTGGTGACATTTTTGGTGTTATAATTTGGTGTTTTTCGAGTATGATGAGATTAAGATATTTCGAGTCCGGCAATTTGATTTCGAGTGTCGCGCCATATGAGTGATTTTTCATGAAGACAATTATCCTCGCGCAGGTTCGCGCATCCTGAAATAAAACCAATCAAATTGTCGAGAGAATTTTCCACGAATAATATCGAGTTTCAGCCAACATATCCAATGATCTAGAATCAGGTGATCTCAGAAAAGTTCGTTACGGGGGGTGGATCATCCCTCGATTGCGTCCTTTCCTTCTTCTTGTCCCAGCCTTGGTTGAGTGTAGAGGTGTTTCAGAGATAGTGAGAGAGATAGTTTCGAAAAGAGGAAATAAAGTAAAAGGAGAAGTCTCCATTTTGGAAATTATTACGGAAAAGCTAATTGAGCATTGTGAGTCCAGGATAATAAGGACCTAAATTATTTTATTGTGGACAATTAACGGAGGATAATAATTAATATTGAAAGTGGATTCCAGGTGGAATGTTGGTGAGATCGTTGAATATTTAATTTATTTTACAGCTTGGAGAATCATGGATAGCTGATATAAATGTAATTGCGTATTTTTCTCGAGTTATATTTTTTTTATTTACAGGTGTAGGTCGATAAATTGAGTAAGGTAGCAGATCCGATAGTTTAGAGTATCGGCAACAAACTTTTCTTTCAGCTCGAGTATAAATTCATAATTTATTGAGAATCGAGTTAGTGTCGATTTTGGCGCGAAAATTTCCCTATTTAGGTGTGTGTGAGTGAGATCGTGTGTGTGATCGCGTCGCGTTTTCTTTCCTTTTATTTAGTAATAATTGTGATTAAATGAGATTGTTTTAAGAAATTCGTATTGCGTTTCATGTTTTAGGTCGAGATCGCGATCAATGACCATTATGATGTTCCTATGATTAATTTGTTAATAAATTGAATTGTTTATTGTAATTATAAAGTGTTCATTTATTGATAATTGCTCCTCGTGTTGTCCGTGTTGTTTGTGTTGTCGAGATAAGAAAAAAAAATTAATAAACTTTGTTTTGCGGAAATCTCAAGCCGAGGTGAGACTTTAAATTATAATCGATTGAGGTAACAGAACTGATTAAAGGTATTAGCGTGCGGTTAGATTTTATAATTTGATAGTTTAGATAAAATCAACCCGTCACAAAAGATACAAGAGAATCGATCATAAAAACGCCACGGATCAAAATCACTCACGCGTGAACGACGACACTAAACTTCTCGACGCGTCAAAAGGCCGCATTTTGGTACGCAGGACTACCTCGAGACACCGCCCCGCACCGTCCACGATGAAAGCGAAAGCAAGATCGCGCCAGCTGTGGAAGAAAGATATAAAAATGAAGTTAACGCCAGATATGTAGCACCAGATTTATTAGCGTACAAAGTAATGCAGGGACTGGGTTTTACTAGTCTTCTAGCAGGGGAAGTAGTACATATGAGTTAATATTTGCAAGTCGATGTAAAAATAAGAGAAACCAACGAAACCTTTCAAGAACTACCTGTGACTCACATGAATAAGAATTATTTTTTGGCACCGCGTACTCATATTCTTAGAGAATACGGTACAAAAACAATTGTACTACCAAAAAATACTGCCAAAATAACTTCCCAGAACTTACCCGACGTTATTAAACCACAAACTAAACAAACTTGAAATTAGAAAAGTCCAATCGACCTAGCAAATAGCGGTATTTATAACTATGATGACATAGAAAAATTACGGATTTATAATTTTTTTCCCAACGAAAAGGCCGCCGTACTAAATCACATTGCTTTATCAACCGGAAACACTAATGAAGATTTATCCTTTATACACATGTTAGATGAAAACACATTAATGCAAATAGCAGATAGCCTCCTTAACGATATTAATCATACTTAATCCTTAGACTACCGGCATGACGCACATATGCTCCGACTCGCATTTAGTCTTAGTTTAAGGGGGTCTCATACTCAATTCTGCGATTTTACCGTTCTGATCGCCGGTAATGCTGGTTATATATAAGAAATGATAACTATCATCAAGAGCGCCATCTATGGCAAGTCGTAATCGAAGTGATTGTAGATGGCACCACTTATGTCGATAGCATCATAATAAAAATAGTGTGACTATTTTTTTCCAAAATAAAAATTAAAAAATAACGTATTTCACTTATATGCATTTTCTATTATCTATTATAATCCATATTTCGATATATACATATATAATGAATGTTACGTATGTTTGGTTTACGGAATTTGTACGTATTTCGATTATACGTATTTATTTTTTTACATACTGAAAAATACGACATTATACTCAAGACTAACGATAGCAGAACCCAAGGGAGCGGAGCACGGCTCGCAAGTCGATTTTTGATCCGCTCCCTTGGGTCGATCGATAGATATGCCGGATTCTTGCAGCAGTACGTTTCCTTTTACATTGAATCTATGATAAATACGTAGTACGGTTCAATTTGCCATGTCGAAAATTCAACTAGTCATAATATGAGTATCAGTATGACACGTATTTAAAAATTTTATAGGAGTCAAATCAAATTATTTTGCTCGGCTATTTTTCTCGAGTCTGAAACAAATGCGCATGCGTGATCTCGCTAGTGGCGGCGGCAAAAGCATATTCTAGCTTGCCATAATCCGTGCGTACTGCCATCTAGCGTAAAATATTCTTTTAATAATGATAATAAAACTATTTTTAGTTTTATAAAACTATGCAAAACAAACAGTTAGATGCCCTTTATTAAATAATTATTTACTTCTATACAAAGTGTCAAGTCATTTTATTGATGCGTGTAAGAGAAAACCTTGTACGAAAATTTCATTATGTGGACGCCGTAGATAGTGTTTTTTATACAAGATTTTCTCTTCAATGCCTCAATATAATAAATAGAAACTTTGCACAGTGATACATAACTACAAAAGAAAGGGCACCTATCTTCTAGTTTGTCGAAATTCTTTATATTTATCTAGATTGAAGTATTTTTCAACCATACTATCACTCTATTGGCTCGGTCGGTAAAAATTGAGTATGAGACCCCCTTAAGTTAAAATTGAGAACCTATCATCACTTTTTCATACAAATTATATGCATTGAAAATTTCTAAAATCCCGGTACTCTAAGGGTTAAAAAAATCAGATTCACTGTAGATACTATTCTACATGGCTATGCCTTATATAACTTAAATGGATAGTCTATATATATTCTAAAAGCTTGTTGGAACTCACTGATGCAATTATTACTCTATTTGGGGCGTGGTACTAACGCCAGAAGCCACCGTTCTCCAGATACGCCTCTCATGCACGCTTGTTTAAAAAAAACTGGTTAAAAGGAGGAAGACACGGAAAATATCGAACAAAGAAATTTAGACAACGAGCGAATTAAAACTGTAAATAACTTATACCCCACTTTAAGAGAGCCATACGTACTGCCTTTACGACAACAAGATAACTAATACCTTTCATTTTTTTTTCCTCTTTTTTTATAATAACTAATGACTATGCTTCCTTCTCAAAAACGCAAACTTTCCTTATCACTAATTGATCTTAAGTTTTTTTTAACGTGAATCAAATCCTCATGAAAATCTACACGAATTCAGCAAGCGTATACGACATCTATTAGATCGAAACATTAAAGGCGAAAAATTAGCCCAATTAGAATTTAGCGAAGCGACCATGTCAACCATGTCGATTAAACGCTACATGTGTAAATACGATTATTATAATACCTTGAATCAAGCCATATCGCACGCTAAACTTATCAATCAACGTTTAACTGACTTAAAAATTTAAAAAGACTATCAAGCTTACTTGAAACTACAAAACTATAATAAGATAAAATCCATATTCGCATTCATTTATAGATTTCATGGAAACCAACACCGCAGTATGATAAGTAGCCCAATTATACCTCGAAAATCGTATCTGCTTTCATAAAGAAGATTATCAAGAGCCAATATACATCATTCAAGAGCACTGCAAACTTTACTGAAAGAATTGTTATAATCGCACAGTAGACCCTTTAACTTTTTACTTTCCGCTTTATTTCTTACACGCTTCAATTCCAAAAAATAATACTACAATAATTTTTCACGATCAATGCAGGATTTGTTTAGAAACTTATGTATTCGCTCTAGATAGTTCTCAGTGTGGGATTTGCATAACTCAATATATAATTAAGAGTGCCAATTTTTCAGGTAACCAAGGCACTTACTTCACATATAGTACAACATGAATTGCAAAATCATTCGAGAGAATTCACTACGAGCGAGAATCCGTACTAATATGTTCGTCATGTTACTACAAACTGATTAACCCGATATGACACAACACACTAGCATCATAACCCGTACTAATAAACCTCAAAATGGAAAGGCAATATTATTTGTACAATGTAACAACCTTATACCATTCGAATTCAAAGAGATACTGTGCTTACAACACAACGACCATTTCTATATTTCACTAACAAATTCCGCTACAAATGTATCTATCCAACAATTTATTAATGATACAAATATTTGCAACACTAACTCCGAGTAAAACCAGCTCTTTAGTAATATAGTTACTCGAAGCACTAAATCTGAAAGTGCATCTACACACGAAACAAACATTAACTTCGAAAACATTATAGATGAAGTATACAACCACGACTCTCTGAAGGAAAATCAACAAAGGCTTAAGTCTTTATTCGAAGAACTGTCACAAATTATTAGTCATGATGATAAAGTCAATAACGAATAATTACTATTTTATTGAAAGGACTTGAAATTATGATTTTCAGCAGCGCTTTCACAATGCTTCAGCTAATTCGAAGGGTATCAACTAAATACGGATTTCAAGAAATTTTTCAAATCCCAGGTATAGAAGAGCCGCGGTGGCTCATGGGTAGGGCTCCCGACTCTCACACCGAGGGTCGTGGGTTCGATCCCAGACGTGTACCTCTGAAAATTTTTTCATGTGCATTTTTCGAACACCGCGACTCAGTGGCTCGGCGTGTCACTATAATGTGACGCCAGTTCAGGTGCGCGTGCGTTTCGTGCACTTGTCAGTGCATGAGAGGCACGGGCATCTGAACTATAGGGAACGTTAGGGACGCGAAGATGTAAAGAGGATCGCGGTGGTTCCATCGGGAGGACAGGAAACTGTAATTATTAGACTAATTACAGTGACCGATGATATCTTCCGATGGACACAAGCACCACTGTTTCAACTACATGTGCTTTGATTACAGACACACCGTTCACCTCCGTCGCTGATTAGCTTTGGCAGCATAAATAGAGCGACGTTAAATAACAAAAAAAAAAAAAAAAAATCCCAGGTATAGCCTACTACAAAGTTGAAGATATTTTAATTATAAAAAAAAACATGTCAGCTTAATAACTTCCATAAACTTGCAACCTTATTTCATGCATCACGCAGAAATGCTCAGAACCCTAGAGGCATTGAATACTACCAGTCAAAAACGACATTTTTGAAATATCGATCACGAAATCAAAATCTCTTCACTAGTAATCATAGTACATGAATTAGATACTACGCGCAGACAAATTATCAATTTATACACAGACTACAATCAAGATTTCTTTCTATCTAAATAATTATACGCAATATCGCCAATGAACTCGAGAAAGGATTGTTAAAAAAGAAAAATTACAATCTATAACGAAAATCTAAAATTTTTATTTAAACAATTAAAACTTTCTACAAAATACAATGAACCTGATCGAATTCACATAATATCCTCAAAACAAACAGGCGATTGTAACATAAAACTTATTGGTCCGAAAATGCTTGTTGAGTCTATTATACGATTAACTGATCCTAATACCTTTCAAACATAAAATGATACCGTTTCTCGCTTTTCAAGTCAATAAAAAATTCAATAATATCGATGCACTCATACAACCTAAACATAATTACATAGCTATTAGTAAAAACTCAAAAAATATTTTTTTTAAACCAGATTGATTTATTGCAATGTAAGCAAACCAACTCTCACTTCTTATGTTTAAATATCAATGAACTAAGACTCAACCATTCTCATGAATCATCAATTTCAAATGTACAACATGTAAATCTTGCATTATGTAACATTCAGTTAACATCCGACAAGAACTACTTTATAATAATCATGCCTAATCCAACTATATGGTCGCTGTCAGTAAAAAATAACAACGAAATAACTATAAATTGTAATTTAAAAAATTCAGTTATACCAAGCAACACATTTAGAATGATTATTTAAACTAAAAGTTGTTTCACATTTACGAACAATAATCTTTATCAAGGATCAAAATTCGAACACAAAAAGATGATGTCAATAATACCATACGTATCGATCGATATTCGCAACATATACGAAACAGCCATATTTGATAATTTACTACAAGATAAATTAAACCATACATAACTTACTGAACTCGATATCTCCGAAAACGAAAATGTCTCCGAAACTAAATGATACATTATTATATACATGATATGTTAAAGCATAACCGTTTTCTTAACACTGAGCGTGAGCATTATTGTTTATAAATTTTGTCTATTTATTAAAAGAATCAAAACTATTTTTGATAATAGTTCTACCACTTAAATAGCGAACATAGAATTGGACGAAAATATCCGATCCAATTTCATCCGAGTAAACGAAATGGACTAAAACGTATGATATTTTCTTTTACGAATACAACGTCTATCGCATTACCATAATTATTTTTTGTTAATTAATCGCTTGCGATGTCGAGCTTGTAATCTGGAGGTCTCAGGTTCGATTCCCAGTGGCGGCCGATCGATACAAGCACCACTGGGGAACATATTTTCAACAAGTGCTTTCTTAACAAAGAGTTCGTATTACCTATGTCGCTGATTAGCAAAGAATTCAAGGAAGAAAAAGAAAGGGATCGAACTGACGGTATCCTGCTTACCGAGCAATGCTAAGGTTGAAATTTGATAAGCGGGGAGGGGGGATGTCTAAAGGAAATATCGAGAAATAAAGACTTAAGGTACAAGGTGCGTGAAATCGTCGGGTTCCTGGTAGCCAAGTGGCAAGGCAACTGCCCGGTAAGTAGGAGATCGTCGGTTTGATCCCGACCTGGGGACGTTGATTTCTTTCTTTCTCAATGTTTCCTTAATTAATTTTCTAATACCTCTGGCAGCATTTAAAACTTAGCGATATGCAAGTAAGTTACTAATAAAGAAGGTTTTGTGCAATATTTGAAAAAATATTGAGCAACACAAATTAGCTCGCAAATACCGATTAAAATTCATATAATACTTTGTAATACATACATGCACAAGCGATTTAGGGTCAAAAATTAAAAAAAAAATTATTTATTCTAAAAGTAAAGTATTTAGTTCAAAGAGACCGATAATATATACTCATATACATATATATACTCACATACATATATATACTCATATACATGTCAACGAACGATAGATTTGTTTTGTTTCTAAAAAAAATTATTGTTTTATTTTTTTGAAGAGGGGACGGCATACTAGTATTGACTCTTTTACGACATCATTTACAAGCAATCACAAGTAACAACAAAAAAGAGAATCATTAGTACCACGATTTAATCCTCACCCCACCAACTCACTTCAAAACATCGAAAACTTTAACCAAATAGAAATCCCTTTAATCACTTCAGCATCTCCACTCAAACCTACAAGATATTCCCGTACAAACTTTTCACTTAAACACGGCACTTACGATCGCAGAAGATATAGACTTAGAAAAGAAGAAAATAATTACCAGAAATTCAAGGAGTTCCAAGCGACCGCTACCATCTAAAAGAAAATTCACAAGCAGCCTTATATCCGTCGACCCGGACAAATTTTCACACCCGTGGGAACAACTTAATTTTCCGTGTTAGCCGACACGAAGCTTTTGCCGAGCTGATTATCACCTGGGAGGAAGCATTCTAGAAGATATCAAAGAGGAAATTCTAAAAGAATTAGTTATCAGAGTAAAAACTCGCTCTGATAACTTAATATTAAAGTGTAGCACTAGTTATGACACTTTGCCCACCGATTCTTGGACCAGAGGAAACCGCCACATAGAAAATTGGGACCTGAAAGGAACACCCGTCAGGGATTACACTTATTTTTGAAGATGGGAAGAAAAAATTTTCCTGGACGTATCGCCAACATAGGATTTCGATATAAGTGGAAGCATTTGTTGTTTTAGCTTTTCCACTTTTGAGATTAAGCCAGATGCCAGGACAACTAGGGGTATGTTAAAGAAGCTAAAAAAATAGCAAAGTGGTAATAAATTTTTTTTTTATTATTTTAACCTCGCTCTTATACGCTCCCAAATCGGTGCTAATAAGCGACGGAGGTCATACGATGTCTGTGAAGAAAGCACTTGTTGAAAATACATTCGCCAGTGATGCTTGTATCAATCGGCCGGGGCCGGAAATCGAACCTGGATCTCCAGATAACGAGACCGATGCCCTATCGATCGAGCCATCGCAGGCCTCGTTGTAATGTATATATATAATATAAATAATAATAATGTTATTATTAAAAAGTATACACACACTTATCCTTTTATGTAAATATTAATAAAATGCCAAAAAAAATATATATATATATATATGGGTGGTTCTCTGTGACATCGAAGATGAAAAAAATAAATATTGCTATAACTGTGGGAATATGTTTTAGAGGTATCCAGTAGTTCTCCTGAATTTTTTCAGATTTTTTCTGGGCCATTATTTTAAGTTACAGAGAGTCAAAGTTGACATTTTAGCACTTTTTTGCATTATATGCCCATTCTCATGAATATTTAGCTCCCAGGGGATGCATTTTTCACTAAAAACATAAGTATGACTTTTTTTGTAAAATTTTCCGAACTTTTCATTAAAACTACTTTTAAAGACATAAATGTATGCTGACACACTCTTGTAAGCCATTTAAACCTTAAATAGTGAAAATCAGCAATTCTGCTCCGGATTCTGGTAACCTAATACTGTCTAAAAGATGTCTTTTTATAGTCAGAAACTGCCTAAAAATTTCCAGAGTGGGTCTAAATCATTAAGATCACTTATGGTCAAAATATCCGGGAAAAGTGCCCGAAATATTAATAGAAATGTATATTTGTTGCCTTATAACGATGAATCTATTAGCATGATCATTGCAAAAAAATTTGTGCACTTACCTTGGAGTGGTAGAAAAGTATCTTCACTTGTTTCAGTATCCATCTAATCCCCTGTAAGCTAATAAAAATACAAATATTATTATACAAATGTAAAAAATTAATTTTTAAACATTTATAATGCTGATTTGTTAGTTTTACACCCTTACAAGAATTATAATACTAATCTGAAGAATTACTATAAATATATAAACATCATTATTACAATAACTGAATATACGTATTTAATACAAAAGATATATAAATAAATCGGATATATAATTATAATGAATAATATGATAACGTGACAGTGACAAGTTTGTGAAATCTAAACAATGTATTGCTGAATAATAATAATAATAATGTTGATACTTTTATAGTAATCCTTCAGATTAGTATTATAATTCTTGTAAGGGATGTAAAACTAAAAATTCAGCATTATAAATTGCGACGCTACTTTTCGTCGGGAAGAATTTAATTAGATTAAATTATAACCCGGCGGAGGTTCCGTCGTAGCGACGTTGAAAATGGCTAGATATCGCCGATTTGTATTTAATTGGGCGCCTGGCGATATTTAAATAAAAATGAATAATTACTTTACAACACTACTCGGCAACCCGGCAAATCCTCACCTCGACTCCTCGTCACAGAGGGAATCCCGACGGCTGACCACCTCGGAACCGGTGGCTTTCAGAGTAAAGGAAAATTACGTAAAATGACACTCTCAAATTCTATAATTCACCACAACTAATATTTATTCAAAAATCCAAAGAAAATTATAATTTCCGGCACCGACACAATAATGAACGCGACTCGCGACCGGCTCACACACACGTGCACACACTCTCCATTCCGTCCGTCCGGCAAATATATAAAATTATTATATTTAAGTATTTAAAATAATTCGGCCGCCCGTCGGGCTAACCGTAAATATTACTCGCCTAATAAACTTCTCCGCTCCAATACCGCTCAACTCTACTTCTCGACTATAACTCTACTTTACTCAACTCGCAACAAGAAAAACGAAAATGGCTACGTTGCCTCAAAATACTACTAAACAAAATTACTCTGCAAAAACACGACTATCTCGTCGGACGATCGGGTAGCGAATCGACTATCTCCTCGGACGATCAGGTAGCGAATCACGTCTGTCTCCTCGGACGATCGGGTAGCGAATCGACTATCTCCTCGGACGATCAGGTAGCGAATCACGTCTGTCTCCTCGGACGATCGGGTAGCGAATCGGCTATCTCCTCGGACGATCAGGTAGCGAATCACGTCTGTCTCCTCGGACGATCGGGTAGCGAATCGTCGAGACCGGCTTCTTCATCCGGCTCGCGGCGTGGCTTGATCCCCAAAATTAAGGATTTTCCTCCCCACCCTATCGCTATCCTTCTCTAACTTACTCTACTCCTTATCTACCGGCGTTGATTAGGGTGGTTGATTGCGTGATCGATACGCGTAGTCAGCTTGATCTTATTTCCGTTAAGGCCGACTATCCAATAATAGTGGTTTACGTCACCACCAACCTGTTCATTATTGGGTCGACCACGCAACCAATCATCCCCGACACTCGGAAGGCGCGCATTACAAATAATGAATTACCATATCGGTAATCCAGTCGGTGCTGCCGCCCCGTGCCTACCGACTATGTAATTACTATCAACTATCCCGACACACTCATACATCAATTAGAATTTAATTTCCGCACTATTTACAACTATATACAAACTTATAACATTATTAGACATCGCCCAAACTCTACCGACGGATCTATATAATTTTACTTAATTAACTAACTACGCTATCTGATTAAAATAATTAATTAAGCTAATATACGTGTGCGCGCTATATACTATAGTATATACGCATACATAGGTGTGCGCGCACCGTATATATCTATATATATCCATTCTAATATGCCGCGGTATACCGTATAAATTAGGTATACCGCGACTCCTACTCTACTCGCGCTCCCCTCGCTCCGCGCGCTCCCACCCATAGTCCCACTACGGTCGCTCACTCGAGCGTCTTCGCGCGCGCAACACTCTCGCTGCTCGAGTGATCTTCCCCTTCCCGCGCCCCACGCCTAGTGCCGCACGAGCGTCGCCGTCGGTACCGCGTTCCCCGGTATACGGGTGTAAGGTGGGGGAGCACCCTGGCTCTCCCGATTACTAGCACGCAGTTCGGGCGTGCGCGCACCCGTGCGCCATCTCAGCCGTCGTCGTCTGCTGAGCACGTGTGACGGTTGAGGTTAGGACGCCGCCTAACCTCCCGTCTTGTTGTCATCAGCAGCGGATACGCCAGGTATCGTGAGACGACCTGGGCTCGGTCCTTGGCTCACGATACCTCTCGGCCATGGTCTGGGTCGTAGTCCGCGTACTACCGTCGGGTATCGGTCGCGTCGTTCGTCGGCTTTGACTCTAAAACATACCGTGGGTATCAGTGCTTATTTAAAAGTGCATCGGTGCATTTCGGTCCGCCTGCGAGGGATTCGCTACCTGCGACGCGATCGCGAGCTATTAATAATGTAACAATCATGCATGCACATGACTTGTGAATACAATCCATGTGCATGTACTTGTGCGTTGTATTTTACAACGTCACAAACAGCCCCCTCCTAAACCGAAACACCCCCGGTGTCCTTCGGTTTACTACAACATCTTACTCTAACTACTTTTACTCATTAACAACTGCTTATTACCCTCAATTATAGATTCTATAATTTTAAAATGACTCATACAACTACTACTACTCTCCTAACAACGATTCGTTCGCGATACTACTTCTTCCCTCGCACGGGCGTCGGACCGAATTGCACACTTTAATTTTTATTTATTTATCAATAACCACCACCATTATAAAATAAAAATAAATAATAAAAATAGAAAATAGAATAATAAAAAAAAATTATATTATTATACCTATTCCCTCTCTCTTCCGGCGTATTCTCCTCTACTACCGACGGTTTTTCTTCTTATATACTAACTCTTATATCTTCTTATATCTTAACTCTATTATGTACATCTTTCTTCACAACTCCCGGCGGTGTCTTCTTCTTCTTTCTCTTCTTCTTCTCTTCTTAATCGTAGGGCTCCCTGACGGGAACTTTTGCCGTAGGGCCTACCCTATTCCTCTACTCTACCACCGGCGGGGATTACTCTCCTGTCTTCCTCGACTTATTGATTGCCGAGTAGTCGGCGGAGGATCGTCTCCTGCAGATCCGCGGGCAGGTGACGAGTACCCTCAATCGCTCGTAATAGCTCGGCGGGGGATACTGCTGCAGGCGATGCGGGGGTAACTGCCGCTTCAAGTTCGCGACGGCCAGGTGCTATCCCCTGTCCCTCCATCGCCTCGACTACCGGGCGCTCCGCCATTTCTTGGGGCGGTGGTTCGACCGCATCTCCTCCTGCTGCCGGCGGAATTGGTGAAGGCGACCGTGTGGGCCGTGCCTGGGTCGTCGGACGACCGGGAAGCAGCCATGTCCCGGACGGACCTACATCCCATCGAGATACTCTCGTGGTTGTGGTGGTCGTCGGGGGCAGGTGGTCTCCCTTACCTTGCCGGCATACAGTGGTGGTGTTACGCCTAATTGGTTCCCGTGCGCCTTGACGGACGATCCAGACCGCATAGGCTCGAGCACAACGGGGGCATTCGGAGGCATGCACATGCCGCCGCCCACAGTTTTCGCAGTGTAACTGCTCTGGGCGGGGACAATGACGCATGTCATGGCCTCGTTGCCAACATTTAAGGCAGAGGTAGGGGGGTGGATCCAAGTCGGGGTTGGTGGGAATAATATCCACCCCGCTGAATTTTACTCCCCTCGTCTTAACCTTGGGCGTCAACCCGGGCCTATATGGAGCTGGTGGTGGCTCCTCTCCTCGACGATTCGGCGGTCCTGGCGGGGTCGGAGACCGACTACGGATTGGGGAGGGTATCCCGGACTCGTAGTCGTCCAGTGTTAGCTGCCGGCGAGGATTGTACCGGCTTCGCTTGGGCACTGGCGCGACCTGAGTCCGTTCCTCATCCCATTCCCCTGGCGGTGTGGACCCCGTTCTCCGGCGGATGGGGAACCATTTGCCCCTCATCGGGGGTAGGCGTAACCTCGGCGGCGGTGTGGGGGTACGTGGCCGTTCTGCGACGGGAGTAACACCCTTGGCTTCCTCGGGGTTAGGGCGGTTGTCTCCCACTAACTCCTGGAGCTCGTGCACCGCTCGCCGACTCTCCTCGGCCTCTTCGCTGTCCCCAACAGCTTCCTCTTCTTCTTCCGGCGGTTTTTGTGCACTAGGGGCGGGACGGGGTGGTGACTGCAATCGCAGGGTTCTCACCCCACTGACCGCCAGGGCTATCGGGCACCGCGTAACCACTGGCACCATTCCGATCCGGCGGAGTGGAAGTCGGACCATGCAGCGAGGTCGCGGGATGGCTCCCCGACTTGCCACGGTGGGTGGGGCGGTGGTCTCCGATGCGGGGCTCAACTCCTCTGGTCGACCTGCTGGTAAGGGCAGTTCATCTTCCTGCATGAGGTTAGCATCCTCCTCCTCTGATGACTCGGAGGATGGGATGAACTCATGCAGGGGTTCTCCTTTCCAGACAGGTTCGGTGAAACCCACCTCAGGCCGATGGGTGGTTCTGCTCGGTCGAGTGCGCTCCGGCGTTTCTTTCGGATCCCAGGAGGACTCCTGGAATTCGAACTCTGGGTAAGGCGAATGTCCTCCCTCCTTACCTCTACTCTTCCGGCTGACTCGGCGACTCGGCATCTTCTTTACCTAAAACAGATAGTTAACATTATACCGGCGGTCGTCAAATCTGGCGGGACATAACAAGGACGTGACATACTTCTCTACTTCTGTAACACACACCTACGGGGTTGGACGAAACGTTTTAGTTCGGTGACATGCGATTTCGCGATTTTCCGACTGTTTCCTTCACCACTACCCAACACATACACTGTAGGGGACATCACTTTTACGATATCGAACGGTCCTTCATATTTCGGCGCAAGTTTGGCGGAATATTTATTCGCGGCGTTAGATAACGTATGTACTCGTCTAAGTACTAAATCTCCGACGGAAAAACTAACATCTTTACGTCCCTTGTTATACTGTTTCTCCTGCTTGGCACGTGCTTGATCTATGTGTCGAGCTACCAAATCTCGCAGGGCATCTAGGCGTTTCATCCTCTCCTCCCATACCTCCGGCGGAATTCTAACGACTGGTCTATGACCTTCTACCTCTCTCCTCAAGCTTTTCACTGGCTTAGGGTGTCTGCCGAAATTTAAGAAGGCAGGTGACACCTTAGTGGAGGATTGTACGGCGGTGTTCACGGCATGGCGAAATTCGTGCACGTGCACGTCCCAATTCCGATGGTCTCCACCGACAAATGCTGCTATCATCGCCTTCACAGTTCTATTACTTCTCTCGACCGGATTAGCCTGGGGAAAATACGGAGGTGTCGTGACGTGCTTAACCCCGTACTCCGCCAAAGTAGCTTTCAACAACTTGTTGTCGAATTCTCGACCATTGTCTGAGAGAAAGTAATCGGGCGTCTCCCAACGGAATATCACCAATTCCTCGAACGCCCTCGCAACCGACTTTCCGTCTGCTGATCTCAGCGGTTTCACCTCAATCCACCTAGTGAATAGATCTTGGAATACCACCAAGTATCGACACTGGCTCTTACTTGGTGGAAATTCCATGAGATCAGCGGCCACTACTGCCCACGGTCTCTCTACGATTCGGCTTCCCATTAATCCGACGGGTCCTGTCTGCGATACCTTGTATTGCTGGCAGGTTTGGCAACTACGTACGAAGTCATGGGTGTCGTACCACATGCCCTTCCAATAATAGTCTCTGGCCAGTTTGTCGTACGTCTTCTCGATCCCTAAGTGCTCAGCAGACGTGACACAGTGCGACTCTTGTAACACTTGTTGACGATGATCTGCTGGCACAACTAGCCTCCAACCTTCTTCCGGCGTAGTTATTGGATCGAGTAATGGGTCGTACCTGTGGCGATACAATAAGCCGTTCTCTACCTTCCAACCGTTGAATTTTGCTGGACGTTCTGGCACTTCTCTCAGCATCTTAAGATACCATTGGTCCGCTATTTCTTCAAACGCGGCTACGTCTTCCTCTTCCGACGGAAACATCCTGGACAAGGCGTCTGGGACGTGGTTCACAGCTCCCTTCCTATGTACCACCTTGAAGTCCCATTGCTGCATCTCCAAGGCCCATCTGGCAAGACGGCCAGTTGGGTCCTTGAGATTCTGCAGTCATCGAAGGGCACTATGGTCAGTAATGACCGTAAAGGTGTAACCTTCGATGTATGGACGCAACTTCTTAATCGCCCATAACATGGCGAGACACTCCTTCTCCGACGTCGTATAATTCTTCTCAGCCGGCGTCAGCACTCGGCTGATATATACGATCGGATGCTCTCCATCATCCTTCTCCTGCGTGAGGACGGCTCCCAAGGCGAAATTACTGGCGTCGCACTGGATAGTAAACGGCTTACTAAAATCCGGCCTTGCGAGCACTGGCGCCTGGGTGAGAGCTTTCTTCAGAGCGTCGAACGCCTCCTGTTGCTCCTCTCCCCACGTCCACTCTTGGCTTTTACGGAGAAGTTTTACCAACGGTACTTTCAACTCAGAGTCCTTTTCAATGAACCTGGCGTACCACCCGACCATTCCCAGGAACCGGCGCAATTCTCTGACATTGCGGGGCTCTGGGTATTCTACAACCGGCGAAACTTTCTCTGGATCAGGGCGCAATCCTTGGCTATCCAGGATGAAGCCTAAATACGTTACACTGGAACAGCAAAACTCGCACTTATCCCGGTTAACCATCAAACCAGCATCCACGAGCTTTCTCAATACTAACTCCAGCCACTTCAGATGCTCGTCAAAATCTCCTGTTACTATGATTATATCATCTAGGTAACAGAAGATATACGGCTCGTACTCTGGCCCGAATAACGCATCCACTAGACGCTGGAACGTTTTCGGCGCATTTGTAAGACCGAACGGCATTCTCTTGAACTGATATTGTCCTGATCCTGGCACGGCAAAGGCGGTATACTTCCGGCTGGTTGCTTCGATCATTATCTGAAAATACGCCTGCTTCAGGTCGATTTTCGTAATGCATTTTGCCCTTCTCATCTTATCAAGGATGGAATCCATGGTAGCCATTGGATATCCGTCCTTTTTCGTAACCTTATTGAGATCACGGTAGTCGATGCAGAACCGTATCGATCCATCAGGTTTCTTAACCATCACCGGCGCACTGCTTCAATCACTGGCTGACCTCTCAATAATATCATTACGCAACATCTTATTTACCTCGTCTCGCGCAATCTCCAACATCCTCGGCGACAATCGGCGAACTTTATGCATTATAGGTGATGCATCTCCGACATCAATGCGATGTTCGGTTAGATCAGTTGCACCGAAGGTATCCGACGGTTCCGGCAATATACTTTCTACGAGACACCTAACACGTTCTCGTTGGTCATCTCGTAACTCCTGGATGCCAGCGCATTCAGCATATATCGTCGCTTCTCCGTTTTCCGCCGTGGCGGCGAAGGTTCTCCATTTACCTTCTCGGGCTCGCCACTCTCCCCGACCTAGGCGGGTATCTACGTCGAAAATCCGGCAGAAATCCATGCCTAGTATGACATCATGGTCTAGGACATTCATGGCTTTGAGCGGAATTATTTCGGTGTATCCGTCTATTTCCAAACTAATATTTAGGATTCCTATTACTCGGCGAACATCTCCTGTGACGCTTTTAACTGCTGTCTCACATGGTTCCAACCGGCTTCTGAATCTCTCCGTTACTTTAGGTCCAGCGAGCGAAATCATAGCTCCTGGATCAAACAGCGCACTATAACTCTCTCCTCCGAGATTCAATTCTAGGAAATTCCTATTATCTGCCGACGTAGCTGCTACATTCTTGTCATCTCGACGGACTTCTTGTTTCTCCTCACTATTCGGCGGCGGAATACATAATTCCGTCCGCGTTCTCTTGGGAATCGCTCCCGTACTTCTTGGATTCGGCGTCGGAATACAATCTACCTCCTTCTCTACCGGCAAGTCAAGCGGCGATGGTGCTGAGAGCATCTCTACGGCGCGTTGCACTATGTGTAGCCTCGAGAATTCTCGCTCTTCTTCGAGATCCTCATTGGGCTGTACTGGCGTGGCGACTTCACTCTCCTTTTGCCTCACCCTTTCACGAAACGTTTGTAGACTTTTCCGCGAATATTCCGCTTCACCTAGCGAATAATCAACGGCTTCCGGCTGGAGAAAACATAAACCTCGTTTCTTCAACCGCTTCATGTCTACCTCCGGCGTAACGTGATTCTCGGCTTGCCTCTCTTCACCACCTACGGCATTCTCCTGCTTCTCCACCGGCGGATTATAGTTAACCTTTCCGGCGAGATTTAAAGAGTGCTGCTGGGGGATCAGCGGACTTACTGTCCCCCAGCCAATAAGTTCCCAACTTGACACGTACGTCGGCACAGTCAGGGCAATTGCGGAAAACCGCTCCTGGTTTACCACACATCTGACACGACTCTTGCGATTTGTGTGACGGTGACTGCGGTCTGAATACCTTCTCTGGGCATTGCGCCGCTCGATGTCCCGTCTTGGCACACAGAAAACACTTTGCATTCGGGCATTCCGCTGCTCGATGCCCTACCACCTGGCAGTTAAAGCAGGGACCATAAAATTCCCGAAGACCTGGCGACTTCGACTGGAAAGTTGCGTTGCTCGGTCCATTCGGCGATGCAACCTTCTGCTGACGGGCGTACGGCTTACTCTCCCACTTGGCAGCAGAATTCGTCGATCTAGTCGGCAAACCCCGATTTACAACTGCGGCGTAAGTCGGCTTCTGAGATACTTGCACTTCCGCAGCCACGCTCGACAAAACGTCCTTCTTCTGACGTTTAGACTTCTCAGCTACCTCCTTTGTTGCTGCTTGCTTCGCCTTTTTGCTTGCAGCAACCTTCCTCTCGCCTTTCACTTCGGCGGCTTCCTCCACGTCTACATCCGACAGCGCGGCGACCTTTTGCTTTGTCGATCGTCCCTTGTATGCTGCTCCAGGGATTCTCGACTTCTCAACCGGCGGTGGCGGGGTGTACCGGCTGTTCAACTCCTGCTGGCGTTCCCACTTCCGCCCATAGTACTCCAGGTCTTTGAAATCTTCCACGAGTTTACTTGCCATCGCAGTCCTATACTCCGGCAGAAGATTTCGGTACGCTGTCTCTACTAACACTTTCTCCGACGGTGGTTTCTTAAAGTGTCCGACTATAATTCGCAAGTTGGAAAGATATCGCGTAATCTTTTCCCCCTTTCCTTGCGTTCGTCGGCGTAACTCGTCCAGCAAATCCTCGTGGTCGAATTCACCTATAAATTGGTGTCGGAACTGACGCCGAAAATCGCGCCACGATGCTATTTGCGTCTTCGTCGACCTAAACCATCGGCTGGCGTCCTTGCTCAGTATGCACGGCAATGCACCTAGCAATTGTGCATCTGTCAAACCAGCGCTCTTCCTACAATCATTTAACTGACTGAGGAACTCGTCGGGCATCTCTCTCTCATCACCATCAAACCTCAGCCCCCAGCTCTTTAGCACTTTCATGCTTCGAAGACTCTCGTCTGGTTTCAGACTTATTAGGCTGGACGACTTCTCTTTTCGAGACCGCACGCGCGTGAACCCTTCGTCGGAATAATTCTCCGATTCGCTGGAATTAATCCGCGCGAGCTTTCGTCTCTTTGAGCCACTGCTCACTACACTACCGGCGGAAGCATTCTGATTGTGACTGTCCTCATTGCAATCCGGCACATAGCATTGATTTAATGCTGATTCCACGTCTTTTAAATCAATCGGTTTACTTGCCGTACTGCATCTCGTAGAGTTCGCCATACTCCTTGGCGGTTTACTCTTCGACTGCGCAGTCTTCTTTGCCGGTTTTGTGCCCTTCCTCCGTTTTGGATTCGCTCCCTCCGCACTAGAGTTACCAGACTCAGTGTCGGATCGGCCTGACGGTATGAATGCATCGGATTCGGCGGGAATAATACTCTTTTTCTTATACGACCTTCCGGGACCATTCGGACTCAATGCGGCTTCTCGATCACTCCTACTCTCTACCGGCGGAACCTGATCAGATCTAGCGGAAAATACACCCATTTGTGTCATTAACGCATCCCATTCGGTCGGATGTTGGCGGATATAATTACACAACTCCGGCGGAATGGTGAGAGGCGTTGGCGCATAACTAGACGATGGTAACGGAATCGACGACGTAATCGGCAAGCCTAACCCAGACTGCGTCGTATACGTGTTAGAATACGTGCAGGTAGTCTGCGTGGCGACTGTCGTGTACGTTGGAACTCTCTTGTCGGCTGCATCTTCTCTGTCGGTTCCACTTGGCCGTAACTCGCTATTCGCCTCACTGTCCGCTAAGCTACCATCTTCAGAGGTTACCGTCTCTCTGTCACCTACTCCTTTATCTGAAGTGACAACGCTCTTCTTCCACCTTCGTCTCTGCTTGGCAGCATTATCGACTGCCATCATCACCTTTGCTCGATAAACACCTGCGCTTACCGACTCCTTACGTATTTCCGCATGGTCTTCGTCCCACTCGTACCATGGAATATTATCATTATCCGGTTCGGCTTCCCGCAACCGGGCACGCAATAGTCTATCCCGCAACGCAGCGCTTGATCCGGTGGCACACAGCCGTCGTGACGCTAACTCTCGACCGACATGTTCATCCGCCATTTTGACGATCGTCCGCTTCAAATTACGTCTCTCTCTACCGGCGGTACCCTCGAGTAATATATGCATCTGTTCGACGTGTTCGGCCATTATAAATTAGTAATCCGACGGTTAAATAAATTTATAAAATTATAATAAACCGACCCGGATCCTTCAAACGGGTTATTCGACACGGCGAAATTCACAAATGATTACTACCACCACCACAACAATTATTATCTACAAACCTCGTGCCGTGAGGTACTAATTATCAATAATTAAATTATCACCGCGTGCTTACACTCTCAAGCACAATATATCTATATACTATATAACTGGCGGTTTACAAACTGGCAACCTGTAACAGAATAAAAGTCTGACGGTTTGGCAATTTGTTCAAATATCGGCAGTTAATATTGGCGGTTCCGACGTAATTGCTCTACTACCGGCGGTTAATACCGGCAATTCGTTGTATTTTGAATAACACCTGAAACAGAAATAAATCTGGCGGTTTTGGCGAAAATTCACAAGTACCGGCGGTATATACCGGCGATAATAAATTGAGCAATCACTGAAACAGAAATACAATTCTGGCGGAAAAATACAAATGTATATATAACAAATATTTATATGTAGCAAATATATATGTAAATACAATCAATATATAATTATTAATAATATTCAATAATAATCAAATAAATTGTATATTTGGCACGAGGTTTACACAAACAGGAGGGCCCGCCCAATTGGCAATAGGTATACACAAAAATTTACCATAAATTACCACTACTCAAAAAAAATTTAACAATTAATTAATGGTGTTGATTTTACACAAAAATACCCGACGGATAGTCAATCACACACTTTACTCTGCCGTCAATTACTGCCCCACGTTGGGCGCCATTTTTCGTCGGGAAGAATTTAATTAGATTAAATTATAACCCGGCGGAGGTTCCGTCGTAGCGACGTTGAAAATGGCTAGATATCGCCGATTTGTATTTAATTGGGCGCCTGGCGATATTTAAATAAAAATGAATAATTACTTTACAACACTACTCGGCAACCCGGCAAATCCTCACCTCGACTCCTCGTCACAGAGGGAATCCCGACGGCTGACCACCTCGGAACCGGTGGCTTTCAGAGTAAAGGAAAATTACGTAAAATGACACTCTCAAATTCTATAATTCACCACAACTAATATTTATTCAAAAATCCAAAGAAAATTATAATTTCCGGCACCGACACAATAATGAACGCGACTCGCGACCGGCTCACACACACGTGCACACACTCTCCATTCCGTCTGTCCGGCAAATATATAAAATTATTATATTTAAGTATTTAAAATAATTCGGCCGCCCGTCGGGCTAACCGTAAATATTACTCGCCTAATAAACTTCTCCGCTCCAATACCGCTCAACTGTACTTCTCGACTATAACTCTACTTTACTCAACTCGCAACAAGAAAAACGAAAACGGCTACGTTGCCTCAAAATACTACTAAACAAAATTACTCTGCAAAAACACGACTATCTCGTCGGACGATCGGGTAGCGAATCGACTATCTCCTCGGACGATCAGGTAGCGAATCACGTCTGTCTCCTCGGACAATCGGGTAGCGATTCGACTATCTCCTCGGACGATCAGGTAGCGAATCACGTCTGTCTCCTCGGACGATCGGGTAGCGAATCGACTATCTCCTCGGACGATCAGGTAGCGAATCACGTCTGTCTCCTCGGACGATCGGGTAGCGAATCGTCGAGACCGGCTTCTTCATCCGGCTCGCGGCGTGGCTTGATCCCCAAAATTAAGGATTTTCCTCCCCACCCTATCGCTATCCTTCTCTAACTTACTCTACTCCTTATCTACCGGCGTTGATTAGGGTGGTTGATTGCGTGATCGATACGCGTAGTCAGCTTGATCTTATTTCCGTTAAGGCCGACTATCCAATAATAGTGGTTTACGTCACTACCAACCTGTTCATTATTGGGTCGACCACGCAACCAATCATCCCCGACACTCGGAAGGCGCGCATTACAAATAATGAATTACCATATCGGTAATCCAGTCGGTGCTGCCGCCCCGTGCCTACCGACTATGTAATTACTATCAACTATCCCGACACACTCATACATCAATTAGAATTTAATTTCCGCACTATTTACAACTATATACAAACTTATAACATTATTAGACATCGCCCAAACTCTACCGACGGATCTATATAATTTTACTTAATTAACTAACTACGCTATCTGATTAAAATAATTAATTAAGCTAATATACGTGTGCGCGCTATATACTATAGTATATACGCATACATAGGTGTGCGCGCACCGTATATATCTATATATATCCATTCTAATATGCCGCGGTATACCGTATAAATTAGGTATACCGCGACTCCTACTCTACTCGCGCTCCCCTCGCTCCGCGCGCTCCCACCCATAGTCCCACTACGGTCGCTCACTCGAGCGTCTTCGCGCGCGCAACACTCTCGCTGCTCGAGTGATCTCCCCCTTCCCGCGCCCCACGCCTAGTGCCGCACGAGCGTCGCCGTCGGTACCGCGTTCCCCGGTATACGGGTGTAAGGTGGGGGAGCACCCTGGCTCTCCCGACTACTAGCACGCAGTTCGGGCGTGCGCGCACCCGTGCGCCATCTCAGCCGTCGTCGTCTGCTGAGCACGTGTGACGGTTGAGGTTAGGACGCCGCCTAACCTCCCGTCTTGTTGTCATCAGCAGCGGATACGCCAGGTATCGTGAGACGACCTGGGCTCGGTCCTTGGCTCACGATACCTCTCGGCCGTGGTCTGGGTCGTAGTCCGCGTACTACCGTCGGGTATCGGTCGCGTCGTTCGTCGGCTTTGACTCTAAAACATACCCATACCGTGGGTATCAGTGCTTATTTAAAAATGCATCGGTGCATTTCGGTCCGGCTGCGAGGGATTCGCTACCTGCGACGCGATCGCGAGCTATTAATAATGTAACAATCATGCATGCACATGACTTGTGAATACAAGCCATGTGCATGTACTTGTGCGTTGTATTTTACAACGTCACAAAATGTTTAAAAATTATTTTTTTACATTTGTATAATAATATTTGTATTTTTAGCAGCTTACAGTGGATTAGATGGATACTGAAACAAGTGAAGATACTTTTCTACCACTCCAAGGTAAGTGCACAAATTTTTTTGCAATGATCATGCTAATAGATTCATCGTTATAAGGCAACAAATATACATTTCTATTAATATTTCGGGTACTTTTCCCGGATATTTTGACCATGAGTGATCTTAATGATTTAGACCCACTCTGGAAATTTTTAGGCAGTTTCTGACTATAAAAAGACATCATTTAGACAGTATTAGGTTACCAGAGTCCGGAGCAGAATTGCTGATTTTCACTATTTAAGGTTTAAATGGCTTACAAGAGTGTGACATACATTTATGTCTTCAAAAGTATTTTTAATGAAAAGTTCGGAAAATTTTACAAAAAAAGACATACTTATGTTTTTAGTGAAAAATGCATCCCCTGGGAGCTAAAAATTCATGAAAATGGGCATATAATGCAAAAAAGTGCTAAAATGTCAACTTTGACTCTCTGTAACTTAAAATAATGGCCCAGAAAAAATCTGAAAAAATTCAGGAGAACTACTGGATACCTCTAAAACATATCCCCACAGTTATAACAATATTAATATTTTTCATCTTCGATGTCACAGAGAACCACCCATATATATAAACGCGTGAAAAGGCCGTAATGACAATCAATGACCTAAATTACATAAGAGTATCTCGCTTACTTTCAAAAAACTTGTGACGACTGGTCGTCATAAGCCCTCTCTATCTCTTTTTATCGTGCTAAAGTAGTATCTTCCCCCTCTTTTCAGGTCGGCACACCGGCCATTTCACGTATTTAAATATATATATATATATATAGAATATAGAAAAATATTTTTAGGTACTGGAATCTATTTGTTCAAAAGTTATTGTAACCTCAAATAGTGAGCTTTTTCAAGTATTTTTCAACACAAACTGTGTTTACCTATATTTATCTTAATATCTATCAACTTTTACCATATAACATTAATGTAACATTCATTGTTAATAATATCTAGAATTTATTCTTCTGGGTTATAATTTATAATCTCAAGGTCAATGTTATATACATGCCAATATTCAACTTGAAAAAAGCGTAAGTACGCCCCATTTGATTTTTTATCCAAAAATCTAAAAAAATGCTTCAAGCAATATTTTTTAAATGGTCTGTAGGTTTTTATCGCCTTCAATTCTGTAAAAAGTTATGATAATTGAAAGAAAGACAAAAAATTTACAAAAATTAACATGGTAAATCCAATTTAAATTTTTAATAAAATTTCGTGTTTCGTATCATAACTTTTTACAGAATTGAAGGCCATATAAATGGTACAGACCATTTGAAAGGTATTGCATCAATTTTTTTTCGACTTTTGAATAAAAAATCAATTGGGGTGTACTTTCACTATTTTCAAATTGAATATCGACATGTAGTATATGTAACATTGACTTAGAGATTAGAAATTCTAACCCAGAAGGATAAATTCTAGAGACAAGTAGCAAAGAATGTTACATATACAGTTCTATAGTAAAAATTGATAGATTTTGAGATAAATAACGGTAAGCTCAGCTGAGATTGAAAAAAACATGAAAAAATTCACTTTTTGAGGTTAGAATAACTTTTGAACAAATAGATTGCAGTACCTAAAAATTTTTTTCTGTATCCTGAAAAACATTTCCAATGTGTGCCAAAAATTTGGTGCATTTTAAAATTTTGATCGGACCACTTCACGTGGAATACCCCATATATATATATATGGGTGGTTCTCTGTGACATCGAAGATGAAAAATATTAATATTGTTATAACTGTGGGGATATGTTTTAGAGGTATCCAGTAGTTATTTTGAATTTTTTCAGATTTTTTCGGGGCCATTATTTTAAGTTACAGATAGTCAAAATTGACATTTTAGCACTTTTTTTAATTCTATGCCCATTTTCATGAATTTGTAGCTCCCAGGGGTTGCATTTTTCACTAAAAACATAAACATGACTTTTTTTGTAAAATTTTCTGAATTTTTCATTAAAAATACTTTTAAAGTCATATAGATATATATATGCTGTCACACTCTTGTAAGCCATTTAAAGCTTGCGACGAGACGTCGTTGCAATGAAGCAAATAATATTTGAAAGATTATATTATTTCGTATGTATATGAAATATTATATCTTAAAATCTCGCACGTTGTTATTGTTTCGTGCGTTGCCTCTTCAAGGCCACGAAACGCGCGTGTTTATATCGACGAACGAGGATGTGTGCGAGCATCAGTATATTCAATTGTTATTGTGTGTGTGTGTGTTAGGTACTTTTCGGGAATACGACAGTTCCCGAAAAGCTCAGTATGCTGCCGGTCTTGACCGCGACAGCAACCTTTTGACACGTCGTCACGTTTAGTTTCGCGCGCCACGGGAAGTACCGGACCGGTTCGTCCGTGCACCGAGAAGCCGTACGCGAGTGCTAGTGATTTCGTGTAAGTGCAGTGCGAAGGACCATATACCTCGGGTCGAGTATTCCCCGAGGTGGGCGAATCGCCGCGGCGACAGGCCGCGCCTGCAGACCAGCGTCGAGGACGACGAGAAACCGGGCCGACTCCACCGGCCAACAGACGTCGGGGCGCCGACTTACATCAGGGCCAATGGACAAGCCAGCCCGGTAAGTACCCGACGTCAGTCGGTATATATAGTAGAGTGAGCAGAGTGGGTGTCCATGTATGTTTGTTCGGTAGCACACCGGTGCTACCGAAAACGATTTGATTGATTGATTGATTAAGTTTATTGCAGCCGTTGGGGTATAACCCTATAGGGCTGTGAAGAAAGTACAAAAGTAATACAATATCATTTTATGTGTAGTTGAAGTACAAAACGCTTTTAAAACAGAAGATATTTACAATTTGTAAGTAAGCCAAATAATTATACACTAGGTGAGAAAATAGTAAACTACAGCTTATTTAATTCGATTTACGTGACTTATAACTAGTATTATATTCTAAAACTATAGCTAAGACTTAAGTATTAAATTTAATTTAATTTTTCACCAGATTTCTGATGTTTTACGATGCTTTCCGAGGAATTTAATGATTAGAGATGGAGATTCCCTCTTGCAAAACTCGTTCATTCCAATCGCATGTATCTCTGTGTTTGAGCTCATTGAAGAGAGAAGATTTAAACAATCTTATACTGTCTACTGTGAAGTCGGGTCGAGGTATAGAATTAATAATTTTCGAAGCAGCTATTGTGAAGGAATGGTTCATTGTTTCAGTTTTCGGAACAGTATAGGATAATGAACGAAGTGTGTGACGCGAAGACATGCGTGGATTTACGTCTCGGCCAATGAGGGAAAAACGGCTAGATAAATAAGTTGGGTTATTATGGACAATCACAGAATATGCCAGCGTAGTTAAGAGGAAATCACGTCGTTTACTAGCTGAAAGCCATCCCAGATCCAGGCGATAAGGGGTGACGTGGGCACGCCAAGGTATGGATCCATGAACATAACGCACACAAGCATTTTGCAGTCGTTGGATTTTCAGACAACGAGTATCATCAAGATCGTGAAAAACAGCGATACATAGTCTAAGTGCGGAAAGATAAGACTCTCTACAAGTAATTTGTGGAGACTTATTGAAAGGGAATGTCTATGAAATCGTAGAGAGTGAAGCAAGCCATTTATTTTCCGGCTTAAATGACGAACATGTTTGTCCCAATTTAGTGTGGGCGTTAGACACAGACCTAGATTACGAACCTCAAATGAATAAGGTAGCTCGGAACCCAGCAGAGATATTTTTGGTAATTCATTTAAATTGATTCTACTAATGAAGTTTTCGCTGCCAAGGATCATAACCTTGGTTTTCTTACTGTTAAGTTCTAAATCGTTTATTGATGCCCAAAATGCTATTTCATTCACATCCTGCTGAATAATGGTGATAAATTCGTCTAAATCATTTGGATGACAGTGTAAATATATCTGGGTGTCATCGGCAAAAATCTTGTACTTTGAATGATGTAAAACAGTGAGTAGATCATTAATAAATAAGGTGAATAAGAGTGGACCAAGACCACTGCCTTGAGGAACACCGAGGAGCGTGGGACGCCAAGCTGAGAGTTGATCGTTGTTCCCTATAACAGACTGGTATCTTCTATTTAAATAATTAAAAAACCAGGTGATAACTCTTTTTGAACAGCCTAGGTTTTTTAACTTGATTAGTAGCAGTAGATGTGGGAGGCGATCGAACGCTTTTGAAAAATCAAAAAGTACTAAAATGGTAACCTGTCTGCGGTCTACTGCCATGCGCACGTCTTCTACTACACCCAGTAGCGCCGTCTGGGTACTGTGACCTTTTCTGAAACCAGTAGCTTTGAAGTTTCGGAAAGAAGAGCAATGGGTCGTGTATCAGAGGGTGAACTGAGGGTACTAGTTTTGGCTAACGGCGATATTTTGGCTTTTTTCCAGCCAGTAGGAAAAGTGGCTGTACAAAGAGAATAATTAAAAATAGTTGAAAGCAATGAAACAATATATGGAGAAGCCATCCTTAGCATCCGCAGCGATATTTGGTCAAATCCAGCAGACTTAGAAGATGCCTCACTTAATACCTTAAGGATATCATTAGTATCAATGATAGCAAAATCGAAGTTGGTATTGTCTTGATGAATGACAGTCGCGGATAAAAGTGAGTCAAGATCGTAATTTGTGAGAGGTGGAACACCGTCAGACAAGACAGATTAGTATCTGTTAAGTTCTTCTGGCGAAAACTTTAGGAGCGGTGATGGTAGCTTGGATCCTGATAACTGAAGATTACGTAATACTTTCCACTTTGCCTTGGGATCAGGTGATTCGTTGATTTTGTCGCTGATAAATTTATTTTTTGCCGAGTCAAGGGCATTGCTGATTTGGCTTCTAAGGTTTTTGATCGCATCAGCTGTCTAATTTTGTCGTTAACTCAGGGTTTCTTATTTTTGGATGAAAAAGAAAGCGTAATGGGGGCAACTTTGTCGAAGGATTTGGTGATATTCTGTTCAAGACTATCAATAAGATAATCTAGGTTAGAACTAAACTCAGAACGATCAGGAAGATCCTCGGAGGTAAAAGTACTTACAAATAAATTCCTAAAGTCTACATTAAAATCTAAGTTAAGCAAAGAAGCTAATTTGAGGTCGGTCTACAGAAAGATTTGATTGAAGCTCACTCTTCAAGAGGGTTTCATTTAAGCAATTTAAGCGCCTAGTTTTAAATACATTTCTAATAGTAGTGATTTCCGTTTTAAGAGCAAGGTCGAGCTCAATCAGATCATGACCTGCTGCAAAAGGAGCATCAGTTTTGCGATAACGTTTTACATCAACACAATTGCTAATTAGAAATAAGTCTAACCAAGTGTGAGAGAGATCAACATTGTAACGATAAACCGCATGATGTGTACATTCTGACGGAACTAGAAAGAGGCTAAGCGATTTAATATCATTTCGGAGGTATGTAGCGCCATTACTGTTGATTGCCATATTTATGTTGAAATCACCGGTAATGATGACATGAGAATAGGATGTAATAATTTCGGATGACAGCAAATAAAATTTTTATACTACCAATAGTTATTTGCAATATGAGGTATTCCGGTTTATTATCGAATATAGTATTAGAGTGACATATTGTTTCTACAAGATACTGATCGCGAACATAAACACCAACACCACCTCCACTTTACCCTATTCGGTCAATACGAAAAAAAGCAAATCCTTCTAACGAGACAAGTGCATTATCATCGTTTTCGGTAAGAAAGGTCTCTGTAATACCGATGATGTCATAGCAATAATCATTACAACGAGCTTCAAGCAAATGGAAATTTGTTTTTAATCTATTTATATTTATATGCGCAACAGAAATGAAATCCTTTTGTAGACAAAAATTGGAACGCGGCCGACCAATGCATCCTCAGTTGTGTTGCATCGTTTCAACTATTTTAGGAGACAGAGTGGGTAACGCTGATAAGTCTGCTTCGGAACGTATTGGTATGAATGGTGAAGATAGATTTGCCCGAATACATACAGTAAGGTTACGCACAACAAGTCTCAGGTAACGTTTAGCTGAAGCTACTTGTCTTGCTTTACGTTCTAACATGTATATTTCTTTAGGCCATACCGGAGAGACGTAGACTTTAGAATCACCGCCTACCTTAAACAACGTTTGAGCAGTGTGAATTTTGAGCGCCGAAGTATTCGTGAGACCGCGATCACGTACAATTGGCGACGATATTTGCACAACAAATGACCATGTATTATGCGTGGAATTTTGCATTAAATTTTGCTGCGAACTCCCGGGTAATGTTGCCGTATCGCTTTGAGAGCTTTTTTGTTTCCATACGCGAGCGTGAATTACGTGGTTAGTAAGTACACTGAAACCCATAGCGGCAAACACAGTAGAAACTATATCGGTTGCCGATGCATTTAGACTTGACGGAATGCCAGAGATTTTTATTTCGCATGTGTCGACAATGGTTTGAGTGTTATTTATATAGTTTATACCCGCTTCTAACCGATCAATGCGTCTATTAAAAAGAGCGATAAAATTTTTAAAATACGCCGGCGCTGAGTTATCAGTTTGGTTGCTGTTAAGCGACATTTTTATACAATTTAGAGAATCGGCAGGTATTTCTTCGACGCAAGGTAAATCGGTGCGAAGAGGAAGGTAGTCGCGAGAAAACAAGCGCCCAGCTGGGCCGCTGCGGTGTAGTTTTGACGTGTGAGTAGAAGTAGGGGTAAGAGGGGAGGAAGGACGTTTTGAGAGGCAAGTGTTAAATGCCGGGCGAGACTGAGAGTCTAAAGTAAGAATGTTACTGGGAGTTGACGATGGAGGGGATAGGTAAGGGGACAAGTGAGGGGCGGATAGTGACGTCTTACTAAATTGTTCGTTAACCGATGTACAACACCGAATTAGCTGGTTTGATAAGTCTAATGGATTTACACAACTAGAATGTATTAAACCGCCGCAATTTGAGCACGCTACCGTTTGACTCGTATTAAGCGATATTAATTCTTTACATAAGCCGCAAGCAGATTTTGACATACTCCTTCAATACATTAGATTTATGAAAACAAGCCCCAATTCATAAGAACTCGCCTTCAATAAGTAATGATCTAACATATGGCACTAGTCGCGACGCGATACGAGATAATAGTAAACTAATCACTAATCACAAGATGGCGGAATTGAGTGCGACGTTGCCAAATGTAGTAAATAAACACGTAGTAGCATAACCTTAAACTACACTTAACCTATATGCACATTTAGTTAAAACTAATATAAATCTTTGAATTTGAGTGCACCAAAATGTTCATTTCACTAATTTCAGGTCGCGATGACTTGGAGTGAATGTATAGGATGACTCTGGTAGATGCTGATAATAATGATTATCGGATGTATTGATCTCCTGTTGTGATGAATATGGCGATGAGAAGACTGTCACTGAATCAGTAGAGCCTTCAGAAATCGGTCACTCCTGGCTCATTTTTTTCAAAAACTTATAGAGAAAATAGCTCAAGCTCGAGAGCCGACTTGGAGGGCCAATTCCTGAAAAGAAGGAATTCCGGGGAGTACAAAGCATAAAATAATAGCCGAAAAAATACGGAGCTCAGGAAAGGCGTCCATTTACTCACCCAGAGAGAGAGATTTGGTGTTGCGCGGGGCGAGTGCGGAGTCAGCCCCTGCTTGCCGCGTATATACCACGTGACCGGGAGAAGTCCCTGTTGTTCATTGTCGGGTACCTCCGTGTAACCTTTTTAAATAAATGCTTATTTATTTTATGTTAATATAACCGTCGCGTTCTTAATTATAAATCAACCCGCAATCAATATTCCGATTTCCGCTTTTCCCGCCACGTGTGTCGGTACGTAGGAGATCGTCCAATCTCCGCTACCGTGTCCCGACGGGTTAATTTATTAACCCACGGCGACGATTAAGACGCGTTCTTCTGGCCGTCGTCCCTGTAGAAAAAATAAATAAATTTTAAGTGGAATTAAGACGAAATACCACATTACAATCTTAAATAGTGAAAATCAGCAATTTCTAACCCGCTCTCTGAAAACCAAATACTGTCTAAAAGATGTCTTTTTATAGTCAGAAACTGCCTAAAAATAAATAAAGTTGGTCTAAATCATTAAGATCACTTATAGTCAAAATATCTGGGAAAAGTGCCCGAAATATTAATAGAAAGGTATATTTGTTGCCTTATAACGATGAATCTATTAGCATGATGAATGTTTGCAAAAAAAATTATGCACTTACCTTGTAGTGGTTGAAAAGAATCTCCACTTGTTTCAGTATCCATCTAATCTCCTGTAAGTTGCTAAAAATACAAATATTATTATACAATTATAAAAAATTAATTTTTAAACATTTATAATGCTGGAAATTCAATTTTTCAACCACTTTAAGGATTATAATACTAATCTGAAGAATTACTATAAATATATTAACATTATTATTACAATGACTGAAGATATGTATTTAATCCAAAAAATATATCAACAAATTAGATCTGAGATTATAATGATTAATATTATTAATTGACAGTGACAAGCTTGTGAAATTCAAACAATGCATTGCTGAATAATAATAATAATAATGTTGATACTTTTATAGTAATCCTTCAGAATAGTATTGTAAATCTTAAAGTGGTAGTAAAATTAAAAATCCAGCAATATAAATGTTTAAAAATTAATTTTTTATAATTGTATAATAATATTTGTATTTTTAGCAGCTTACAGGAGATTAGATGGATACTGAAACAAGTGGAGATGCTTTTCAACCACTCCAAGGTAAGTGCATAATTTTTTTTGCAATCATTCATCATGCTAACAGATTCATCGTTATAAGGCAACAAATATACCTTTCTATTAATATTTCGGGCACTTTTCCCAGATATTTTGACTATAAGTGATCTCAATGATTTAGACCCACTCTAGAAATTTATTTTTACTATTTAAGGTTTAAATGGCTTACAAGAGTGTGACAGCATATATATATATATATATATATATGACTTTAAAAGAATTTTTTTAATGAAAAATTCAGAAATTTTTACAAAAAAAGTCCTGTTTATGTTTTTAGTGAAAAATGCAACCCCTGAGAGCCTACAAATTCATGAAAATGGGCACAGAATTAAAAAAAGTGCTAAAAAAACCGTGTTTCTGGTACACAGTTTAATGTTGCCCCGGCCATAGTCACGTAAAGACGGTTTAATAGAGAAACTTTTTAAGAGTTTTAATTAAATTATTATGGAATAAAACGCATGATTGTCGAAGCTTATACTCTTGGTACGCATGCATATTGTGCCCGATCATCGGGAAATATACATTGCGAAAACGGATCGCGTCTGGTATATTTTGCTTCATATCTAACAATAAATAGCTAAGTGGTGGCGTACACGCATCCATGTAAGCTTCTTGCAAAAATTTAGGATCTTCGGGATATACCTACTCGCAAGATGTAAAACTTGGACACAATCGCGAGGATTTTTAAACAGTACAATATAATTTGAATTTAATGACAAATCGCGCTGATTCTGACCTCTGTAAAAAATATTTTGGGTAATAAAAATAACACTCAAGTTTTTGTAGTGTGATCCCTTGGTAAATAAATCGAGCACACAATTATTTGACGACTCGCGCATTAAATCATGGAGAATCAATATTTCCTTTTTTTGACTATCGTAAAAGTTGTCGGTCGGTTGCGGTATTCCCTTCGTGTATTCAATTTTTTGATTATCGCCCGATTTAAAGACTGTGCGATACGATAGTAAAACAGAATTCGATCAAACCGAACATCACACATTTGCGGTAGATCTTTAAGTAATCGTTTCACGAAAACCGATTTACCGGCCATCGTTGGGCTGGCACATATGCATGTAAAGGGACGTTTCCACCGCGTGTCCATTTTCAAAACTGAATGATGTTCTCCGTACAATACATTTTTAACTAAAAAAGCATGCTCTTCGCGGACGGGGGCGACGGCGGAGGCGCGGCATCGCGGACCCGTGTTAGTTAGACTACCGCGTTGTATTCAGCTATTTCAATGCGCAGAATGTACAAGCTTGATCCTCGTGGCGGTTTAGCTAGCTTTGGATGCGGTGATCAATATTATTGATTTCATCTCCCGCTGCTCTCTGTAAATGCTAATGGATGGGCAAAAATAAAATGTGGTAAAAACAAGATAAATATATTTTTACGATTTTTTATTCAATAAAAGTATACATGTTAAGATATTTACATATTTACGCTACATTTAACTCGATTTATAACCGTATGGTACAGATCGGTGTTTCGAGATATAACGCCTTCTTTTAATACAGCATTGCATGTTTTTGATTCGCTGCAAGTCAAAATTTCATGCACTGCAGCTTCGAATGGAATAAAAATTAACCGTTATTGAACTTTGATTGGTATTTAAATTTAAATCAGGCTTATTTTCACACATGTTCCTTGTAGTATGTACGTACCTTTGCCGTACCCCGCCCACTCATCGGTCATCCCACCCAATATATTATTTATAAGGGGTTCGTATTCACGCGAGTCGCTTTCATTTTCTCTCACAAATATACATTAATCTGTATCACAATACAACAGTTTTTCTCCGAGTTGTTCCATATATTTATACAATTTTAAACGCGCTTGATCTGTTGTATAAGCGGCTATAACAACATTGTTATTCGACGACGGTTCAACAGCCTCTTCTCCGTATCGCCAATTCACGTACATAATCTCGTCGTTTACGGGTATAATACAAAATACTTCTTTATCGTGTGCAGTCATTAACTCTAAAAATTTTTGTCGCGTTTTTACAACAGTGGTCTGTTTTAAATTTAATCGTTGACCGAATTTACCCCACTGCATATTTAACATAAATTTTGAAACGGCTCTTAATTCTGAATTACGCTGTATTTTAGCACGATCCAACTTTATGCCTTCATTGCGCTCGTAATCTTGCAAAAATTGAAAAATTGATGCCTCGTCAATACATTCAGCAGGGAAACCACTGGCTTCTTGCTTGATTTTCAACAGTGTATCGACGTACACATGAAAAAAACCTCCTTGCACACCGTCAAATTGTATAATTTCGTAATGCCAGATTATATATATCTCGGTTATGCGGTAACCGAGTTCGACAGCTTTACGCAATTCATCTACTACCCACGTTCCCGAAAACTTACGGTCCGCAACGGAATCGTGATTGCACTCGTCGGCATTCATTTGTTCGCAGCGAGAGCGGCACAGTGCAAATAATAGACGACCGTGCATTTTAACTGGTAAAATAGTAGATACAAATTGAGTGGAGGTAAAATTTTACATTTGACGAGGGCTTCAACGGGTGTAAGTTCATTCAAGTCGGTACCCGTTAATTCGCAACACTCTTCACCCATCAAAATTCGTGGATGTAGTATTTACCTTTCTTACAAATAAATGGGTAAAGATAACAAATATCCATGTATTTAATCTTTTCTCCCTGTGCAATTTCATAAAAAGGTACAATATTTTCAGTTCAACCCCCGAAAAACGCGTCGCGCGGATTGAGCATTATTTTATGAATTAACGGGTGCGGTCTTGCGATCTTAAGTAAAGGTATATTTCTGGGTTTGATCGTTTTAATTTATCAAACTCACATTCCCAAATATGTCGTACCTCCTATCCGAATTCACGCATGTTCCTGAGTTTAATTTGTGCATTTTCGTAGACTTCGTCAAATGAGCGACCGTAAAGTAGTTGTCTATCGCGTGACTTTGAAGCACGTTGGGCATCCGTGAGTGTAACACCCTTCAGATTCGAATACAATTTCGAAATTACAGACGGTAAATACCCGTCAACAAAAAACCCTCTTTTAACCTAAACTACCATGGTTTTTTCTTTCAAAAATTGTTTTTGGTACAATAGCGAGCACGCACTAGCAATCGTAGTTGCTTCTGTAAATGGGTATATATCCGCGATGTCTGAAAAAATAAACGCCAAGCTTGCACGTCGTAATATTTCAACATCCATACGGCAATATTCTAATATTTCACACTTGAAATCGAGAACAATGTCTCGTGCTTTTTTTAAATTATACCACTCTAAAACTCTTCACGCTCGGTTGTCGATATTGAATCTGGCGAATAAAAAGACTCATCGGGCAATGGACCTATATCATTTTTGTTTTGTAGAGTGTTAAATAAATGTAGAAAGTGTCCCTTCTTTGAACTTGGTGGTAACCCAAATGTTTGTGGTAAGACACTGAGCTTCATTTGAAAATAATTCAAACTATCGATAAAGCTAGTTTTACCACTCTGAATTAATATTATATTTTTTCCGTTTAAAATTACATTGGGTAAAACATTTTCACGATTCTCAACTAATTCACGCAAGAAAAATTGTGTGTTGAAACTACGAGCATTATGTGCAATGCAGACAATTTTCCGAAAAACTGTATTTTCTCGCAAAAACAACTCTGTAAATTCTGTCACCGGATTCTCCCAAAAAATATGTTCGCGCATTCTGCAAGTTGTGCAAATATCTTTAATATTATCTTTATCCAGGCAGTTTGTGCAAATGTTGCGCGCAACGCATGAAGTTGGAAAGTGCAAACGAGTAGTTTCATGATTGCGGTATGAGGTATCTTGTTGTGTCTCAAAATCGTAAAAAACGTATAAATATTTTCCATTTTTCTTATTCATACCATACAATGGCGACATGAAACATAATTCATTATACGAATCCTTACTTTTACATCCTACAGAGTAAGAAACTCCACATTCGTGTTTCCCCCGATGTACATGTACAAGATTTTTACAACCACATTTTTATATCACATATTTTAATTAATTTGCAAATTTTTTTATTATTTACTTTATAAGTACCATCAGCTTTATGGTTTTTGAAACAGTTTTCACTGAAAAATGTTCTTGAGCAATCTTCGTATACTCTACTCCTTTCTTTTTTATAAGGTGGTGAAACATAACACGATGCACAAATAGCTGAATACGCATGCTGATCAATATATTTATAAGATTTGTTGCATGAAGTGCAAAAATAATTATTTTTGGCTGCCTCTGTTAAATTTAATATCAAATCAAAACGTTTCATTTCCTCGTCGTATCGTACAATAAATTAAATTCTTTTGTCGGTGTTGTTTCTCGTTCGTTATGACGAAGCAAAGTTTTACGTCCATCAAAAAAAGGAGGTTCTCTAGACTCGAAATCACTTTTTTCGTAGATGACAATACCTATATCACGCGCCGCATAATAATTTTGGAATTTTTTTAGTTCCTCAAGACCGCAACCGTTATCAGGTATATTAACCGAAAAATTCATTACAAGTGCTAAAGCCTGTTCTTTTTTATATGACCTACGCCCGTCTCTAATTAATGTCCACATTTTCTTTATTTCAGGTCTGATGTCGCATTTGGTTAAAATAAAAACTTCACCGGCGACCAATGCACAAGGTAAACATAAATGATCACCATTATTGATGAATAAAAACGAACGTTGACCAGCAACATCAACGGTTAAAGGTTTTTTAGCGCAACCCTTACCTCTTGGTACATTTACGTACGTAGCTTCTTAAATAAAATTCTCGTCTACCTGAAAATTCGCGTTACTTTGGACAAAAATTCCTACTAACTCCAACAAATCATTGAAAAAAAGCATTTATTGCATAAATAACATTCCCGCAGAACCGTGAACGAAATTGTTGCTGTTAATTGAAACCCCTATTAATTCATTTTTCCCATTTTTTGAAATAAGATACGTATGAATGTCTTTCATAACAAGCTCCAATCAAACAAGTCGTCGACACGAAATTTTCTTATGTGACGATTTTCTTCGCTTAATACGATAAATCGTACACCGGGCGGTTGAATAGAATTATTGGTCTCCTCCTCGATAGCTGTATCGGTACTACTATCTCCGGTATCGGTCCTAGAATCATTCTCTAGAGTATTACGCGTACCACCACCTATCTGTACGGTTGTGCTAAGTTCCACCTCCATTTGCCTATCACGTGAGTATGCTTCGTCTTCGCTTTCAATATCGCTTTCTACAGCCGCGCTATACCCACCCCGAAACATAACCCACACTTGACTGTCGCATTCATACTCACTATCACTTACGTCACCCTCGTAGTCAATGCTCGCTCGACTGTTGTCCTTGGATGATTCTTCAACTTCTGATCCATCGCTTGAAGAGTCAGAGTAGTCGACTAGTCGAAGAACAAGGTTTACGCAGAGCGTACGTGAAGCTGAAAGTATTACAAATAATAATAATTATATAAATAAACACAAAAATGTAGTCATTTAAATTAATTTTTATAACAGAGTTTTTTTTTTAATGTTAATAATTAATGATAGTTTTAATTTAATTAAAATTACTTTTTATGGTTCCGATGGTCCGTTAAAACTCTCGTGAAACCGTTCAAAGAGCACACTTGCCGTTAAAGTTATTTGGAAATCGTACTTCGATTTCCAATAACGACAGGTAAAATAATGATCTTTCCTGAAATGGACCGCGGAAAGAAAATAATGTGTGAGTTCGCGTGAGCCCGTATACTTATATACGGCTCATAGGATAACGGAGGAAAAACTATATGCTACGGTTTTCAATCTATAAATCAACACGATTTGAGGTGTAACTAAATATCAACAGTTTTATTAGTTATTAGAATCAACTGTGTTATATAATAAATATAAAACAAATATCGTTCGAGGTCAGCGCGCGCACGAGAGTTGTAGTAGTCGTAATCGTAGGCTCAACGCGGGGAGAAAAGAGGAGTACGCGAACTAACTTTCCTAAACTATGAACAACCGCGATAAAGTTAATTTATTAATATATTCGTGTAAGCCGGTCCGATAACAGCCGCACGTGTCGACACGAAATCTCTCTTCGTTCCGGTCGTCCTGCGCGTGCAACCGCTCTCTCACGAATTGCCGATTTTCGTTGCGCGAGCATCGGCCGTTCGAGACGTTGGCTATATCTATTTCTATATAGTGCTCATAATTACACACCGAATTCGTATAATGGTAAATAATATCACGTACCATTACATATCCCTGCCAAATTCCGCATACCGGGTATGTGGTATCTGTACCAGAAATACGAATGAAGGATAGGATATAACGACTCGGGTACAACAAAGAATGAACTCACTCAAAAGAACTACATTGGGAGTAGAAAAATATATGTTATTGTATGATAAAAAAAAACTATGTACATTATTTACATTGGGATACCGTACTTCACTCGTACCCCTGCCGGTGCCGCTGATTCTCGGGGTACCTCTCCCGCTTCTGACGCCGGATCTCTTTGTGCTTAAACTCGCACGGACAGTCCTCCGGATCGAGGACCCCCCACTCTCTACAAACGGAGCACTTCGGCTCGGACTCTCTCTTTGGCCACGGAGTTCTACCCTCCAAACTAGCCTGAGCGCGCTCTTCCTCCTCACGAGCTCTATCTAGCCGGCGATGTGCCTCCTTGGCCTCTTCCTCGAGTCTGAGCCGATCTTCGTGGGTCCTCCGAGCGGCTTCTTTGCGTTTTGACCGTTCCTCGACACGAGCTTCCGCCGCTCTCTCTCTCCGGTCTGCCCTCATGGCCGATACCGCTTGGCGTTCCGCCCTACGGTAGCCAACGATGGCCTCCCAGGGACCACTCTTATCGGAGGCTTTGGGGAATTTCGCCTTAAATTGGTCGAACAAGACGAAGGCATGGTTTTCGGCGATTGACGTGGCCTTAAACTGAAAGTTGAAGCCTCACTCTGATCCGGAGCACTCATCCCCGGGCGTCGAAGGGGAACATACTCCTCGTCCTTCTCCTGGAGCTGGTTGGGGAGCCGGACCTCGGGCTCCCTGGGCCGCAGTTCAGCCCCGACCCTGGACGACGGTGGACCTGCCGGAATCGTGCCTCGAGCCTGAGACAGCTCCGGCTCGACGATTAGGCCGCCCGATGGATGGACGGGTACTTCATCCGGCCCGTCTTCCTCGATTACCACCGCATCTCGGTCCCCCTACCTCCGCCGTCTCTCCTCCAACTCATCCTTCACGGCCTGGTCCACGGCTGTGGTGATGCCATTGAGAAGCTCGAGTGTCTGGGGCTCGTTGATCTCGCTTTGATTGAGGCGGGCCACCAACTGCTCTAGCTGCTCGCTGTCGAACTGAATCAGCATCTAAACAAACAGATACGAATTGTCTGGGTCGTCCCAAGCTCAGAGTGAATTCCATTAGCTCAACTTAACTACCTATCGCTATGTCGTACCTCGCGGTCGACCTCTACCTCGTTTAACTTGTCCACGGGAATTTTCATGAGAGACAACATTCGCACGGTTTAGCGGTATCGCATCGACCCTAGCATGTTTCCGCGGCCTACCTCTACCTCGTTTAATAGGAAACGCGTTTTTGGTCGGATTACCGTCATGTTCCTCGCATCGAACTTCGCTCGCTTGCGTCTCGCCGTTCGAGACGTCTTCGCTCGCAGGAACCGTATTAACAGGTTCCTCTTCCAGCGTAGGTTGACCAATCTCGATGTCGTTTACTTCTCCGTACTCATCCCCGTGATCTTCGGACAAGTACGGTTTGAGATACTGTACGTGACATTTCTCTTCATTACCTCGGGCATCTTGTATCTTGACGGTGTTCGGACCGTAGCTATGAACTACCAAATATGGGCCAACGTATTTCGGGGATAACTTGGCCGAAATACCTTGAATACTGGATGAAAAGCATGAACGGCTTCATCCCGTTGAACTTTCTATCGCTGTATTTAGAGCGAATACTAGATCGGGGAGTTTCTCATCCCATGTATTGTGCTTCTCTGTGATATAGGATGCAATCATTGTCTTCAACGTCATATTAGCACGTTCTACAGGATTAGCCTGAGCATGAAAAGGAAGAATCGTCGTATGGAAAACTCCTCGTTCCACTAACAAGGGAAGTACATGACCTCCGGGAAACGGATCTTATCCTAACTTTGGTATGTAGTTTATAATATAAAAATGTGAAGAAAGCCAAGTTATCTCTTGCCAATGGCCACTTTTATGAGAGTTATTCGACATCTAATAATAATATCAATAAAAATTACTTTCAATTTGATCGCTTACAACTCGGAAACAAATAAAGATAGGCACTCAAACCATAAACCGGAAGAAAGTTGAGTTCTAGTAGATACGGTTTGAAAAAAAAGAATTGTTTAATTTGGAGCAAAGTTATAAAGAAAATAAGAAATTGAAGAAATCTTAACCAAAATTTAATATAAAAATTTATTGTTTCTTTTGGCCTAATAATCTTTAATTTCTCATTTTTTTTTATAACTTTGCTCCAAATTAAGCAATTTAAGCTTCTTTTTTTTTAAACCATATCTACTTGAACTCAACTTTCTTCTGGTTTTTGGTTTGAGTGTCTATCTTTGTTTGTTTCCAACTTGTAAGCGATCAAATTGGAAGTAATTTTTACTGATATTATTATTAGATGTCGAACAACTCTCGTAAAAGTGGCCATTGGCAAGAGATACATTGGCTTTCTTCACATTTTTATACTATAAAAGACATACCAAAGTTAGGATAGGATCCGTTTCCTGGAGGTCAAGTACTCCCCTTGTAAGTAGTCATCCATGAGTTTATTTTTAAACTCAGTTCCGTTGTCTGACAGAAACACCTCTGGGGTACCATAACGTGTGATGGCTCGCTCATGCAACTCTTTTACGATGGTCCTAGCATTAGCTTTCCGAATCGGGACCGCCTCGATCCAGCGCGTAAACAAATCCTGAAAGACTAATAAGTATTCGTATCCGTGTATTGATCGCGGAAATGGGCCAGTAACGTCACCTGCTACAACTTGCCATGGTTTCTCTATCACTCGTCTCCCCATTAAACCCATGGGAGGACGTTGCTCCACCTTACCCTGTTAGCCACTCTAGCAAATGTCTTTTCCCTAAGTGTCCAGCAGCCGGATCATCATGACACTCACGGAGTATGGCTTGCCGATGCTCTTCTGGTACAACCAGTTTCCAAGCGTCTTGATCCTCCATCACGTCGTCTAACTTGATCTCGACGCGATTCGAATACAAATTGCCTCCTATTATCTTCCATTCCGGAAAATCTCTAAGTCGTTCTGTCACGTCTTTCAGCCATGAAAGGTACCAAGGATCTTTCGTAGTTTGGCTCCAAGTAACTGAAGCGATGGTCGGCTCGTCTTCCTCATACATGCGAGAAAGTGTATGTACTCAATTGTAAAATTATGAGACTGGAGTTCTAATGCCCACCTGGCGAGCCGACTCGTTGGATTGTGTATATTACACAGCCAACGAAGACTACTATGATTGGTTATAACCTTAAACTGGTAACCCTCAATATATTGCCGAAATTTTCTAATCGCCCATACTACGGCCAGGCCTTCCAGGACCCCCGTCTTAGCTGGATCAGGCCTTATCCCGTCGCGATTGACCCGTACACCCAAGTATCTTACTTCGGATTGACGGAAAACACATTTTTCTCGGTTTAACAATGATATCGTCGAGATGAGAGTAAGAATTCGGTTCGAGAGTAGATCCAATCACCTGGTCTATCATGCGTTGGAACGTTGCACCTGCATTTGCCAACCCAAAGGGTATACATGTAAACTGGAACAAACCCATTCCAGGTACCGTAAATGCTGTAATCGGGCGCGATTCCATTTGCAGAGGTATTTGGTGATATGCGCAGTTCATATCTATCGTAGATATATGTCGGGCTCTCTTGAGTTTGCGTAAAATATCTTGCATAAACGGCAAAGGATACGCATCAGGTTTGGTCAAGGCGTTGACCTTCCTGAAATTAATGCAAAAACGTTTTGCATTTTCGTCCTTCTTAGCCATCACCACTGGATTGGACCAACCGCTATTAGACGGTTCTATAATACCTGTCTTGAGCATCTCTCGAACTTGTCGATGCATCTCCTCTCGAATTTTATTCGAGGCGGGATAATACCTTTGTTCGATCGGCCGCGCTGAACCGACGTCGATAACATGCTCAACATCGTATGATCGGCCGATCTTTAGCAAAGTACTGGACAGCACTTGATCCAGAAGTTCACGCAGTTGTTGGCGCTCATCTTCTGTCGCGTCGGCCACACTCGCTGACGACAACGAAGCGTGACCACTCTTCATACTTGCCACTTCCAGCTATAGGAATTGGGGTGACCCTTTGAAGTATAAACAGTCGGAATCTGGGTATAGAACTACTCGGAATGCTCGAATGAAATTCACTCCTAAATAGCATTCCGCTTCTAAATTCGGCATAATTGCAACCCGTATTTCTCGCGTGTCTTTACCAATGGTAAAAGGTAGCATAACGTGTCCACACAAATGGTGTGTGCTACCATCCGTAAGCTTAGCACTACCCGCTTGCTTATCGAGAATGGATCTGCCAAGCGCGGTTGCCAACTGCAAAGCGTTCAAACCCATTACCGTAATTAATACACCTAGATCAAACAACGCTCGGATCCGGTATCCACCGATATCGATTTGACACCAGCAGCGCGTCTTATCTTCTGGACTATAAACTCGCTGGTTTGGTTCCGGAGTAATCTTACTCGTAACCGGATCCTTCCTACACTGAGAAAAAAAAACGTTGCGTTTACTTAAAACTTCAGTAAATTTAACATTAGTCAATCGCGTGGACTTAACTGTATTGTCCGCGTTTGTCGTTATTCGAGCGAAAACCCTAAATCACCTCTAACTTTTTTTCTATTGCATATTTTGACCTCAAATTTTGTACACATCTTCTTTAACATATTTCGAATAATACTGCAATTCTGTTTTATCATTTTTTAAAAGTTCCCCACTCGGTTTTTTTCAATGAAGAAATAGTAGTATATTAAAAAATATTTATTTATTATTTATTTATTTATTTATTAAACCAGATAAAATTACAACATTATGAATATGCCGCAATTCCTACAGAGTTAAATTAATTTATCTGTACGTAGGTCTGGCAACTTAAAACTGTAAACTTAAGACTAATACTTAAAACTAAACCTATAACTAAAGCTTAAGCTTATAAACATAACAAACTAAATTCAGCGAAAACAGCACCCCTTAACAAGTATAACTATTATACAAGGTAGTGTTACTGTCTCGCTACCAATACTTAATCAACATTTGTATAGCTGTCGTATAACTTTCAGTTGATGCATTTCTGTCTCTTGCAAATATAATTTTCTCTATGCTGTTTAATCTGGCTGGGCAAGTAAGTCCCACCGCGCATGTAACTCTAAAGTGTGGAAACATTTCTTTATGTTGTTTAGAGGAATCACATTTACAGGTAGATGTAAAAATTATGTCGTCAATAACTACTAGATCTTTGTATGGTGGTTGTCGTTTCAATAGGGAAACCGAGTTAGTAAAAATTTGCTTCCCTCGTATTCCTCTATCAAAATTGCTTTATTCGATCCTATGTAGTTAAGATCACCATAAGACATACGAATGGCATTATGCTGTAGAACCTTTTTGCCCGCTGAATTTACAACTTTCATTTTTTTACTATTTTCGTTAGCTATATTGTCATTTTTAGAGAAAACTGTTTCAATAGGGATATATTTTTCTTCTGATTTTACTGATGCTTTCACAAATCTTATATACTTAAAAGTTGAAGAACAGCTCTTTTTATCCCATTCGTTGTCTTTTACAAATCCAGTAACATTTTTATCGTTTTGCTTAATCTTATTTGTAGTTAGAACCCTCACCTTACTTATCGCTAACAGCTCAGTAGGATTTAATTTATTATCAACTTCTCGTTCATACATATGTTTTATCTCTTTGGCTAATTTAATTACATTGTTTAAATTGGTTTCATCCATTCTATAAATCATTTTTTTCCAGTTATAATTCGAAATACGCCGATGTGATCGATTATTACTTAAACAACAAAAATTATTTGCACAGAAGTATGTTCTAATATCAAGAAACAATTTGTTAAGCAAAACAAGATCCTGTATATTTTTTGTTTACAATTTTTTTTATGTGTTTTATGGTACTTTAGACATTTTGTAATAAGGCAGTAAGGGATTAGTACTAGTAATGTATATTCTGTAATTTTTTCAAAAGGTTTCATTAATTAGATTCTGAGATATGGTGAGTTGAAAATAAAATAGTTTTTTTAATCGGCCGAGTCGGTGCGTCGAGTACCCGGGCGAATGTTTTTACTCGGGGATACTATTATGAATGTCGTTCACAATACTTCCACAATAGCTAAACTCGACGATCCATCCATACTCGCGAACGGTATCGAAACATTTAAGTTAAATTTACGGAATTCTTCAGCAGCAGTAACCGAGCGGCGGCTTTCTGCAACTTACTTAACTGATTCGGTAATTTTAACGCTTTTTTTTCTCAGTGTAACCTCTTCGGGGTCATTTGTCATCAAATCTTCTTGACGCCTCTCTGCATCTTGACTGCCTCGAGTTTTGAGGATTAATACCGCTTCTCCGGGGACTACCTCAATCTCGGGACCAGCGGCTGTCCCATCTAGCCGCTTCCCCGTGCGTTTTTTGCACAATCAGGACACGTCCTAATTGTATAGCCCAATTTGGCAGCATTAAGTCTTCTTCTGCGGGAGGCAGCCGATATAGCTTTTCTCGCTCGAGTGTTTGCTCGGCGTCCAACGCCAATCGACCTGGTTTCAACTCTCTTGAACAACCGTTGAAGCTGAGGTAGCATATTGCGGTACAGATGATCTCACTGGCTCCGCTCATCGGGAATAGGCTTTAGCTTACGCATTATCGCAATCGAGCAGGTAATGTAATCTCTTACCGGCTCATCTTCGCCTTGCGTGCGAGCGTTAGACTCCTCGATGAGCCGTTGTTGATAACTCTGGCCCATCCCGTACCACATCTTGGCATATCTTACAAAATCTTGCCATGAGTGCCATCTATCCTTCACGTTCCGATACCACGTAGCTGCATTATCGGTGAGATGCTCTGACAAGGACGGTAACACCTCGTCCTCGCTGAGGTTGGGGAGTATTCTGCAAGCCTCTACTCGCGCAAGAAACGCTTCAATACTCTGGCTTGACGCAGTTGTGGATTGGCCGGTTACGTTTGAGTCCATTCGACTAGGGTAGGGAGAGCTCGAATATGGAGGCTGACCTTGTCTCCATATCTCACCCTTCCCCAAAGCTTCTCTAGCAGATTCTTGAGGCGCTTGAGAACTATCGATCTCTACCTGCACTTATCGTGGTCTTCGTCCGTATTGTCCAGTGTATGGTACATATACGTATCCTGGAATCGAACATGCTGGTTCGGCTCTCGATTTCTGTTGGCGGTCGTTCTCTGTGTACTATCGCGGGCGTAGAAGTCTGTTTTCAAAGCATACACTTAAGCCTCCAAATCTTTCACCCGTGTTGACAAGATGGCCTGTTGTTTCAACTGCTCTGTCAACATCGCAGCAAACGTTGCTGGTATCTCGAACGGTGCGCCGTCTGTAGACACTAGCGTGATTCACTCTTCTCCATTAGCTTCTTGGCTAGAGATTTCGGATTGTTGATCCTCTGCATGCTGATCTACCTCAGTATTTGCATCTGTTTCTTGCCCCACAAGTGTTGCAGGCTATAGGCTTGGGGACACCATCTTTCCGCTTATCTTTATCTCCGACATTAGACTTCTCGTCACTTCTTGACGTATGACCATTCGATGACTGTCGATCAGGACTCTTACGACTTCTCTTCCTCTGTTCCCACTTGCTGTTCCCACTTGCTGTGCACTGTGGGTCTTCTTGCTTTGAGATACATCATTGTTGTTTCCTACCCCAGCTGTATGGCAACTCGCTTTCACGGATTTTAACGTGTCCTCAAGAATCTTTGTGAACCGTTCCACAAGATCCGGTTGGGTCGGTTCACTCGTTTCCTTGGCTACGCTTGCTACCTTGGGTTTAGCGTTCGGCCGCTTCTTATTCCTCGACTTACATGCTAATTCAGGCTGCATGAAGTCTTCTTCTGCGGGAGGCAACCGATATAGCTTTTCTCGCTCGAGTGTTTGCTCAGCGTCCAACGCCCATTGTAAGAAACTCTCAATCGACCTGGCTTCAACTCTCTTGAACAACCGTTGAAGCTGAGCTAGCATATTGCGGTACAGATGATCTAACTGGCTCCGCTCATCGGGAATAGGCTTGAGCTTACGCATTATCGCAATCGAGCAAGTAATGTAATCTCTTACCGGCTCATCTTCGCCTTGCGTGCGAGCGTTAGACTCCTCGATGAGCCGTTGTTGATAACTCTGGCCCATCCTGTACCACATCTTGGCATATCTTACAAAATCTTGCCATGAGTGCCATCTATCCTTCACGTTCCGATACCACGTAGTTTGCATTATCGGTGAGAAGCTCTGACAAGGACGGTAACACCTCGTCCTCGCTGAGGTTGGCGAGTATTCTGCAATCCTCTACTCGCGCAAGAAACGCTTCAATACTCTGGCTTTTGTCTCCAGAGAATCGAACTCCCCACTTATGAACAATTGCGCCGACATCGCGCACTATCCCGGCCAATCTAGTTCTTTCATCCGTGTTGACAAGATGGCCTGTCGCTGCAACTGCTCTGTCAACATCGCAGCAAATGTTGCTGGTATCTCGAACTGTGCGCCGCCTGTAGACACTAGCGTGATCCATTCTTCTCTATTAGCTTCTTGGCTGGAGATTTCGGATTGTTGATCCTCTGCATTCTGATCTACCTCAGTATGTGTATCTGTCTCTTGCCCTTCTACATCTGGAACGTCCAGTGTAAGAGTCTGTTGTAAAACTTCTACAGCAGCTGGATCAGAATCCGGATCAGGTATTGTCGGATTCTGGGCAAACATAGCCTCGAACTAATCCGACTTCCGCCTATTTCGCCTTTCGCGATCCACCAACTGATTCGTTTCTTCAGCAAAATGCTGAGCCGTATAATTTCCCATTAACCACCGTTGGAAACGCTCGGCTCTCTTATAACTTGGGCCGTCAATTCGCATCTCCAATGATTTAAGGTGAGCGCTTATCTGTTCACCGGATTGAGTATCAATCCAGTTATCGATCTGATCAGTCATCGATTCTGCCATATTATCTTAAAACTATCGCCGATTTATTAACAGAAAAATAAAAAAAATGGCTTCCGCAGGTACCTGTGTAAGGTTTGTGTATTCTACACTAGGTGGCAACTACTAAATTATTGGGCCACTGTATTGAAGGATGTAATCTTTTCCCTTCTTAAATAAATAACTTACGCTCACCACTTTGAAACTTGCTTGTAAAAATATAAAAAAAAATTATATTTATGCTGCCAGGGCTAATCAGCGACGGAGGTGAACGGTGTGTCTGTAAACAAAGCACATGTAGTTGAAACAGTGGTGCTTGTGTCCATCGGAAGATATCATCGGTCACTGTAATTAGTCTAATAATTACAGTTTCCTGTCCTCCCGATGTAACCACCGCGATCCTCTTTACATCTTCGCGTCCCTAACGTTCCCTATAGTTCAGATGCCCGTGCCTCTCATGCACTGACAAGTGCACGAAACACACGCGCACCTGAACTGGCGTCACATTATAGTGACACGCCAAGCCACTGAGTCGCGGTGTTCGAAAAATGCACATGAAAAAATTTTCAGAGGTACACGTCTGGGATCGAACCCACGACCCTCGGTGTGAGAGTCGGGAGCTCTACCCATGAGCCACCGCGGCTCTTGAACAAATAAATTAAATTTCACTTTTAATTTAAATTTGTTGAAAAAAAAACGGATTATCCTCGGCTCTCGGTCACCAGCGCACGTAAATATAATTAAAAATAAATAAACTCATCAATAAATTAATAAATAAATTAATAAATCGATCAACAAATAAATTAATAAATAAATATATTCCTACCTAACTATACAGAATATCTAACGCAGTGACCTCTTACAATCGCGTGTTATATAACAAAAATCAAATACAATTTTTATTATGACACGAGAGCCTATACGCGTAGTCAAAATTATAATTTAAGCAAATTTCAAAAATCACACTCTTGCACAGGTGTTAACAATTTTATTAAGTCGGAAAAATTACTTTCGCTAATTTTCCGACTAACCTATAGGGAATCAGGGACACGTGTTTTTAAATCGCGGATTTCAAACAATTGTATCTAATGTAAACAAAAAAATCTGAAATTATTACAATTTATACATGTGTCAACAACTATAAAAAAGAAATTTTATTATTGTCGATTTCGGATTTCTTCCTCACAGAAACAAAAAAAAAACGAAGAAAATCCGATAAATTTATTTAAATTATTGTCAAACACAATAAGTTACTAATTGAAAATTAATTGCAATTCAGTTAATTCAATTGTCGACAATAATTAATACATTAGCCAACGTAACTAACGTATTAATCACCAAACACACGTAAATCCACCGAGCATACGTATAAATAATTCAATTCCGGTCCGTTTCAATCAACTATCCTAACGGCTAGGGACTTTATTCTTTACTTAGTTGGGCGCCATGTAACGGTGTGCTTGCCTAAGGGAAAAATTATCGAGTCGCCCGTATCATAACCACATAGTTCGTGACGTACCAATCTGAGTAGTATCGCCGACTTGGTATTTCGTACTCGATGCTTTTAACAGAATATATATCTATATATATATATATGATACGGGCGACTCGATGATTTTTCCCCTAGGCAAGCACACCGTTACATGGCGCTCAACGTGGGGCGAAAAGAGGAGTACACGAACTAACTTTCCTAAACTATGAACAACCGCAATAAAGTTAATTTATTCGCGGTAATTATCCCTCGCACGAGATGTAGTACCACTTACTTTTTATTCTATCCGAATTGCAGAGAACCTGACACTGAGAAACAGCCTTTTCTCTCTCTCTCTCTCTCTCTCTCTCTCTCTCTCTGCGCGCGCGCAAGGTGAGTCGCATTGCCGTTACTAATATTCTCTCCGTATTTTCACCTTCGCACTATTTCTCACGCTTCTTCCTGAGCTTTACAGCGCAGATCACAAGAGAGCGGACTGACTGCAGATTGCATCCTTTAATAAAGTTTGCCTTAGCAGTTGGTTTATCCGCCTCATTTTCTCAGTGTTATATATCGCCAACTTTGAGGTTACCTCTGCCAAGAGCGGCAATCAGGCGGCAGAAATTTTTCGCACATCGCGAGGGCGCCTCTCTCGGGCTTCACCGGCACTACGGCTGTCTCGGCTCCCCTCCTCTCTTCCATCATCTCGCCTCCGCACCAGCTGTGACATCACGCGCCACTCCAGCACTGAACTGCGTCGACATCGACCATCACTTTGACATCGACGTAATGTCGTCTGCGCGTAGCTGCTTCGTGTGTAAGGTGCGAATTACTCGAAAGGATTATTCGGAGGTATGTCCGTCGTGTAATAGCATTACTCATTCAAACGTTCGGCGTTGTTGTTATTTGGCGCGGGCATCTGTGGCCTTGAGTGCGAGTGTTAGTGGCGATTTGCACCGGGCAGGGGCAGCACCTGCCGGGCCGCGTACTGCGAGTGCGGCGACGAGCGCGATCGCGGCCGAGACTCTCGTAACTCCCCCCACCACATCATGCGCGAAACGCTTGGCCTCGCCCCCATCGCCATCTTTGACTCAGGTTGCTAAGCAACCTCGCGCAACCACACCTCCTGCTCCCAATGCGGAGCGTTCGGGCGGTTCTCGGGATGTCGTCGCGATGGCGGATACTCCTCCAGCGTGGTTTTCTAGTTTTGAGCGTGCTATCGTGAAACTAGTCGAGAGGGTTGAGGTTAAAGTTGACGGCGTGGACTCGCAACTCAACACATTAAGTGCTGAACTAAATATGTTACGCGGTCGCGTTGACACACTCGAGTCAAGCGTTAATGAACGTTTCGTTGAGGTGGAAACTCGTGTTGAGCATCTCGAGGTCAACGTCAATCGGCTTCTCGATCGTGATCCATCCTCGATTCCGGCAACTATGGACGACATCACTGGTCAAGATAAAAACTCTTGTGATCTCCTGTTCACAGGACTACCTATTGTCTCCACACTAAGTGATATTAAACTAATAGAGACTATCCTGGCCCGCATTAAACTTCCTCTGGTCACATCTCACGTCGTCGAGATCCGACCATGGTCGCCGCGCTCGACTAATTCCATCAACTCTTCTAACCGTAGCCAATCGATGAGCGAACCATCCGTTCCCACCATGACCAAAGGCTTGGTGTGTAGGGTTTCTTCACCCGCGGTCAGGGACCTAATTATTGAAAGAGCCCACCTTCTAAAGGGCGCGACAATCTCAAATGTATTCGGAACGGGAGGGGAGTCTTCCTTATTCATCAGACCATTGTGGCCTAAGTCGGTTCACGAACTATGGACGAAATCCCTACGTAAGGCAAAGGAATTAGGATATTTGCGTCCGATCATTAAAAATTATGTTGTCTATATGCGCAAGGAGAAAAAAAGAGCACTGATCCGCGTTAACTCCGAGGCTGAACTCCTCACTTTATCGTCAAACTCTGTACCTTCCTCCTTATGAGGGACAGCTGGTCAGACGTCTCTATCTCATTCACACATAAACATTCATTCCTTCTCTATCATTCATCTTAATATCAATCGACTTAAGACTCATTTTTCATCATTAGAAGCCTTAATCTATCCACAAGCCTATGATGTGATCGCTCTCACTGAGACCTTTTTAACAGAATCTGACTCCTCTGATATAGTAAAATTGCCTGGGTACTCCCTTTACAGACTTGATCGAGTGGGTAAGGAAGGAGGGGGTGTTGCTGTATATGTCAGAAATGAATATAAAGTAAATATGCTGGCTCATTCTGATAGGCTGTACTCAAACTCTCCTGAATTTTTTATTTTACATATTATCGGCAAATCGACTTCATTGATTTTGAGCGTGGTTTACAGACGGTCTGCAGCTTCTAACCCTACTGCTCTTTTCGAATCATTATCTGATATTCTTCCTTCCCATGGTCTTGCTGTTATCACCGGAGACTTCAATATTGATATGAAGTCTTCAAGTGCCGCGGCAGACATGATGAGAGCCAATATAGCAGCTCTCAATCTATCGCTCATTGATTCCGATCCAACTCACCATGCTGTCACGTCATCAGGTTTTTCACATACATGGCTTGATCTTTTCTTGATTAGCGATCCTTTGCCTAATTTTAATTATATTAAATCTACTACTCCTTTCGCCGCGGGTCATGATTACATAGCAATTCAGTTGCTGACTAATAGAGATCCGCCTAAAATAAAGAGGTACTGGTCGCGTGATCTGGAAGGGATTAACCTCCAAGAACTTACTATTTCTTTCAACTCCATTTTCAACTCAAATTCACCGCACTCACCTCAACTTCCATCTAATCCTCTTTTCACAAACCTTACAGAGTCGCCTGACCGGTTTTCGAACTCGTACCTGAACTTGACCTTAAATTCATCTAACTTGTCGTCCTGTCCTACGAACAACCATACATCCTACATTCAGTCGCCTAACTCATTTATCATCACTCACCACACGAATCCATCCAACATGTCATCATCTAACTTATTTTCCATACCTCATCTCAGTCACTCATCTAGCATGTCTTCACCTAATTTATTATTCACAACTCATAACTTCCACTCAATAAACCAGATATCGCAAATCACTGCGGTCTCTCCTCACGGTCATAACTCGCTGCTTCATAATCATAACTACTGCCATGACGTCTCATCCTCTCATCTCCTAGCGTCCATATCCCACCTCATGGTATCTGCTCTCTCAGCTTTTGACACCCTTGCGCCGGCTAAACTGGTAACGATTGGCAATAGATCCAAACCATGGGTGACAGCAGAGATTAGGGGTCTTATTAAGTCCAGGAATATTGCCTTCAAAACCTTTAGATCCTCAAACCGCATAGAAGATTACGAAAAATTCAAACTATTAAGAAACAGAATCTCTAATCTTCTCGACAGCAACAAATACAACTATCTTACAAACAAACTAAAAAATGCTGCAAATCCGAAAGCTAAATGGAGGGAATTGAAAAACCTGGGATTATGCACTAAGTCTAATCTGTCTCCATTGGATATTTTTACCACCCAGCAATTAAATAACCACTATGTCTCCATTTCGAATCGAATTCCGCCACTTTCACCTCTCTTTTTAAACTCAATTTATTCCTCAGTTCCCGACCCATCTAGTCCGTCCAAATTTGAATTCGACTCAATTAGTTCCCTAGGAGTTCAGCATGCCCTCGCTAACGCGAAATCGAGGGCAGTGGGGACGGACGGGCTGTCTGTGACAATGCTAAGAATGCTCGAGCCACAATTAGCCCCACGGCTTACAGCTTTATTCAACGACTTGTTGTCACTCGGTTACTTTCCTGATTGCTGGAAGAGGTCTATTCTCTTTCCACTGGCGAAGTCAAATAGGATCGAATCACTCTCGGATACCAGACCCATTGCTTAACTCTGCGAGGTCTCAAAACTGCTCGAGCGGCTGGTACATTTACAGCTGTCTCATTACTTAGAAACAAATGACAAACTGACTGACAGACAAGCAGGATTTCGCAGAGGTCATAGTACGCAGACTGCACTTCTAGGCGTTCTCGATGATGTCAGAAGGGCCATTGACTCACGCATGATCACAATTTTGGTCCTATTCGACTTCTCCAAGGCGTTCGACTCGGTGCCGCACGGTCCTCTGCTGCTTAAGTTGCGTGACATAGGTTGTTCGAACACGGTATTGAAGTGGTTTTTCCACTATCTAGTTGGTCGCTCGCAAGCGGTTGCGGATGAGTTGGGCGCCTGTTCGGACTGGCTTGGGGTAAATTCGGGCGTACCGCAGGGCAGTGTTTTGGGTCCTTAACTTTTTTCAATATTCATTAACGATCTTCCCGAAGTACTCGAATTCAGTAATTACATGATGTACGCCGATGATGCTCAGGTTTATTACTCTTTTCCCCCCGGGGAATTCGAACTAGGTGTCCAACGTATCACGAGTGATGCCAATGCGGTTGCATCTTGGGCTACCTTAAACGGCTTAAACCTAAATGTAAATAAAACTAAAGTGATGATCCTGGGCAGCAAGGCGTACATCTCGCGTATTGACCTAACCACTGCCCCGCGAGTTAAGCTATTAAACGACTGTCTCCGCTATGAAAACCAGGTGAAATCATTGGGCGTCTGGCTGCTGCCAACTCTGGACTGGTCCAAGCACGTTTTGTCTATCTCACAGAGGGTGCATGGGATTTTGCAGTCGTTACGTTTTGACAGACGGGCATTCTCCAGGAATACTCGTAAACACCTTGTCGAAACTTTAGTTTTCCCTCACTTCGACTATGCCTGTGCAGTCTACAACGACTTGGACCAGACCAGAAATTTAAAGCTCTAGAGACTACTTAACGCTTGCGTCAGATTTGTTTGGGGTAACCTACGTAGGTATGACCACGTGACGCCATATAGACTGAAGCTGGGATGGTTATCGGTGGAGTCGAGGCGGCTATTTTTCATCAGCACTCTTTCTTACAACATTCAGGCCCACAACTCACCACATTACCTCTCAGAACACTTTATCAGAATCAATAGCTCTACTGATCAACGTTTTTTATCTCGTCATCCTCCCAAACCGCTGTCCTATTTACCACCTCGTACTGAATCACTCCATAAGTCATTTGTCATCACTGCCACTAAACAACTAAACTCATATCCTTTTGTATCATTTGATCCGGCTCATTTCAACACCTTTAAATCATTCATCTTTGAACACCTCCTTCGTCTCGACTCCATCGCATGGGAAGATACAGTGAGAAACGAAAATCTAGTCCGTCCCCGTATAAGTGATTTGGGTGATTTAAGTACAATTAGGGAGATAGGCATACCTTCTAGCTTGTAATAAACCGTCGCAGTATTTATATTTTTTATATTTTTTAGGTCTTTGAATGATAAACTACTGCTTTTTGCGTTTTGTGTTTTGCGTTTATTTTGTTAATTTTTTTTTTTTTTTTTTATTTTTTTTTATTACTTTTATTGCGTTTTGCGCCTTACTCAACTTTGTTCAATTTTAACAAATTTTATGTTTTATCAATGCGCTTTTTTACTTGTTCATACTTTTATTTATACACTTTTATTATTATTTTTATTATTGTTATTTTTATATTGTTATTCTTGTATGTTATATTTTATTATATTATTATTATATTATTTTATTATTATTATTAACATTGTAATCAACGTATGTATACTTTCGTGTTTACGGGGTCTCTACCCCAAAAACCCAATAAAATATCATATCATATCTCTCTCTCTTTCTCTCTCTCTCTCTTTAACTTGCTCGTGTCTGCTCTGGAAACGGGATAAATCCTCCACCGCCGATTAATTCGCGTCGTACGTATATCAAATAACGCCACTAAAAGTCACACGGAAAAACTCTCGGAAAATATCCGTGTAAGCCGGTCCGATGACAGCCGCACGTGTCGACGCGATCTCTCTCTTCGTACCGGTCGTCCTGCGCGCGCAACCGCTCTCTCACGAATTGCCGATTTTCGTTGCAGGAGCATCGGCCGATCGAGTCGTCGGCTATATCTATTTCTATATGTAGCGCTCATAATTACCCACCGAATTCGTATAATGGTAAATAATATCACTTACCATTACAAATTTCAATTAAATAAACAGGGAAAATTAATATTCGTTTTTCGTCCTTGTAATATGGCCGACTCAGCACATGCACGAACCTCTTACCTGTACCGTGGATCCTTGTCTCGCCGACGGAAAAATGGCGGGACTAACTAAATTCTTTTCTACTAAATTAACCACAACCAAAAAGGGATAATTGAAATTATAAATAAATTTAGTAGTTCGAGTAATGGAACAATTAATTATTTATTCGTTTTATTCATTACCCTAACACAATATTATAAATTCTTACATCACAGACGAAGTCACGAATATCAACCAACATAGGAAAAATAAAATAGAATCTCAACGACAATTTTATATAATTAATCTCTTACATTTAATAATTGAAGGATCAACTTCCCATTAAATAATTAATCGCGTTACCGAACATAATCCACACACACCGTTATTACTATCACGAACAAAAGTAAATGTGGCCGGCGGGCAGTCCACTTACCGCTCGTGAGTCTTCACAATTAAATTATCCCAACAATATATATTTCCGCAATCAGTTTTCCTCAATAACGCTCCACAGAAAAATAGTTCCAACAATAACTCCAATCTCGATCTATATCTCTGCACGCGAAACTTCCACAATATCTCTCTTCATCAACAATTCTCGTAATTTTCTCGAAATACTCCTCAAATTATTAAAAGCACCGGCGTCACTTCTCACGGATCAGCTAGTAATGACCTCTCCTCCTTTTTCCGCTTTCTTCTTCCTTTTTTGTCATTTTCCATCAAGGCTGCCCGCGGCGCTGTCAACTTCCTTAATTTGAACATGGAACCCGCTTTCCATTATTGGCAGGTGAACAGGTGTTACCGATCGTGTTGCCACCTTTATTCCTTCCGTAGTATACGTTTGCATTTAGCGGCACGACTATTATAGTCAATCCCAAGCATTAACTGGGCTGGCGCCTCCACTTGTGCAGTTCGTACTCTTCTTCTCTCTCTCTCTCTCTCTCTCTCTCTCTCTCTCTCTCTCTCTCTCTCTCTCTCTCTCTCTCAAGGAGTTGATTCCGAGAGAGTCCCGCGCTTCGTTGCTTGGTGTTTATGTGGTAATTCGGACCCAGTGCAACTTCACGGCGATGACGTCTACGAGGAACGGAGCTTCCATCATTCGGAGGTGTAGCTCGTGCGGGTCGGCGTCTCGATCATCCGACGAATAATCTCTTCTGCTTCCACTTAGTTGGTGTTATGGTAAGTATTTATTTTTACTTTCGTCTCTCCAACACATGTAACAAACCAAACCCAATTTCCATTAACTCCTGTCCTTCTTATTTATTTATTTAACAATTTGGTGATTGAATGGCTCAGGCTTTCTTGTTACCCTTTTGTTTACTTTTTCCTAACCTCACTAATATCACATGTCAACCTTACCTCTAACCTATCCTACATAATACATCTATCATAAACACTTCCTTATTTAGTTTAAATACTTACATAATTCAATATTTATTAATCTGTATTTTCCCTACAGGTAACGAGTCCCAGGACTAGCGGAAGCCAGTGCCCAAGGAGTTGTCAACGTAGCCAAGCAGGAGTTTTCCCCTGACCAAGGGAGGGGGTATCGACAACAATTATACACAGGTAAGTTGTTTCAATAATAGTATTTCATGCTTGTTACTTACATTAATACCATATATTATATTTGTCTCAGGTACAGGTCAACGACAATATTTTTAATATTATTTTGATATGTGAGGTATTTACTACCTCACAATGAATCGGATTCAAATAAAGAAAATAAGTCGACAATACAAATTGACAAAATTACAAGGATTTCTAAATGGATAGTAAGTAAAATTTTTATTAATTTTAGGAGATTTACTAATGTTCACTTAATTATAATTATACATTTTTTTCTTTTTAGATTATTGATGTTTATGGGTGAGATGTTACAAAATTCAATAATTGACAATACCTTGGCAACAATTTGGCGATTTAAAGGGTACCAGTATGCCAAGGAAAAAACAACGATTTACGCTAATTATGCACTTTTGCGAGACCCTTATGGTGAAAAAGGTTTTCACAAATTTATTACCGAAGATCAAGTAAAAAATATAATTAAAGACGAACAAGAGAAATATTTATTAAATAGAAAATATTGTATTCCTTTTTTAATTAGATCATATTTAATATTATAATATAACGAAGTGAGAATATGAATTATTATTTTTATTATTTAAAATTACCTAATTTTATTATCCTGTACATTTTTACATACATGCGGTATAATTTATAAAAATGAGTAGGTATATCAATAAGAAAAGAGAAGGAGAGAGATAAAAGTATTTATAAACGCGTAAGTATAAGGGCAAAAAAATAAGACATGGATGGTCGAAATATAGACATTGTTGCATCACTCTAAGAATAATACACACAGTAAACGATATTGGAACTAAAACATGTGTTTCTTCTTATTATCTAAAACTAAGCTTGTACAACGTTATGCATATATATATATATATATATATGTATATATAATATATAAATATTTCGCCGCTGCCGCTGCCGCCGCCACCGTGTCTAAGAATTCAGAATTCAACATATATATATGTTTTATATATATATGTTATATATATGTCATATATATGTCATATATATGTTATATATATATATATATATATATATATATATAAAAGTGTGTGTGTGTTTGCGCGAGCGTGCGTGCGTGTGTGTGTGTGGTTTTTTTTTTTTTTTTTTCGAAGAGGTGGAGAAATGCTTAATGCACCATGACTAGAGCCATGCGAGACTCCCCGTGTGTGGGACTCTCCTATCGAAGGATGTCGATAGGCATACCCACCAAAACTCCACCTCCCCTCCCACCTTTATTCCCCCACGGAAACCGCCACAAGGCATTACTTCGCGGGGGGAGGCAACGGCTAGGTTAGCCCACTAATGTAGCTATCGCAACTCTTCTCTCCTCTTCTCTTCTGATGAGACCCAGCCTGTCCACTACGGACGTACAGAGGGTTACCACCGCGTTCCATCCCTCCTGGGAGTCAAGCAGGCACGCCACGATGCCCTCAGGGGTGAGGGGACCGCTCCAAGTGATTTGAAATTGGTCCCGTTCCTCCCTGAAACGAGGACACCGTAGGAGGACGTGTTCCACGTCTTTGTCCACCCCTGGACAAGCCGGGCACTCTGCGCTGCCGTAGACCCCTATACGAAATAGGTAACTACGGAAGCATCCGTGCCCGGTCAACACCTGGGTAAGCTGGAAACTGACGAAGCCGTGTTTCCTGCTCGCCCACTCCCGGATCCGCGGGATAATGCGGTGGGTCCAGCGGCCGTCCCTGGCTGAGTCCCATCTCCGCTGCCACTCCTCTACGGTCCGCAATGACCATCGGTTGTGGCAGCGGTTCTCTTCTAAGCGTCGCCCACCCTCACGGTGTCATTCAGCTCTCTCGGCTGCCAGGAGGTCGAAGGGTGCGGTCCCCGCGACCACCGAGAGCGCAATGTCAGATACGGTTCGGTACGCCCGGGCCACCCTTAGCGCAGCTATCCTGCAGGCTCTCTGGCACGGAGCACCAAAGCTCTTGTGCTTGTTCAGGGCATCAGCCCAGATAGGAGCTCCGTATAAAATTACGGAGCTCACCACCGAGGCAAGGAGAGACCTTCGCGGTTGCTGGGGTCCCCCGATGTTGGGCATGATGCCCGCCAGCGCACGGGCCACCTTTGTCGCCTTTGAGCCTGCGTTCGCGAGATGGTGTTTGAACGACAGCCGCGCGTCTAGTGTGACCCCTAAATACTTCAACGTTTTCACCGACCGTATCCGTTCATTACCTACCGTGAAGGTGGCGGTCCTCTCCTTTTTTGTGCGAGAGATGAGCACCACCTCCGTTTTTTCCGCCGCCAGACTAAGTCCGTGGTCTCTCAACCAAGTGGCGACCACTTCTATAGAGACGTCTCCGAGATATTCGATCTCTTTGACACTCTTTGCGACCACCACTAGCGCCACGTCGTCCGCGAAAGCCACCATCGAGACACCCTCCGGAAGTTGCTGCCTAAGCAGGCCGTCATAGACAGCGTTCCAGAGTAGGGGCCCAATGACCGAACCCTGCGGCACGCCTCCCGTGATGTTGTGGGAGTGCACACCGTCGTCGGTGTCGCAGAGCAGAGTACGGTCAGTCAGGTAACTCGAGGTGACCTCCCTGCGATAGAGTGGCACTTGGAAGTGCTGCAGGGACAGCATGATGTCGTCCCATCTGGCAGAGTTGAAGGCATTCCGGATGTCCAAGGTGATGATGGCACACGTCCGCCTTGCACTCCGACCAGCATTGATGGCGTTTGTGGCTATACCAACAACTCTGCCTACAGCGTCCATGGTCGATCGACCCTTTCGGAAGCCGAACTGGTTGTCGGAGAGATCTCCGGCCCGACCGATGGCCGCTGCGAGCCTGGCGCGGATCACCCGCTCCAGAAGCTTCCCAACTATATCCAGTAGACAAAGCGGGCGGTAAGATAAAATACATGAAAATTAGTGATTTTATGATGTTTATGAGGCATAACTTACAACAGCGGTCTTGGCCAATAAGCTAACCACCGCCATTCGAAAGCTCTCGAAAAATGTGATCTTTTAAATAGTGTTAGATCGAAATCCATTGTGGCGTGGTCGCCTTTTTGACATTCAATATTTCTGGGCGTTCTATCTCTTCGAGATTTTAAAATTAACAATTGTAACCCAGGTCGATAAGTTCTAAAGATTATTTTGAACAAAAGTTGTTTATTATGTTTTTTCAAAAAAATCAATAGATTTTGAGATAAATGGCTTTAAATATAGTAAATTTTCTAAAAAATTGAAAAATTTCCATTGATCATGGTGGAATAACTCTTGGGCAAATTATTTTTAACACTTAAAATTTTTTTTCTATCTTCTGGAAGATATTTCCAGCCTGTTCTCAAATTTTGGAACGATTTAAAATTTTCATCGTACCACTTGACATGAAATAGCCCATATATATATTTTAAATTTGTTTTTTCAAGAATAGATAATATATGTATTTTTTCCGTGCGCAAAAAAAAGTTGTGAATATAACTTGAAAGAATGTGTATTAGTTTACTTATTCTTGATAAAACTCATAAAATAAAAACGGACCTAAAATTTAATGTAATGTTTAAAAAAAAAATGCACAATTTTTCGAAGATAAAATAAATATTAATCAAGTATAACATACACTTTTCCAAATATCTATATGTGAAATATACAATAAGTTAAAAATTAAATACATTAATATGATATAAATTTGTACTATTCGTCCACGCAGTTGGTTCAAAAGGAGACGTTTTTATCGATTTTTAGTGAACTAACCATTTAATTTATTTAATTGGCGACGTTTCGATGGAAGTCCTCCATCCTCATCAGGCTATACCTTTATTGAAACAATCATTTGTTACACCAGCATTTTACAATTTTGCATATATATATATCTAAATATAATTACTCACTATTTGGTCAAATTAATGCACATATGTGGCTTTTTTCATAATTTCCATAGTATCTCTAATGTGTCGCTCTATAATCAAAAGCAAAAGCAAGTAGCAAAACATCAGTGTTAAAATTTGCACAAAGATTGAGGTTATGTAACTTATTTTACCTTTCTTCTCTGAATCGTACTTATATAACATCATAGAATTTATTTAATAAATAAATAAATAAATAAATAAATAAATAAATAATTTAATAGAACACACAACACCAATTAAGCAAAAAGCAGTCAATATCAATAAAATTTATCAGAAAACAAAATTTGCTAGTCATTATCACAGATAGTTGGTAAAGCTATAATTCAAATTTTTGCGACCCGTCATTATACACTTGTAGTGTGTGTCAATTTGACCGTATTCATGACATAGACGTGTAGCAAAAATTTGAATACTTTACTGTATAAATTTGAATCGAATACTGATTAATACGCGCATAAATTTGAAATTGGGAAAAAATCAAAATTTAATTTTTAATTTGTAAATGGTAAATATATTTTAACAAAGTGCAATAAATATAGACTGAATTATTATTAATTTTTAAGAAAAAATTTTTAACAGTAATTGTCAATAATGAATGAATCAATGTTAATATAACTTTAAATTATAGAAATATTAAAGTACAAATAATAATATTTATATGGTTACGTGTTCATTAATTATTTTTTTAGTGGTATTTATAAAAGAATTTTTTTAATATTATTGACTTAAGTTTGATGTTAATTAATAATATTACATTTCGTATAGGATTTATTAATATTCAAATTTTTGCTACACGTCTATGTCATGAATACGGTCAAATTGACACACACTACAAGTGTATAATGACGGGTCGCAAAAATTTGAATTATAGCTTTACCAACTATCTGTGATAATGACTAGCAAATTTTGTTTTCTGATAAATTTTATTGATATTGACTGCTTTTTGCTTAATTGGTGTTGTGTGTTCTATTAAATTATTTATTTATTTATTTATGTATTTATTTATTAAATAAATTCTATGATGTTATATAAGTACGATTTAGAGAAGAAAGGTAAAATAAGTTACATAACCTCAATCTTTGTGCAAATTTTAACACTGATGTTTTGCTACTTGCTTTTGCTTTTGATTATAGAGCGACACATTAGAGATACTATGGAAATTATGAGAAAAGCCACATATGTGCATTAATTTGACCAAATAGTGAGTAATTATATTTAGATATATATATATGCAAAATTGTAAAATGCTGGTGTAACAAATGATTGTTTCAATAAAGGTATAGCCTGATGAGGATGGAGGACTTCCATCGAAACGTCGCCAATTAAATAAATTAAATGGTTAGTTCACTAAAAATCGATAAAAACGCCTCCTTTTAAATACATTAATTATTGCATTTTTAAGATAATTCTATTATAAACAGTAATGGCAAAAGAAAATTCAAATTCTAACAGTGGCAATATAAAATACGAATTACATTTGAAAAGTTTTTCGAAAATGATGAATTTAGTAGCATTTAATTTAAATATTATTTAAATCAAAATTTAAAAATTGTATGGATATATAAGTGAGTAGATTACGTATATTTATATAAAACAATATTTTAAATAAACAAGTATGTATTTATTAGAAACAAAAGGTTGTTTAAGGAATGCCTTTGTTTATAATAATTAAAATAAATATATAGGGTCTGTAACTAAAGGAAAAAATAAATTGGATATAATTATGGATTAAAACGCAAATTTTGAAAGAGGGTGCAAATTACGAATTACGGGAGAAATGGAAGAAACAGGTTTTTATTTATATGCCGCTAAAATGTTATAAATAATTCTTTAAAACTAATACAAAAATTAATTTAATTAAGAAGAAAGTTTTATTACTCTTAAAGTACAAAATACTAATGACATATAGAAACCTTGGCGATGACCCTTCGTCATTAAATAAATAAATTTTAGGCGGTAAAGTTCTACTTAGATCCGTTTAAAATAATCTAAAATTTTAATAGGTTTTTACTAAATACTACAATTAAGTACATGCACTTTACTATTTTTGGTAAGTTAATTGTTCATTAATACATATATATATATATTTTAAAATTGTTTTTTCAAGAATACATAATATATGTATTTTTTCCGTGCGCAAAAAAAAGTTGTGAACATAACTTGAAAGAATGTGTATTAGTTTACTCATTCTTGATAAAACGGAACTGAAGTTCTATTTAGATTCGTTTAAAATATTCCAAAATTTTAATAAGTAGTTAATAAATACTACTATTTAGTAAGTATATGCACTTTACTATTTTTGGTAAGTTAATTTTTCATTAACATTTATAATTATTAAAATATAAATTTAAGCTTTATAGCAATTCATATAGTTTAAAATTTACAGTTAACATTTAATGTCTCTATTTTTTTTTATTATTACTATTCTGATTTCATTATACTAAATTTTGGTAAAAACTTTTATTTATAAATTATAATCGTATTTAAAAAAAAATTAAATTTTTGGTATAAAACCCAATGCATTATAACAGTACCTCCAAAGTGTTGTGTGATCGGTTTAATTTCTAAGGTGTCCATGGTAGCAAAAAAATAATACAATTTAAAACATTATTTTAAATAAATTTATTACGAAAAACCTTTTTCGAAATAAAAAATAGGGGGTTGGCGCGCGAAGCCCCCCTAGTATATATATATGTATATTTATATATATATATGGGATATATTCCACGCGAAGTGGACCGATCAAAATTTTAAAATGCACCAAAATTTGAATACACATTGCAAATGTTTTTCAAAATACAGAAAAAAATTTTTAGGTACTCGAATCTATTTGCTCAAAAGTTATTTTAACCTCAAAAAGTGAATTTTTCCAAGTTTTTTACAACACCAGCTAGGTTCACCGCTATTTAACTCAAATCTATCACCTTTTACTATAAAACATTATATGTAACATTTGTTGCTAATTATGTCTAGCATTTATTCTTCTGGATTAGAATTTTCTGTAAAAAGTTATGATAATTTAAAAAAAACACGATTTGCTTTTAAAAATTTAAATGAGAATTACCATGTTAATTTTTGTGAATTTTTGGCTTTCTTTAAATTATGATAACTTTTTACAGAATTGAAGGCCATAAAAATGCTACAAACTATTTGAAATGTATTGCTCCAAGCTTTCTTTAAGACTTTTGGAAAAAAAAATCCATTGTGACGCACTTATACTTTTTTTAAGTTGAATATTGACATGTAGTGTACGTAACATTGACCTTGAGATTAGAAATTCTAACCCAGAAGAATAAATTCTAGACATAATTAGCAACAAATGTTACAAATAATGTTGTATAGTAAAAGTTGATAGATTTTGAGTTAAATATCGGTGGACCCAGCTGGTGTTGTAAAAAATTCACTTTTTGAGGTTAAAATAACTTTTGAGCAAATAATTCCAGTACCTAAAAAATTTTTTCTGTATTCTGAAAAACATTTGCAATGCTGTGTACCCAAAATTTGGTGCATTTTAAAATTTCAATCGGACCACTTCACGTGGATTACCCCATATATATGTGTGCGTGTGTGATGTGGTGTCTCTTTAACCCGAAAACTAAGGATTACACAAAAGAGAGACCATTTCGGTATACCAATGCAATGTCTATAATAGATACGTCTTTGCATAGCGTACCTGCGCACGAACATCACGGAGACGGCGTGGTAGGGATTTGTTTACGTCTCACCATACCAACCCCAAAACCGAGGGCTGCGCTATACCAACCCATAGAAGCACGCGAGAGTCGTAGACAGCGCGAGAGAGAAAGAGAGAGAGGCTGCCGAGGAGCGGGAGTATCGGTGTTGTGTACATCGCGCTATACCAGCCCTTAGACGTTCGAGTGTTGAAACGTAGATGCGAGAGAGAGAGAGAGAGAGAGAGAGAGAGAGAGACAGAGACAGAGAGAGTGAAGAAGAAGTGGGAGTATCGGCGTTGTGTACATTGCGCTATACCAGTTCTGAGCGAAAGAGAGAGTCTAAAAATAGACGCAGCGCGCAATACCGGCCCTTCGGCAGACCTCGTAGGGAGGCATGGTGGGGGTTTGTTTACGTCTCGCTATACCACCCTATAACTACTAATACCAAAATTGGTAAAAAACAGTATTTTGGGTTACGATTCCCAAAAGCAATTTATAATGATTATTGATACATCAAAGGAAAATATATTACATTTAGTCGTGGTAGTAAGACAAATATAATTACATATAAAATTATGCAAATAAACTCTGAAATTAAATTAAATCAAATCGAATCGAATCGAATCGAATCGAATCGGAATCGAATCGGATCGAATCGATCGAATCAAATCAAATCAAATTAAATTAAATTAAATTAAATTAATTACGAAGACGGTATCTAATACCGATTTCTAATAAAGATAAAATAAAATTAGACATTGAAAAAACGTTAAATTTTGGTTTATTCGACGATACAAGATTTCACTAAAACACCCGAATACCATCCTAGTAATCAAAATTTAGTTGCCGATTATTTAAGCCTCGTCGGTAATATTAAAATTATAAATGCTGAAGATTCAGAAATAATAATAGCAAATATATTTAAAATTTTGAATAATAAGGAATTAATAAAAGATTTTAAAAATCTACAAAGTTGCAAAAAGATGATGAATTTATCGTTAAAATATTAGAATCGATTAATAATAGGAAACGTTTTAAAATAAAGAATATGTTTGTAAGGTAAATTTGAATTGTTTAAAAATTATATTACATAAAGAATAATTAATTAAATTAATACATAATCTACATGAATATTACGGAAACGTTGATCTGAAAAAAATCTATAAAATGATCTTTGAATATTTCTATTATCCGAAAATAAGAAAAATAGTTTCAAAAATTTTAAAAACTTGTCACATTTGTCAGAAAATTATATTTTTAACTATAAAATATAATATATTATATCAACCTATAATTATAGAAAATCCGAGAGATCTCTTATCTATAAATTTTTACGGACCTTTACCAATATCTGAAGGTGGCGTTAAATATATTTTGTCCACGATAGATGCTTTTACTAAATTCGTAATATTGTACCCTATAAAAATGGCAAATACTACTGTAGTAATCAATAAGATTAAAAATTACATACATAATCTTAGGAGACCAAAAGTAATTACCACTGATCACGATACGCAATTGACAAGTTCAAAATAGAAAAATATTTTGATGAAAATAATATAAAAATGCTTTTTTCATCTAGAAGGCACCTACAAAATAGTATGGTAGAAAGAGTGCATCGCGAAATTGCACGCATCTGTAAAATTAAATTAAAAAGATGCTGCTTGGACAAACGAAATAAATACGATTGAAAAAACATTAAATAATACACATCATGAAACAACGGGTTCTCCACTATTAGAATTACAGTTTGTTTTGAATTGCAAACGAATTTGGAGAACAGAATTTAATATAGAGTGATATAATTAAGAATGAATGGGTGGTGCAATAAAACAAGAGATCCTTGACAAACAATAGTTTAATATATTACATCCTTGTATGAGGTCTTTACACGATGGCGTCTCAAACCGAAGTGAAGAGATATAGACCAATATATACTGTACATTGTCGATTGTACTATAGCCCTTTTTACACTTATAATATTAATATAGTTTAAGATATAAATGTAATATCAATTATGTAATTGTAATTATAATATAAAATTACATCACGCCCCTTCAATTAAATAATTTATACAGAAAACAATAAAATATTCATAATAATCGTTAATATCACAAAATTTAACTTTAATTTAATTAGAATATAAAATTAAAAACAACTATCAGTCTTCTGTCTTGAGTCCAATAGTATAATTAAACTCTTCAAGTTTTTGATGATTAACCGCCTTCGTTAATGCATCGGCAAGCATGTAAGTTGAGGGTACAAAATTGACTTCTATTTCTTGCATATCGATGTACCCCTTAATAAAATGGTATCGAACATTTATATGCTTTGTTCGAGCACTAAATTTGGCATTTTTACCTAAGTCAATTGCTCCTTTGTTATCACAATTTATAAGCAGTGGCTTTTCCGGATGTATAATTTTCAATTCTGCAGCCAATCTTCTCAGCCACACTGCCTCTTGAGTAGCAGTTGACAGTGACATATACTCTACCTCCGAACTTGATAAAGCTGTAGTTGACTGCTTTCGGCTATTCCAACTAATAAGTCCACCTTGAAGCATAAATATATAACCTGTCACAAAACGCGGATCTTCAGGGTTTCTAGCCCACCTAGCATCACAGTATCCTGTAACTTTGCTATCTTCATCTCTAAAAAATCGCAATTTGAAATTTGTGGTGCCTTGTACATATCTAAGACTTCGTTTTACCATATTCCAGTGCTGTTCGTTGTACGATTGATTGTATCTGCCAATCACACTTATAGCGTAAGCTAAATCCGGCCTAAAGGTTTGCACTAAGTATAATAAAGAACCTACAGCATTTTGGAATGGTACAGCAGCTGAATGAAAATTAGACTGTTGAGATGTATTGGAGTTGTTATTTCTACCTGTATCTATTGGAGTATTTGTACTTCTACATCCAGTCATGCCAAAAGTCTTCAACAGTGATATGATGTAATCCTCTTGATCGAGTTCAATGCATCCAATATTCTTATCATAATGTACGTTTACTCCCAAACATCTCTTAAGTGGTCCTAGATCTTTAATTCTACAGATTTTCATAAGTCCATTTTTGAGTGTTAAGAAGAAACCCATGCTGTCTGTAAAAACAAGTATGTCATCGACAAATACGGCTATGATAATACATTTTTGAAGGTTATAATATCTATATATACAGACATCATAATCTGATTGAGTAAGATTCATGCTCTTGAAGGCATTATCCAACTTTAAATTCCAATTTCTGCTACCTTGCTTTAAGCCATAGATAGCCTTTTTAAGTTTACATACCTTGTTTTCGTTATCTTTTACTAAAAAACCTTGGGGCTACTGCAAATAGATCTCTTCGTTCATGTTTCCGTATAAGAACGTTGTTTCTACGTCTAAATGATAAATATCTAGACTTCTCTTGACAACATAAGCAAACAACAACCTAAGTGTTGAAAAGCGAACAACTGGCGAATACGTCTCGTCGTAGTTAATTTCTCTTACTTGGGAAAAACCTCGAGCAACCAACCTGGCTTTATATCTTGTAGATCCATCAGGTAGTTTTTTTTAATAAATCCATTTACTGCCGACTACTGGTTGTCCTGAAGGTAAGTCGCACAGTTGCCACGTTTCGTTTTTCATAATACATTCATACTCACGCTCCATTGCCTGCTGCAATTGAGCTCCTTCTGGACTAGATACAGCCTTCTGATACGTTGAGGGTTCATCAGATGGAACGACTGCTGCATATGTTATAAAATCATCAAGATATTTTGGTTTTGTTTTTTGTCGTGGAGATTTACGTTCGGGACTTTTCATAAACTCCTCATCAGAACTAGAACTTTGATTTGGTTGACTTAGCTGTAAAACTGATCTAGTCAAAGGTCGTGAACAGGTTGATGATTCTTGACTAGACGATGAAATAACTTTTTGTTGATTTTTAGATTTTTTATTTGTTTTATTCTTATCATCTTCATAATCCTTAAGCTCCTCCTTTAACGCGGATATTCCACTGTTTCTAATTTGATTACTTACATCTAATTTACTATTTGCAGCAGATTTATTACTATTTACAAGAGATTTATTACTATTTACAAGAGATTTATTACTATTTACAGGAGATTCGGCTATTTCTTCAAAATTCGTTGTAGTGTCCATCGGTAAGAAAATTGTCGTAGGATACAGAGATTTCTATCGGATCTTCAAAAAATTCGACGTTGCTGGCAGTGAAAACTTTATTTTCGCCGTTACCCCAAAGTCGATAACCTCTCTGATTTTCACAATATCCAATCATAATTGCTGATTTGGATGTAGGATCAATTTTCTTCCGCTTATTTGATGAGATGTATGCTCTAGCCCTGCAACCAAAAATTCTTAAATGATTTAAATCAGGAACTTTTCCTGACCAAAGTTCCTCTGGAGTTTTGCCATTCAAACATCTTTTCGCGCTACGATTAGATAAATAACAAGCAGTTGAAACTGCCTCTGCCCAGAACTTATTAGGCAATTTTCATTCCACGAGCATACATCTAGTTTTCTCCAATAGGGTATGATTAATCCTCTCTGCTCTACGGTTCTGTTGAGGCTGATAGAATACTGATGTTTCATGCTTTATTCCATATTTGTCTAGTGTTGATCGAAGTCCGGCGTTTAGGTATTCACGCCCAATAATCAGTCCTGAGTATTTTTATTCTTTGACCTGTTTGATTTTGAACAAATAGAATGAATTTATCGACGATATCTAGTACTTCATCCTTTTGTTTCGAAAAATACATAAATACCTTTCTCGAAAAATCGTCCATGAAAGTTATAAAATACTTGGCCTTACCGAGTGACAAATCCTCAATTTGACAAACGTCACTATGTACAAGTTAAAGGATACTTGAAGCACGTTTCTTGCTTGATCGAAAAGGCTTTTATATCAACTTTCCTGCAACACAAATTTCACACTTGTAAAGCTGACTATCTGAGAAATCGACACCAGTAGATACATTTCTAAGCTGTTTTAAATAAGTCGTATTTAAATGCGCCATCCGACTATGCCACAGTTGAATATTTGTTGGAGTCGAAGCTTCGAAGACCATCTGAGCCTTTGACTTATCATTCTTACAATTTTCCGGTGAAAGACTTACTTTGTAAATATTATTCGACCCTAGTTTACCTTGTAGTATCGTGTCACCTTCTTTAGTAAATAATTCGCACTTATCTTCAGAGAAAATTACTTTTCCACCTCTTCTGGCTATGGCGCTAACAGAAATAAGGTTTGAGGTTATGGTCGGCACATGTAAGACATTCTGTAATAATACTTTCGATTTTCGGTTTGGTCCATTATGTTTTAACAAAATCTCACCTTTACCGTGCACAGGTAATTTCGTTTTGTTTGCTACTGTGACACTTGAAATTTTTGACTGATTTAGGTTAATCATGTGCATATTATCAGAGCACATATGCATAGAAGCTCCGGAATCTACTATCCACTCGCCGATTCGCGGACTATTAAATGAGTCGACCGCAAACATTGCATTGTTGTCGAAATTCGTTACGGTGTCGACGAAAACGGCGTCGCGATTCACTCGGTGAGTATCACACGTTGTTAGCGTAGTAAAATGCGCACACACGGTGTCCTCCTCATCGCTCTCGTCGAGTGCCGCAGCCGTACAGGCACTCGTATCCTTGCGTTTTGGTGCGGTACACTTATTCGCAAAATGGCCGAAACGATTGCAATTGTAGCATCGGACATTTGCGTTTCTACGTTGAACATTTCGACCCTTTGAAGCATGTTGCCATCTATCGGAGCTTTTATAACTTGAATAATTCGCCTGAGTAGTTTGTGTGCTAAATCCATTTGTTTCATTATATTCATTTTGATTAACGTATTCGGCTTCTTCGAGAAGTTTGGTTTTCACCAGATCAGCGCTGACTTCTTGACCTGAACTACTTAATGCCATTATCATCAGTTTGTAAGATGGCGGAAGTCCTGCTCGTAATAATGTTCCAACTAGGTCTTCAGACAATCTGGTTTCGATAGCAGCGAGCTTCTGTGACGCTGCAATAATTCGCGATACATAGTCTTCCATAGACTTACAATCTTCCAATTTCGTGATTGATGCTTCTTGCAGTAAATTTACTTTACGCGATAAACCCTTATCATCGCACGTCTCGGCTAATGCATCCCACGCACTCTTTGCTGACGTAGAATTTTCGATATACGGATAAATTTCCGGTTCGATTGACAAAATTATACGCCCTCGTGCCTTTTGTATTTTCTTTGTATCTGTACTTATCGCACCATTTTCAGGTGCTTCTACGGTATCCCATAAATCTTCAACTTCCAAATATGCACGCATAGCAACTGCCCATGCTCGGTAATTTTGTCTTCCTCTTAGTTTGTCTATTTGAAAAAATCCACCGTTGATTCAGCTCGCCATTTTGAATTTCGGCACTAACAAGTGATTCAAAATTTGCCAGTCACTGATACACCACACATTCAGACACTTACGGCAACAGAAAACTTATGCAGATTTCCATCGATGTGTCTGGACCCATAACCTGATATAATTAAGAATGAATGGGTGGTGCAATAAAACAAGAGATCCTTGACAAACAATAGTTTAATATATTACATCCTTGTATGAGGTCTTTACACGAGGGCGTCTCAAACCGAAGTGAGTAGATATAGACCAATATATACTGTACATAGTCGATTATACTATAGCCCTTTTTACACTTATAATATTAATATAGTTTAAGCGCTCATTGATATAAATGTAATATAAATTCTTTAATTGTAATTATAATATAAAATTACATCATAGAGAATATTGGAAATAGATTAACACATGATAAAAAATTAAATATAGCAAGAAAAAATATGCATTCATTTATAAAAAATCGTGTGAAAAATCAAATAAAAATTATGTAAAAAGCGCATTTAGTACTAATAAAGTCATTAAATGTACCAAACAATGAAACAAAATTAATAACAGCAAAATTTATGTCGTTATACGAAGGACCATACAAAATAATTGATAAGTTTGGTTCTGATACTTTTATGTTATTTGATGAAAATTAACGCATAAATTGTGGAAAATTCTATACATCAAACCAAACAATACTATGTCAAAAATTAATAGAAAATTAACAGATAAATACTTGGACAGATGTTAATGTATATATATATATATATATATATATATAACTAGTAAAAAGTAGTAAAATAAAAACTCACTATATATCTAAAGTAATAGAATGATATATGGAATATTTTATACGAATTCAATATTCGTATATAGTAAATAAAGATAAATAAAAAGGTAAAAATATGTAAAAATATGTTAAAAAAAATCCTATATGTATATATACAAACAAATCAATAATAATTAAGTAAAAAATTTTAAGATAAAAAATTTAATAAAATGAAAGTAGTTACTCTGAAATTGTTATATTGAGAAAATAAAATATGTAGCATTTAGAAATACATGAAAATTAAAAGAGGCTAAAACTCAAGTTGAAATGTGCCAGATTCGAAACAAATATTACGAATTTGAACACAAAGAAAACACCGTTATCTACAGGTTTGAATAAAAATCTACATCTATACACGTAAAATCAAAATAACTGATATACATATGTATTAATAAAGTTCAAGTTCAAACATGGACTTAGCAGATAATTTTCGAGACACTAGATATCAGTATTCGTGGAAAACACAACGAAACATGATGCCTACCCGTAAACGACATATCGCATTACAAACTGAGAAACTTATAGGGAGTACTCATGCGTGTACTCAAGTGTCAGTAGAATATATAAAAAACGAAAATATAAAGTGTGAAAAAAATGTGATGGCTGTATATGGTGTTAGATTACAACCAAAAGTGTTCAAATCAGCTGTTTTCATTTACTACGAAAAAGGAACTAAAATTTATACAGATAAAAACCAATAAAACAACACAAACAACGAAAACCGAAGATGTCGAGAAAATTCCACTGAATAATAAAACAAAAATAAAATTAAAAATAAAAATTAATTAATTAAGAATTTATAATTTTATTTTATTTTTAATATATTTGAAATATATAAACATATTTCTGCCCAATCGGAGCAATTTTGAATATTTTATTAATTATTGTTAATTATTATTAATAAATCATAACAAATTATATTTTTTATTATAATTGAATATTAAATATTAACAATTAGAATTAATAATAATTATCAATTATTAAATTAATTCTAATTAGATTTGTATCATTAAGAATACATTAGTAATATGCGAATATATTCCTTTCATAGGTGAAAGTTAATAATTAAGAAATAGATAATAGATGGCAACCGATAAATCCATAAATGAAAAATTATAGTAAGCTGATCTCTGAGCACAGCCTTATATAACAAAATTCTAATATACTATTAAACACTCTTTCTTTTTCTCTATTCCTTACTATCAAGAGTCATAATTACACTTACATGGACTGCTGGTGAAAGAGCAAGGCGCGTCTTTCAGTATTCGATTCCGTCAACGCATACACATACTAATAAATACATAGAGTCTAAAGAGCTATAGAGAGAACAAGGCGCGTCTCTCTATATACATGGACACTTATTTACAGATTATATTAATACTAATTATAATTTAATAAATAAAATAAGATTTATTGTTAAGCACAACGTGGCAACAGAACATGTCCGTTACAAACTTGAAGTATATTTTACAATAATAATGGATATGATATAATTATTGAAAATATAAGCGAGTTTAAGTAGACAAAATTTTTGGTGCGTGTACCGCGTGCATTGAAAAAGTTGCTTTCCGTGATCCAATGCCATATATTTTTAAAATTTGAATTTTTTAAAATAAATTCGAGAAATTGTTGCTTGTTTACATTATTTTTTATTTATTTTTTTTTGGAGTCTGTGATAATGACATTTTAGGCACAAACAGTAAACCATCCACCCCCTCGCAAGAGTAGACAGTCGACCGAGTATGGGACTCAGTAGGAGCAAACTACTAATACCCACTAAACCCACATATCTCTGTTTACACCGACACCAGCCCGGAACTGTTATTCACATTACTTCAGACTGGGCGGCTGTCCTTGCGTGTCCAAAAACACATTAATTCCTTTTAATGTACATTCATGCTCGAAACACATGCGCTCAGTCTCTCAGACATCCATCAGCTTTTTTGCTCCGTAACATATTCGTAACGTAATTTGCGATCAGGCGCCAGTTGTCCGCGTTTATCGTCATAAGTCCCGTCATGTTTACAGGCGCGATCACTTCTATGTCCGTTTCAAGTCGTTGACGTTGATCTGTCCATCATCCACAGGCAAAGAACGTATGATCAGCGTCATCATAGACGCATCCGCAGTACTCGCATTCAGGTGAAGCAAGCCTGCCCATTTTGTGTAGATAGCCGCGGAAGTATCCGTGTCCAGAGAAAAATTGGGTAAGATAGAATTCTATCTCACCGTGCTTTCTCCCCTTATACGGAACAACCGCAGGGATAAGTCTACGCGTACATCGCGCCTGTTGTGTTATCGTCCACCGGGTTTGCCAGAGTTCCATGGTTTTCGTATGTTCGTCTGGCGCAGCGACGACCCGTGCTGTATCTGCGATTCGATCGTATATGCGCTTTCGTTCCATCGCGAGTAGGTCGATCGGAATTACGCCCACGATAACAAGAATGGCGTTTTCGGACACCGTTCTGTACGCGCACGCGATTCTTAACGCGTCCACCCACTGTACGCTAGTCATCGCTTTCGCCTGTTGCTCTTAACGTGTAACGCGTCCGCCTAGATTTCCGCCCCGTATAGCATGATCAAGTGGGTAACGCTCATAAATAGTCATCGAGAGCTCGGTCTCGGTCCGTTCATATTAGCTATGAGTATGCTCAAGGCTTTTGTCTTTTCTTGTGCTTTTTTAGTTACCGTGCGTATGTGAAGCCAGAAACTCAGTTTCGTATCCAGTCACCCGTAGATACTTGACCTCGTCTCGGACCACCACGCGTTCGCGCCCGACTGTCAACAGTATCCCCGTGTCGATTCTTCATCTAGTTAGAAGCCCAAGTTCCGTCTTTTGTAACGCAAGTTCCAATCCATGGTCTTTTATCTATCCAGTCACCTGCCGCATAACCTGGTTTAGCTTTAGTTGACTCAGGTGTGTCTCACGTGCCACGATAATGGCCGCAATATCGTCAGCATATGCGACCAGGGATGTGTCCATCGGCATTTTCAATCGGAGAAGACTGTTATACAGTATGTTTCAGAAGTCTGGCCCCAGTATAGAACCCTGGGCAACTCCTGCAGTTATTCGTCTGTTTCTCCGTCAGGTAATCCCTCACAACCCGGAGAAGGTAGTCGGGCAGTTAAGTAGGCTTAGGGGCCTGTAGGATGACGGATTCTCAGGGTCTCCCTTATTCTTGCTAATGAGAACCAATTGATCTATCTTCCAATGTCTACTGAAAACGCCCTCCACCAGGCACCCGTTGAATGTGTGGAAGGACGCCGACGGTCGTCGCAAAACGACGAAGCGTAGAATCTCCGACGGCACACTGTCAGGGCCCGGTACCTTGTTAGGTTTCAATGAGTTTGCAGCTCTGACAAGCTCCGCATTCGTGAAAAGAGGATATTCTTCATTTGTACGTTCAACGGTTTCCGCCCTCCTCTCGGGATGAGTTGGAAAGAGATCGTGGACAATCTTGTACATCGTCTCTGCGTCCTTAGTTACCGGTGGAACCCGTCTCCCCAGATGGCGAGTCACGGTCTTGTAACCCGCGCCCCACGGATCCGTGTCCACCTCGACCGTCAGTCTTTGCCAGCACTCTTTTTTGCTGTTATTTATGGTGTACCGCAAGCGCCTCCTAGTTTGTCTGTATTCTACGGAGAGATTTAGTGCGGTTTGTCGGTCGGGAGCCCTTTGGACTTTCCGCCTAAGTGCTAGGCAACTACGTCGCATGTCCGCGATCTCGGCTGTCCAGCAGTATGTTTCTCGTTTATTGCGTGCGTAACGTTTTCGTGACATAGAGACTTTACACAATTGTCGAAGAAACTGGGTTGTTTCCCTGACAAGCGCTTCAGCCCTGTCGCGATTAGTCATTCCACGAGGTTCCATCTGTGACAGTGGTTCCCCGCACGTCATTTGTCTATCGAGTTTGTCTAAGTCTAGCCGTTTCACGTCTCAATGAGGGCGACGAGTTATCCAAGTACTGCTCGTTTGCGATTCGTCTATAAGAGCGAAGGTGATGTACTGGTGATCGCTGACTGTGTAGTCCTCGATCACTCTCCTTGCCCTCAGTCTTTGTGTCATCCTGTCCGAAACAAAGGTCACGTCGGGCACAGAATCACCGAAACCGGGTCCTCCGTATGTCGGCGTGTTTCCCTCGTTTGCCACTGTCAGTTTCAGCGTTGCGGCCATCTTCAACAGCAGTCGTCCGCCTCTGTTCGTTTCAACCTCTTGTTTCCGTCAACCTCTTTCCGCTCCGGGTCTATTTTGTCCCGTATCGTCCGTAAGACGTGTGTTTGTCTGCCGGTTTGATCAGGATCGCTCCTGTCCTTTGTTTCAGAAGCGAGCGCTGCTGATTCGGGTTTTGCGAAGCGGCAGAGGTTCCCGGTTGAGTACGGTTCTCTCTCTATCCTGAGTTGGTTGCAGTCGTCCATTTTTTTTTCTTTTTTTTGACAACCTTAGACCAACTTTCCTATGGTGTAGCCGCTTCATTTTGAGAAACAACCACTTGTTTGGGTATAGGGGTCAAATTGTCCCGTTTCCGTTTTTGCTGAGGGGTTGCCTCAGCCATGCATTCGTCTGCGTTCGTCGTCTGTTTACGGAGAATAGTCATACGTTGTAGGACATACATCGCGACATCCACCGATTCATTAATGTCACTTATTCCGTTACCTATAACGCGACTGACGTTCTTCTGGGCATTAGTTCTTTCGGTCATTATAGTTAGACTACTGTGTATATTGAGTAATTGTTGCAACAGCTTACTCTCCGCAGCCTCCCAACTAGTTAGCGACTCTCCGATGATTCGTGCGAGAATTCCTGTCGTGGTTTCCGCCACGTCAGGCAGGTTAGTTACCGGCGTGATAGGGGAGCTGAGAAGCCCCCTTGACTCTCCTGAGTCGGTAAGCGCAGGCAGCATTCTTATACCTGCATGTATTTTTGTACTCTTCATTATGTTTTTTTTTTTAGTTTTTCCCCCTTAACCCAATTGTATGTGAAGAATGTGTTTGAAGTGGTCAGAAAAATTACCAGGCAGTAGCGTCGATGTTCCGCACTAAGTTCTCCCGGTAACCGAGCTCCCTTACAGTCCGATGGCATCGACCGTTCCTCCCCCGCGACCCGCAGGAAGGTCCCACCCTTGTTGTTAATTTTTACAACGTCACAATACTTTTCAAAAGATAATTATTTGAATTGTTTAAAATATCACATTAAAAATTTTAAACAAAGATGTTATACGAATGTATTCAACTGATATAATCTTTTATAATTGTAAATGTTATCAACTTCTAAGTACTTTATAAGCTTTAAACGGTGGTATCAAATCTCTAAAACTGTCGAAATAAAACATATTTTTACCATTTGTTCAATAAGCTACCTAGTGTGCCTGGACCAGTCTAATTTATGAAGATACACTATTGCAGATTCTTTAAAAAGTGGACCACTACGTTGTAATAGATTTCTCATAAATTCGTCGAACATACGGAATTTGCAATTTTTTTCTGCATATTTATTATATTTAAATCCATCAATGGTCGTCGAGGTAGTTTTATTGGAAGACAATTTATTTTTTCCATTCAACTTCGACTCTCCTTTTTTTACACATCTTTAGATTTTCTTTTCTTTTGACATTTTAAAATTATACCGCGCCTGTTTGATGAGGTTTCAGCTACAAACCATTGCCCAGTGTTAACGCTTCTACACGTCAATTATGTGTTTTTTGCTCTTCTAGTTTATATTTAGCTGCATTTGATCTGCTAATAGCTTGTACTATCCCAGCAGCGCCTCCTGCTAACGAATCTACACCACTAAGCCCTGCAAATATCGAAATGAGAAGTGATAAAAAACCGCCTGCTTTTGAAAAAGGTAGAATACGAGGTAAATTGACATTAAGTCTACCTCAAATTTTTTTATAAGTAATTTCAGAATCGTTATTCGGTGTAGTAGATTTAAGTGTTGTATTTATCAATTTTTTTTAATGTCAACAACATTCTTTCTTTTACTTTTTCTTTTATTACCGCTTTTCTTCTTCAAACCCAAATTTTCGCTTCATTTTCATAATATTTCAAACGGCTAACGCAGCGACTTTTTCACCAATACTAGAATCCGTTGCTTAGCTAATACGCAATCGACAGTATTTCGCGTAATAATATCCGCACGGCTTTTAGAGTAAGTAATATCGTGTTCCTTATTGCATTCACTGTCCAATGGATTAATTCCAGGATCACCTCGATCTAAACGTCTTTGAAGTTTCGTACCGGGTCCATAGTACTGGTATTTTATTTATAAGCTTATTGACAATACCATTACCCTCGTGGACGATCATAACTGTTTAGTGGTTCGACTTAGACCGCGTACAGTGCTATAAAATAAACGAGAGATTTCGAGGATCAGTCTCTTAAACTTCCTATAATTAACTTTGATTAATTTACAAAACAAGATGGTAAAAATATTAAACATCACAGAGACTTGTTACCACCAGATAGCATACGTGATGTGTTTTGCGGACATTCCAACTGTGGAATACTATGGAATACGTATACTCAAAATTGTTGAATTAAGCAAAATACAAATTTTTAGAGAAACTGATTGAACTGATAATGGGGGTAAAATATTTACCATTTAGCAAGCATGAATTAGTTACGAATTCTTTAATGATGTTCAACGATATCGTGTGCGAAAACCACGATAACGTTACAGCATTTTATTGTATGGGAATGCATAAAAATGTTGACTGTTTCTATCTTAATCAGTCTTACGCTCAAATTCCTAAACATTTAGTACGAAACAACGGTAATTTATTAATTGTATTTCCACAAGATGATGTAAATTTATACATATTTATATTGATAATATTAACACTGATATGCATTATCAACATTTTAAGGAATTATGTTCATTATGTTGCAGCAATATTCATGGATTCCTTGTTATCGGCATAGATCGTAGTATCGAAAAAGGAAGGGATAGACAAGGATTTAATTAATTGATTATAAATATAAATCGTACGTAATAAAATGTGCATTGTCGTAATAGAAATTTGAGTGACAACATGGCAAGTTATTATTAACAAATTGACAGTTTACGTCAAGTGGAGAAGACTCGAGACGCTAATAAACGTAAATATAACTAGTTAAAAACAAATAAGATAAATTCTGAAAAAACTATGATCGAAATTTTCTAGCCCATTGTACAACCATTGGAAAAATTAGTAGGTGCCAATGAACCCACTAGATATAAAGCAAAAGGCTTGAAAAGACAGATGATATTTCATAATTGTGTGTAGTAAAGAAGGAATTAAAAGGAGGAGGAAGAAGATGTGGAGGTGGATGAGAAGGACAAGTTGTTGAATGATTTGGATAGTCAAGATAATGCTTCATTCGGTTCAGTAGAGAGCATTTTGGACATATTACACCAAATAAAAATATTGTAAACAAGTATCTTGCTATGATAAAACGAGGTGAAACCAGAAAATTGGATACAACCTATGGTGTACGGAAGCTGAAAGACTTTGATAGTCGAGTAGACTTTGACCAAAATATCATTCCCTAACAAAAAATCTCACACGAGAATCACCTGATACACAACTTATTGATATGTACAAGTTCACTGGGACGCATGGTGTTGAGGATTCGGGCTATCCTCCTTGCCTCACGATTTAAATTTAATATTTTATATGTCGGCGAGAGCGGAGAGAACACATTAACAACGAATAACTTAAATAAAAACATAAGCATTTATTTAAATTATTTATTTTATAAAAATGTCATCCTGGTCTCGTGCCGCGACAATATTTTCCCGCGCGGGAGGAAATTCCGGAAAGTCTGTCGGATCGAGGTCCTTGCCTGCGGCAGACTGTATTTATCAGGATCCGCTGTCCGGGTACCCACGTACCCGAACAACTCCCGAATATCTCAGACACTCATACACTCGGGAGGGGGGGGGGGGGGGTCACGGTAGTATAATAACAACGACTTGCTGAATTGACGCCCAGTGGATGACCCAGCCGATCCTCTAGTCCTCGACGACCTGCTGGACCCAATGTCGCGGCGAGAGTTTCTGCGATCCGCGCCTACACTCGCACACAACCCCATCCTTACACTTCACAACACTCGCACACATACGAGATATCCCCGGTACACGCACTTATCCGATTACTTGACCCTGCTTCGGATAAACCGTAGGAAGGTCTCGCATAGAAATTCGGTGGCAATATGTAGTCCCGGTTCACCGAGCAGTACTACCGGGTAAAACCCAACAAGCACACTTTTTTGAAACAGAATTCTTTAAGAGTTAACGAATGTCCGAAAAATTTAAATACTTAAAATATTCAGTAAAAGTTAAAAAAGTGTTTCATTCTAAAAGTATTTTTTACGCGTATTATAAGTGATATAAAAGTATCTGAAAATATTCGTATGGTTCGTATAAATATGATCGATGAATTGATACTTTAGAGAAAATAGTATTAATATTTTAGTTCTATACAATACAATTTTAAAGTATATAAAAAATATTCTTTTGTGAAAACAATTTTTGCAATTTTTTTAAAGCATTTATAAGGTATAATCAATAACATATAAAGAATATGTTATGGTGAGACAATAATAAATTGTTGTAGTTTATGAAAATGTATACAAATACATAACGGCATATGGGCAGGCTGCTGGTGGTTAACCACATTGGCAGCAGAGGGCGCCAGAGGCAGAGGCGCCGCTAGATAGTATGAAGAGAACCGCACGAGCGATGAGTCAGTTGCATCTGTACCAGTTGTGGACGAGAGCCAATAAACTCTGATTGACATAGTATCTGTTTTCAGGCTATTTACCATACCTTCACCTCCTGTTGCTCAACCACGGACGTGGGTACCGCGGACAAACGTAGAAGTTCTTCTACATACCCCACAACCCCACACTGGTGACCCCGACGAGCAGTGACGACGAAAATAACTCCGACGAGCCGGCCAGCAACGGACAGCGTGCGGCAGCCATTTTGGCGAGAACCGTCGACTCACCGCAGAACATCGCTTCGAGCAGCTATTCAATATATGTATTTTTTTCAATAAAAAGATAACAAAACAAGTATTGGCGTTATAATCAATTTTTTAATCATTTTCTATTTATTTATATATTTTAAAGAATTTGAAAAGAATACTTTATAAATAGCAATACTGTTTTGCGAACCATCAAAAGCAATTTAGGTATTAAAAAAGAACTCTTTATTATTATATGATGTGTTACTTCTTTATTACAAAAGAACTCTTTTTTAAAGCTTTTTTATTTCTTTTACATGACTGAGTAAAGTGCTAGAAATAATTGTTTGGTAAAAGAAATCTTTTTCAATTCTTAATACTAATAACTATGTAACGGACATTCATTTAATCTTATAGTATTTAAAAAAAACTCTTATTGAATCCCTTTATAAAAAAAGAATTTTAAAAGAATTCTTTAAAATTTTTTAAAATAATCCTATTGCTTTTCGGGTAATTTCCAGTAATTTAAATTACTGATCCGCCTCGATCGGTGGACAGTTACGCATTGCTTACCCATATGACCTATGCTCTTTAACTTCACAACCTGAAACGTTCCTCTCAGATTTTGTCATTAAAGTCAAATTTTTCCTCTTTTCACTTCAACTGATGAAACTATTTGAAACCAAACCATTTTTCATTAACCGTACAAGGAGAGGTAATAAATAGCTAGTAAAAATATATAAAAACTTGAGTCTACTAGTATATATTATTGGTGTTCATATGCAGTGATACAAGTTGATTATAATAAGTTCGCTTCATTAATGAAGCTCAAATAACTTTTCCTGGTGTTCGCATGCAAAAACACAACTTTTATGAAATTGTATTTTCAAAGTTACTAAACCTATGTTGAATTCATTAATGTATACTATTCATGGATGAACCTCAAATGACTTATACTGGTATTCACAGATAAAACCACTACTTGTTAAAAATTGCATTTTGAACATTAAAACTCTCATTTCTATCATTTTCTTTTAGATAAATTATCTAAACTAAATGATTTATGTCATCATTTATTTTTAATGAACTATACAAATTAAAAAAAATTTTTTAAACCAAAAGTGTTTTAGATTATATATATTATATATACCTAATTATCTTCGCACCTTGGTTTATTTATTATAAAAATGTATTTTGAAGTAGATTTAAAAATTACTTGACTATATAAAATGTTTAAATTTTTATTTTAATACCTTTTTTTGTAATATTTACTGGAAAAAGTATAAAACACTAAATTTCAAAAGAAAAACGTTCCTTATTAATTATTTTATCAATTAATAAGCTAAAATTAAATATAACTTTCTTAAATACCTAACCTCAAAATCATTTGCAATGCTTGTACGGGAATATTAAAGTGGACTAACGTTTGCTGAAGTGGGGGATTTCAATAGAAACTGTTCAATCTTCTGGCCATTCACCATAAAATTGATACGACATATAGACAACGTTTGGTTGGAAATTTTACCAACGTTGATACAATGTTGATATACGCCATTAACTATATTTAGAAAATTTTAAACTTTAATGTTGACAACTTTGATTTTTATGTATTTTTTAAAGAAATAAAATATATTGTAATTTCATTAAATTACTTTTTTCTCTATAATGTATTGACATTTTCTTAATAAAAATATTTATTATTTATTTTTGACATATTATTCTAAAAAGAGTAGACTTAAATATATATACAGTATATGCGATGGCTCGGTCGGTAGGGCGTCGAGCTCGTAATCTGGAGGTCCCAGGTTCGATTCCCGGCCCCGGCCGAATGATACAATCACCACTAAGAAATGTATTTTCAACAAGTGCTTCCTTAACAAAGACATCGTATGACCTCCGTCGCTGATTAGCACCGATTTGGGAGCATAAAAAGAGCGGCGTTAAAATAATAAAAAAAAAATACTTAAACTAAATAATACTTATGAAGTAGGTTGTTCTTTTTGCTTGATCGGTAACTGTTATCGACCGAGTATTAACATCTGTACTGCCGGAAAGCCGAAATATCGGCCAGGTCTGTGACATGAACTTTGTACATAGTTCATACATGAAACAAGACATCAATTCGAACGCTTATAAAGGGGCATTTCATGTCTAAAATCCCGGTAGGCTAAAGTTTAAAACGTATTTAAACTATTCAAATAAATACTGTTTGACTATTATAGTTATAGGTACATATACTACTTGACTTATAAATAGATATAAACGTTGTTTTTTTAGTGTAGTATAATTCATCCGTCAAGCAAAGCACAAAATATGCGATGTAATGGTGTATACTTTATAAGGTTGAACCTCACGAAAAAAATGTCCAAGGGCTGGGATTTATACCCGAGTCTTTTTAGATCCAAAGGCGATCACCACAGTGCTACGTCTTCACAACTTCTCGAAAATACGTACTGCTCGATTCTTGAAGCAGACGACGCATCGAGTTACAACAAGCATCACGTGCGTCATCTCACCGGATATAAGTTATTATTTCTATCAGTTAGATTTACATGGCACTGGAAGTAACACGGATTTTCTAAAATGGAAAAAAAGAAAAGATGGAAGCAAAGAAAAGTTACGAATAAATTGATTTGATCTGAAGTGTTAGAAAGACGTGATGAGATTGTGATAGACAATAAAATAGTTGCGGGAAGCAGTAATGTGTGGAATATTTTAAAAACAAACGTGTAAGATGCCGCACTATTTTAAGAGAGCGCGAATGGGAGGAAAAAATTTAGACTGCAATTTGGAATAATACCAGACTAAAGCATGGCTTTAGTTTTGAAGATCACCGCCTAACGAACGACGCTAAACGTGGTTCAATTACAGGTAAGATATATTGCTTTCACTAAGCATATATTCAACATATAGCTAAGACCACGTGCTTGTTTTATGTTGGCAGCGGGATGATTCTCGGAAATGAACCGCGCGAGTATCGGATAAAACGAATAAATTTGCTTTCATAATGCTATAACGAATTGATAGTTTTAAAAGTTTTAAAATTATTCTTAAAGTTAGCATAAAAATAATTTCATTGTTGAGAATTAAGCATATTTTCCCAGATTTTTTAACTTTTTAAAACATTAATGAATACAATATAATATTTCTATTTGTTTATTATTTAACGATAAAAAAGTATTAAGATATTCTCTGTGAAATATAATAAAACATTATCAAATAACTTCTCTTATAAAACTTACTTATACACAGGACCACACACACTCACACATACACCCATGTCGGGTTTGCTGATCCCGCATAGTGGCGCCTTCCCAGGTGGTGGATCGGGGAATGCTTTCCAAATATGGATGGTACCGGGAAAATTAAATATTCGGGGCGAACCAAAACCAGATAGGGGAAGGCACCCCGAAATTAAACCAATAATAAGTGAGATTAAAACGACACTACCCCAAGCGGGCACGGCAGTCTTGTCAAATCCCGCCACTAATTCCGATCGGGTGAAAGCTCCGGTGGTCACTGCTGGTCCCACGGATTTTTTTTGGGGGGGGGCAAAACTCACATCGTTAAAACGGTAAGTGCTGTAGAAGTTGGTCACTCGGCCTCTGTAGCAACAAATGCTACGTGTGATCTGCTCTCGACTGGGATATCGAGTGACGTTGACAGAGCTTTCTTCCATCTGCGTGAGAAAATAGAAACTTTGGTGGAATTTGGTCTTAATAAGAACAACATCCACAAAGAAATAAAGACTATAGCCAGATCAACAAGCAGGGCCCTTATTGAATAAAGTACATTATTAAGTTACTCAGTTGGCACCCTCCTATTTGACTAGGTTATTCCAGGCACTTGGGTATTCCCTTTGCGCCCTGTTTTCCATTTCCCATCTTTAGCCCCCCGAAGTGTATAGCAATATTGCCACACCTGGGTGAGCCTTCTTATGGGTCCTTGGTTTTTTCAATCGGGCACCGCCCAGAGACCCTGCCAAACAGCAAGTATTCTCTGGACATCCCAGCTGGGTATATCTCCTGAATCAATTAGAAATTCACCTGTGAGGCGCCATCTTCTTGTCATGATTCTGGGGCATTCACATAAGATGTGTAGAGGTGTTTCGTTTGCCTCCTTGCACATTCGGCATAATGGATCTGTTTCCAGTCCCATTTTATACCTATGGTATCGCAAATCTCCATGTCCAGTAAGTATGTCCATTAGCTTGCGAGCTGTCTTTCTGCTAAGTTTCCTAAGCCCTTCTTCCCAGTGTCCGCTTATTGCGTTTCCGAGTGCGGCTTTAGCTTGTCTGCATCCTGCAGTTTTTACCCAAGCCCTTTGGTGTTCCTTCACCAGCCATTCCTTTAATAATTCTATGAGGTGGCTATGTGGCATCTTCACCATCATGCTTGGTTCCGCATGTTTTCCATTTGTACCTATCTTTGCTAGGTCATCGACTATCTCGTTACCACGTATACCTACATGACTTGGTATCCATGTTAGCGTTAGCCGCTTATTCAACTCTGCCAGGCTATTTAGTGTCTTATGACATTCCCAAATTAGTCTGGACTTAGTGGTGTGACCATTTAGACTCTGTAACACAGTTCTGCTGTCCAAGTAAATGTATATCTCTTCGTCTTTGCAATTCTCCTGTGCCGCTTTAGCACATTGCAGGATTGCAAATGTTTCCGCTTGGGAAATGGTATTGTGTTCCTTTAAGGAATATATCCTACCCTTCCCATTTTTTCTGCAGTATACCCCTGCTCCGACTCCCTGGATATTCTTGGACCCATCAGTATACCAGAGTTCTTTGCCCTCCGGCACCCTAACACGTCCTTGACTCCAGTCATCTTTGCTAGGCAGACTGACTCTGTATCTCTTATCGAATAGGAACTCAGTGCTGCATCTATCAGTTCCCTCGTATAAGTTCTCTCTTAGATTTCGCGGGAGCGTACTTAGGAGTCCCCTGTCCGCCCGTCGATCTAAGAGATTTCTAACTCTTAAGTATCCTTTTATGGCTTCTGACTTAAGAGTGAGCTGAAAGGGCTCAATATTCGTTATGACCCCCATAGCTTGTACTGGCGTGGTTCTTAGAGAATTGGTGATGCAGCGCAGGACCAATCCTCGTACCCTTTCCAGCATTTGGTTCGCAGTTTTCAAACCTGCTCGCTTCCACCAAATCACTGCCGAATACGTGAGTTTTGGTTTCAGAATTGCTGTGTAAATCCACATCATGGTTTCTGGTTTAAGACCCCAGTTCAAGTGCAGAGCTCTACGTGTTTGCCATAGTACTCTTATAACTTTATTACACTGATTCTCAAGGTGCTCTTTCCAGTTTAACTTACTGTCAAGAATGACACCTAGATATTTAGCTTTTTCTTTTATTTCTAGCCGTTTTCCTCCATATTCGAGGTGTTTTATGCTTGTTTTCCACTTATATTTACGTGTAAACACCATAACTTCCATTTTTTCCGGGTTAACCGATAGTCCACCTCCTTGGCACCACTTATATACCTTATTCAAGGCATTTTGCATGATGTCAAATAGTGTTTCTAAAAATGGTCCTCTAACTATTATTGCTAGATCATCAGCATATCCTACAACCTCACATCCCGTGTTGGTTAGTAGGCATAATAGTGTGTTCATTACAAGATTCCAGAGGGATGGGGAAATAACCCCCCCCTGTGGGCATCCCGTGTTCACCCAGCCAGTTACCTTGGTGTTACCCTTGGTCATTACCAGCTTTCTGTTTGATAACATGAGTTCGACCCAGTCAGTAACTGGCTGAGCTATTCCATGTCTCCTCATTGCCTCCTTGATTACTCTTTTGGAGGTATGGTTGAAAGCTCCTTCTATGTCTAAAAAGACCACTAGAGCGAAGCCTCCGTTTTCAATTTGTTCTTCAATCAGGTTTACTATCTTGCACAGAGCAGTCTCAGTAGAGTGTCCTGCTCTGTACGCATACTGATCCCTATGAAGTGGTCGTTCTTTTAAAGGTTTATCTTTAATATGTCTATCTATGAGCCTTTCCATTGTCTTCAGCATAAACGATGTAAGACTTATAGGTCGGAAGTCTTTAGGAGAAGTATAGCTCCCCTTACCTGCTTTCGGAATGAACGTCACTCTCGTTCCCTTCCAACTTTCTGGAATATGGCATAATTCCAGACTTGCCCTAATAAGTCTGGTCATTGGACGGATAATGCACTCCCCTGCCCTTTGTAATAGTGCGGGGTAAATACCATCCAGTCCTGGTGACTTATATGGCCCAAAAGATCCGATGGCCCACCTGACTTTGTCATCTGAGGCAATTTCGGTCCCCAGCACACTGCATGATCCGGTTTGGATCACCGCATGCTGGTTTCCCGTTCCGTAGTCGTTTGACTCATGAACTTCCATCGCCCCTTCCCCTTCTTACGAGAAATCCGGGTAGAAGGATTCGATCAGGCGGTACAACGTTTCTTCGTCCGTCATGGTGTATTTCCCATTTGGCAGTTTAAGTGCTCCCAATATAGCTTCCGGATTTTTTGACAAGATCTTGTCCAACCGGGCTGCCTGTGAGCCTTTTTCTATGTCGCTGCAAAAGTTGGCACATGATTCTGCTTGTGCCTTCCTAATTGCTGCTCGATAGCTGTCTCTTTTACTTGCGTAATGATTCCACTCGTCTGCTGTACCTTTTTTTGGGCCAGCTTATAGGTTCTCCTTACTTGTTTCTTGAGTTGTTTCGTTCCACCAGTAGGTTTTATCTCTCTTACCCACCAATGTGGGTCTACAGTTGTTCTCAAAAGCTGAGATAATTCCTTTATTTAGTTTATCAGCAGCTTCTTCAAGCTCCTTCCAGTTTCTTATATGTTCTGGAAAATTTGCTAGTGAGCTGCTTATTTCTTCCTTGTAGGTTATCCAATTTGTCTTCTTCGGTTTCCTGGTCCATGTTCTAGGATTTGTACCAGGTCTCACTAACTCTAAAACAATTTTGGCATGATCAGATAGTGTCGGTTCATCAGATACCCTCCACCTCTTGATCCTATTTGTAATTTCGCCCGTACATAACGTGATGTCCAATACTATAAGTTTATTACAGAATATTGGCGTTGTACCAGTGTTTAGAATATCTAGTTTGGTTGTGGCTAGATATTCTACCAGTTCCTCTCCTCTCCTATTGATGTCTGTGCTCCCCCACAGTATGTGATGTGAGTTAGCGTCACAGCCTATTAGGAGCGGTAAGTTTTTACTCTCACAGAAGGTAATTAACCTTTTAACTTCCGTGGGTGGATTTACCTCTCCATCATATGGAAAGTACGCTGAGGCAATGACTATGTTTCCAATGCCTTCCGATTCCGTCCTCACCGCTGTCAGGTCTCTTGTACAGAAATCCATCAGCGGGGTTACATTTACTCCCTTAGTGATGATACACGTTCTGGGCGTCTCAGCTTGCATGTCCCTGTAACAAACAAGCCCCTTTCCCCTTAAACCCTTGATTGTTCCTCTCACCGTCCATGGTTCTTGGACCAGTGACAGGCCTGTGTGCATCTCTGCCAAACCCTTACGCAATAGTGCAGAAGAGTCTTTGCAGTGATGCAAGTTAATTTGTGAGATTTGCAGCGCCTTGAAGGTCATTATTTCGATCTTCCCGGCACTGCTGCCTCTTTATCAGACTCCGCTACCGCCGGCGCGTGTACTTTGAAATTGACACGCTCCAGTGAGTAGAAAGGTCTGCAATCTAGAGCCTGAAGGGCTCTAGCTTGGGACTCCGGCATCTGCACCAGAAGAAAGTTGTCCTTCGCTGCAGCACCGTCGGTAGCCCCCTTATCGCATTTTACGACCCGCCATGTTGCGGTATTTAGCGTCGGATTGTACCGCATCAGCCTCTGAAGAACCAGCTCCGTGGGTTTCGGTGCTCCCGGTATCCACGCGCTGGCCTTCACCAGCCTCTGCAGCACCTCCGTTCCGCTGACTGTCAGAGCAGGACCCAGCCAAGATTTTAGTCTGGGCACGATCCCACTCAGCCAATCCGCGGACCGTTGATCCTCTGCTATTATCACAAACACTCCCCCCCTGCAGAAGGACGCAACAAACTTTGGCAGCTGCTCAGGAGGAAGGACATTTGTCTCCTCCTCCAGAGCATTCCTGAAGTCTTCAAACTGTCCTGTAGTAAGAAGCACTTCAGGATATTCTGCTGATGTCACGACCCTCGACAGAGTGTTCGTTCTCTGTGCTGTTGTAAGTCCCACACTATATTTCGGCTTTTCAGCACTCTGAGTGTTGCTTACCTGTGCCGGCTTGTTTTTATGCCGTTTTTGTGTCCGCGGGTCCTCTGGCGGCGTGTCCTTCCCTCTTTTCCCCATAAGAGGCGTTGAGGGAGGTCTCTCCGCGCTTTGAGCCCGCATTTCTTGCTTTCTGAGCTTTCGCCTGCGGTTTTTCTCCGCATAGCGTCCACTCGTCCAGCTTCTTCCTTCATTGGTATCTATTGGCATTCCAGCTCCCGGTTCGGGATTGGACACCGTCAATGGCCCATCAGGATTTTTAAATTCAGTGGGTTGGTAAGCAGACATCCCACTGGGCGCCGCCTGCTCACCTACCTTTACTCCAACTACCGGTGACACCGAAGTTACCACCGGCAAATTGGTTGTGTTGAGAGTTGGGATCTCTCCAGGGTTTGTTGACACTTTTGGGCTAGCATCCGAATAGCCCGTTGCTTTTACAGGGAAGGACATATCATGGGTTTTTTTTAAGGGGGGTTTTTGATTTGTGTTAAGTGTTTATGTCTGTGGCTCCCTACGAGTGTCCCCCCTCGTCATCCGAACAGCCCTCGCAAAACAGGCAGCGACCCACTTCGGTCCTACTATAGGAAAGCCCCCCACCCGAAGCAGTAGGGTCCCATCCGGTCACTATCCGGCACTACTACCCCTGGCGCGATTGTACACTGACTGATAGGGCAGCCAGGCTTTGCTAGTTAGGCCAGCCCGGGCCCCTGTACTATTCAGCGGCCTAGGAGTGTCTCAACCTAGTTTATCCTAGGGTGCCTCCATGGGTACCCCACCCGTCCGCTTGAGCAGTCTTACTACGAGGAAAGAACACCCCCCGAGAGCCCCAGTGTGAGAAGGTGTTTGTATGTGTGTGAGTGTCTGTTTGTGTCATGTGAATGTGTATAGGTATAGGTGTAATGATCACTGATAAAGTCCCAGCGTGTCCATCCATAACCCGCGCGGAGCATACCCGTTTATAGGGATCTCCTCTTTCACCAGCGAGCCCGTTTATAGAGCTGCCTCTTACAAGCGCTTGGAAAGAGCCGTTTATAGGCCTCCCATTCATACCTCTGAGACCCTACCAGTAATACATGAGTGTAAATGATGTGTTGTGTGTCATTCCGTGTCCTGGATAGGAGCCCTTACGTGGGAATCCCTTCCGGGCCAGAAAGGCCACGGTTTTTTAGAGAGATGTTACTCCTCTATCCTTCCCCAATTACACTGTTTCCAGTGACTTCCGGGCTTGGGACCGGCTTGCTGAGGTTCACCCGTGGCTACTAGATTTCACCACAAATGAACCTCATCAGGGCTGGGTTTTGAATAAAGTAATACGGTAACAAAAAGTATAATGGTAGTTGCGTGTAAGGATGGGATGTGCCAAACGTCGCCCATCTTCCGCGCTGAAGAGCGTCAAAGGAGGCCGGTGGAGAGGGAGACACCCTCACTACCTCAGCATCCCCCGGAGAAAAGAAAGAAGCATTGGGATGTGCCTTCTTGGTTCGTAAGAAGGTTGGGATGCCGTGGTGACCTTCGCAGCATCCATTGTGGGGCGGCTGAATAACGTCAGAAAAGAAGAAGAGAATACTGGGGACGACATTAATAGCCACCTCACATGCACGAGATAGTGAGGTAATTGCCTATCATGAAAGGCCAAACGTGGCATGACTGCCCCTCTCAAAGTAATGCCTTACGGCGGTTTCCGAGGAGCAAGATCAGTCGAGATAAGGAGCCCTGCCGCGACTCTGTTTATCAGATAAGTTCGTTTTTCTTTATATATTTCATAAACCTAATATTATTATTTTACTATTATTAACCTATAAAAATAGATTCTTATTTGTGTTGTCCTTTTTTTTTCTTATTGCAGGTTAGATATATGTAAAGAAATGGTAATTATTTTCTGCGGGTGGAAGCGTCGCAACGACTAAAGGTCGAAACATTAGTCGCAAATATTTCCAGCTTAAAACAACTCAGATATTGTGCAGCTTTTAAGACATTGTTTTTTTCTCGAAGCATAGGCAATTTTTCAAATGTCATTTTTGCTCGTGTTTTATCGAATCTCTACGATTGGAAAGAAAAAAAACTTATTTTGAGGCACGACTGCTACACGGGAGAGCATTATATTTTCATCATTGCAAAATGTGTGATGCATCAAAATATACTAGTTAAGGGGTTGTAAGAGAAATGTATGCGTATTAGAACTGATTTGAGGCCCTCCGTAAAATGTATATATGGATGTACGTATGTATGTACCCCAATAGACATATGATTGCAAATTGACAGCAACTTTCCAAAAAACAATTTGTACCTGCTTATCCAAAATTTGCGTCAATGTAAGTCCTTATTTATTATAAATTTGCTTCAAATCATTTACATGAAAATAGTGATAGCAAATTTATATAAAATTAAAGTCAATTGTTGCATAAAATTATTACTTTTTAAATAGCAAGTATTGCTATAAATGTGCTTTTATTTTGTTGAAATAATATTTTAAGTAAATATAATAGCAAATATATTATTTTTGTGCAACTTTCCAATAAAGTATTTTATAATATCAAAAATGTTTTACAGTAAAATAATACAAGTTTTATTTATATTTTAGTTAAAAATTTAAAGAAATTCAGGAAATGTAGCTCCATCATTTATAAAAATGAGACTAACAGTTTGAAAAATAACAAAAATAAGTGAAAAAAATAATGGATACTCTCAATGAAACAAACATAAACTAAATTTGATATGAAATGTATTTATAAAAACAGTTTTACATCGAAATATAAAACAATGTACATTTTAAAGCTTAATTAAAGCGCTTTAGGTTTCACATTTTTATTAACAATATTTTTAATAGTAATATAATTTCAAAGTTTTTAAACAATCTGTAATAGAATTTTTTTTTATTAATTACATCTACTATTTTATATTCTTATTTGTTTAAACAATTTTTTATTTGTTTAATAAACATCTTAAAATTACAAACGAATCTTGAAACTTTTAAACTTTTAATAAAGATATAATATATATATAAAGATACTTTAGAGAATTTTCATTCATGGTATAAACTTTTTGAATGAAACTTGATTCTTAACAATTTGATTTATAGTTCAATTTTTAACTCTAGGCGAGATGTCATCAGTTGGAGATCTGGATGAAGATCTAAAAGTTGATTTATTATATGGGCAAGACGTTGAAAAGGAAGTCGTTGATGACGACGATCGAGATGCAGACTTGCGTTCTGATTGCCGTTGATGTGACCTAGGTCTTGACCGATTTTGAGATTGATTAAGAATACATTGAAATTATTATTTTCATGATAGCAAAATAGCAACAAATTATCATCAAATCTTGTTGCAAGATACTGCACTATGTAAGCATTTACTGATTTAATTTTGCTACCAATTTGCTGAAAAAGAATTTCTCAGATTATGATATATTACTTAGCAAATATATACCAAAATTATATCAACTCATGCAGCAGAGTTAAATAACAAATTAATCTAAATCTGCGTCATTATTCGTTAGCAAATTTATAGCAATTAGTTGTTACAACTTTTTTTAACAATTTTACATAAAATTTAGGTACACGTCACTATTATGTAATGTCTTATTAGCAAGTTTAACACAAGTTGTTTTAAAAAATTGTGTAGCAAATTTTAACGAAGTTTTGTCTGTGCAACTCTGTCTATTGGGGTAATCATGTATCTAAGATAACTCAGTCAATTTTTGACCGATTTACCTGAGATTTACAGAGTAACTACATCATAATGTAATTTAATAATGGTCCTATTTCCAGATATATAGTGCAGGAACAGTTCAAGTTATGGCATTATTTTTAGATGCTTAGAAACGGTTATGTAGGATTATCTTGAAATGTATTAATCTTACATAGAAACTTTATATGGACGAAATGTTCCTCTCAAATAATTAAACTTTTTGCTATTGTACACTTTACGTTCAGAATAATATTTTCAAAGATACCTAGAGAAAAACGGTCAAAATAATGAAAAAAGTACAAGAAAACACGTTTTCTCGCAATAAAAATAAATCTATCGTTTCTACAGAAAAATGTTTAATGAACGAAATGTTCTTTTTAAAATAACAAACCTTTTTTCTATTATACACTTAACGCTCACAACAATATTTTTGAAGGTAAACATAGCAAAACGGTTAAAACCATGAAAAAAGTACTAAAATTCACGTTTTTTCGTAATAAATCAAAATGTATTATTCGTACACAAAAACTTTAAAGAAATTAAATGTTCGTCTCAAAATAACAAATAAAACTTTTTATTTGTTACACTTTACGCCTAGAACAATGTTTTCAAAGATAAAAAAGAAAAACGGCCAAAATAACGAAAATAGTACAAAAAATCACGTTTTATCCAGAACACCTTAACAGCTCCCGAAATTAGAGCAAATATCCCTAAGCACCAAAACATTCTCGTAATACCCAAGCATAACTTAGTAATTCCAAAATTCTTAACATATTCCATAAATAGTGCTAATATTCCGAATAACCATAAAAATTCACGAAATATCCAAGAAATACCATTATTATAGTGCTGATCGTGGAATACCTTAAACATTCCAAACATTCTAAAGACATCCAGCAACTAGTGTAAATATATCGGAATACTTTGAAAATTCGAGATTGCCTAGGAAAACTCATAAATAGTACGGTACCCAGAATACCTTAAAAAGCGAGAAATTCCCAAAAAATCGCGTAACTAGTGCGGTTATCCAGGAATACCATAAAAATTCCCAAAATATCCAAGAGGTTTCGTAATTAGTGCAGAGTCCTGGAGTACCTCAAAAATTGCCGAAATATCCCAGAAATCCCGTGATTAATGATGATGTCCCGAAATAATTAAAAAATACCCGAAATATCCAAGAAATTCTGTAACTATAGTGCAGATACCCCGGAATATCTCATAAATTTCCGAAATATCCTAAATATCCCGTGATTGATGCGCATTCCCGGAATACCTCAAAAATTCCCAAACTATCCAAGAAGTCCCGTAATTAATATAATTCAAAAATTTCCGAAATATCCAGGAAATCCCTTAATTAATCCAAATATCCTGGAATAATTTAAAAATTACGGAAAAATCGAAGAAAATGCGTAAATAGTGCAGATATCTCGGAGTAACTTACATATTCTCAAATAACCAAGCAATCCCGCAAATAATGCAAATATCTCGGAGTACTTTAAAAGTTCCCGAAATATCCAAGAAATCCCGTAATTAGTGCAGATATCCCGGAATACCCCCAACTATCCAGAATATACCGTAATTAGTGCAGATATCCCGGAATACCATCACATTCCCCAAATATCCAAAATATCCCGTCATTAGTGCAAATTCCCGGAACACCTCACAAATTTTCAAAATATCCAAAAAGTCTCAAATACAATTGAGGAGCTGGATGCAAGAACACGCCGAGCGCGGCGAATGGATAGAGGAGGCGGAGAGAAATTAAGAAATTGACGTCACCGTGACCAAATTTTTTAATTTGCCGAATTTAATTTAAAAAAATACTGTCGTATGCAGAATTAAAAGATGCAACTTTTTTCTATTTAATGTTTTTCTGTACGATGTACAGATCAAATGAAAAAAATTAAGAATATAAAGATAAATAAAGATATTTTATAGCATCAAAAAGCAGTTATTATATTTAAACCATTTTTATGCTGTAGTTGGATACAATATTACAATGCGATTTTCAATAAATAACAAAGACGGCCAGATTTATGCCGCGAAGCAGATGACCATTACGGCGACGAAGTCGATGTTCATTTGTTTACAATTTCGTTGTTTATATTTATGAGTGTACACAAAATTTATTTCTCTGATTTTGGCGCTTGCTCTATCTGCGAAATTTTTTATCCAAATAAGCTGAAATTTTTAAGAAATTATCTTCAAATATAAACGAACAAATCTCTCGCTGGAAGTTTGCGAAGTCTAAGACTTTACAACACACTTTCGGGTACTAAATACTGAAACCGTATTAAAAGCTTGTTATTTACGTTAAGTTCAATTGTTGTATAAAATTTGTTTAAAGTAGAATTTGTTACAGGTTTATATTTATCGTTAGACTATATTAAGTATCTGTACGAAAAATCAGGGAATTTCATTAAGATTTGTCAAAGTTACAGCGATTCAATTTTGAAAAATGGATTAAAAATCCGTTCTCTAAATTTCCAGTTCTTAATTTTTTTTCATCTGATCTGCACATCATACAGAAAAACATTAAATAGAAAAAAGTTGCCTCTTTTAATTCTGCATACGACAGTATTTTTTTAAATTAAATTCGGCAAATTAAAAAATTTGGTCACGATGACGTCAATTTCTTAATTTCTCTCCGCCTCCTCTATCCATTCGCCGCGCTCGGCGTGTTCTTGCATCCAGCTCCTCAATTAGTAAGTTATACATATTATTATACGTACAAAGAGGTCGTGCGTACGAATAGTGCCAACAATTTACAATCGAAAAACTAGTAAAAAACGATTATTTAAAAAATTCGTAATAGATTTAAAATTTTCCTTAAAACAATGCGATCACATTGGATTTATAAAAAATCATATTTACCAATTACTTTTCCAGGATAAGGGGTTTTTTACAGAAACTGTCACGATTCACTTATAAAATTTTAGTATTATGTAAAAGATTGTTCCCGAACAGCACAAAACGTTTTTTAAACGTTTTTAAAACGTTTTCTATCGAACGTTATAACGTTACAAAATAAAAGTAAAAAATAACGTTTTAAAAACGTTTTGATATTGAGAACATAAGAGTATTAAATTATTTTCACAACGTTTTAAAATCGTACTTAAACTTCTAAAAAAGTTAAAAAAAGCTTTTCTTCCCTAGCGGAAATACTCATATGCGTATAATGTTTATAAATACTTAATAAAAGTTATTAGCTTTTATTAGATTTTCATAACAGTTTATAAAGCGAGGATTTTGGACTCTAATTTGGTAATGTTTATAAGATTTATTAGTTATTTTTAAAATTTCGTAAATATTTCTAAGCTTTATTAGGTTTTATTAGATTTTTGTATTTCGAAAATATCGCGAAAAACGACAAAATGACACTAATAGTAACTGTTGCATTTTCCTGTATTTAACTGTTTTTAGCTGTTTCTAAGTGATGTATGCAAAAAAACAAAAGCTATTAATAAAAGATTGCTATTGGTAAATATTCATAAAAATTCTAAATACTTATTTACTGTATATAATAATTTTAAAAAATTATTAGTAGTTATTAGCTTTTTTAAACTCGCACATTTCTTTTGCTTTTGGAAAAAACCTAAAAGCTAATAAAATCTAGCGAAAGCTAAGAAGAGCTAATAAAAGTTATAAATTCTTACAAACTATTAACAGAGTCCAAAATCTGCATATTAAAAACTGATTATAAAATTTATTAGCTTTTCTTAGCTCTTTCTGGAAAAATAAATTTTCACCTGGGTTGTTCTGACTCTAGGTGGTACGCAATTTATCTCGCAAATGTCTAAGTATTATTCAACATTAATATATAAGGCGCATTTGTTTTAAAACAAATATATAAATAACAGCAGTATTAATGTTGTACTTTAAGTGTAGGTGTGAAACGAATGTAACTAAAGTAAGACAGGTCGCATATTAGGCTAATCCTTAAATATGGGTATAAAAACGACATTTAAACATTTTTTAAATCTTTTTCAAAACGTTTTGTAGAACGATTTTAAATTGTTTTAAAAACGTTTTAAAATCGGTTTTTTACTTTTTTTTAAACGTTATAACGTTCGATAGAAAATGTCTTAAAAACGTTTCATGCTGTTAGGGTTGCATTATATACAATTTCGCGTTCGCTTTCTTATGTCGCCTCTAGTGGTATGAGCCGTAGTTCAATCTGTATTATCGGTTCGGATAAGAATTAATTTATTTAATTATTTTGGTTCTACAAACTGTTATAACGTCTGTTTTTATCAGCAATAGAATTTATCTTTATTGTTTAAATGAATCTATCGTTCGTTCGTCAAGTAATGTTTAATAAAAAGTGTCCTCTATTGATCGTCACGGACCAATGGTGTTTACAGATGTTTATTTAATAATAAAATTTACAAACAATGTATGGGAGCTCCTATGGGCTTTTGCACAAGTCCGTGGTTTGCGGACATGGTATTAGAAGATTTAGAAAATTGTTGTTTAAAAGATTTCAAAAAGGATATTGTTTTGTACAAGAGGTATGTAGACGACACGATATTAATTGTCAATCATGAGAAGATCGATCTGATATTGAACGCCTTCAATAGCTATTGTGAACCTATAAAATTTACAGTGGAAACTGAAATAAATAAAGAATTACCGTTTCTTGATTTAAAAATACATAGATTCGATGATGCTATTTGCAAGACAAATTGGTACCGTAAAGACACAGCTTCTGGACGTTATCTCAATTACTTTTCACATCACCCACGTTCCCAAAAAATAGCAATGGTTTATAATTTGGTTGACAAGGCCGTTTTATTATCGGATTCGATTTTTCATGATGGCAATATTGTGCTAGTGCGTAACTTTTTACTTAATAACAATTATCCATTTGACTTCATAAATAAATTCATTAAAAAAACGATTGTCACTTTTACATAATGCTAATGATATTTTAATAAATAATAACATTATAAAAAGAAATTTAATTTTGAGACCAAAGGTTGTTTTACCTTTTATTAAGGATTTAACACCGTGCCTCAATGTACTCATAAAAAAGTTTGATTTTCTACCAATAAACCGCATGATCAATAAATTTAGCAATATTATAAAATTAGGCAAGGATAAAAATGAAAAACAGGAGATGTGCAATATTGTTTATAAAATACCTTGTAAAGACTGTACAGCGCAATACATTGGCACGAGTAAACGTAAATTAAAATCACGAATTCGAGAGCATAAGAATGATGTACGCAATGAAAGTGAAAGATCTGCATTAGCGGTCCATAAGAGAAATACTAACCACAGGATTGATTTTAATAGGTTTCTATCATTGATATCGAGAATAACATGAAAAAAACGAATGTTTTCGGAGATGCTGAATATATATACACACGATAACACACTTAACCGTATAGAAGATGTGAATTTTTTGAAGAATATGTATAAAGAAGCGTTGAATACTGTGAAGCTATTTGTTAATTAATATTGTTTAACTGTTATAATGTTTTTATGCTCTCCATTGCGTTTGTTTGGCTTGAGAACAACTTGATCTCCGTATTACGTACTATGGTGTAGTGATGGAGGTTGGGCGACTCGCGTTAAGTTCGGAGCGATCCGGGGAATCCTAGCAGATATTAAGAATTGACGGGCTGTGCCACTTCTCCGCGGCGCAATGTTCGCCTGATACGCGGGAGCTCTCAGCTCGACTTAGCCTCGTAAATACAAAATGTTTCCCCTCTTTCGTTGGTTGGATTTATTGATGTATGGGGCGAATATACGTATGTATATAAGTGTAATGTGTGTGTTACGTACATGTATGGATATGTGTGTGTATGGATGTGTATGCTGTAAAAATGTATTGATGGAAGGTTGGGCACGCAGTCTGAGAGACTTATTAGTTTAATTGTGAAAATAGGATTTATCTTTATTGTTAAATGACCTATCGTTCGTTCGTCAAGTAATGTTTAATAAAAAGTGTCCTCTATTGATCGTCACGGACCAATGGTGTTTACAGATGTTTATTTAATAATAAAATTTACAAACAATGTATGGGAGCTCCTATGGGCTTTTGCACAAGTCCGTGGTTTGCGGACATGGTATTAGAAGATTTAGAAAATTGTTGTTTAAAAGATTTCAAAAGGATATTGTTTTGTACAAGAGGTATGTAGACGACACGATATTAATTGTCAATCATGAGAAGATCGATCTGATATTGAACGCCTTCAATAGCTATTGTGAACCTATAAAATTTACAGTGGAAACTGAAATAATAAAGAATTACCGTTTCTTGATTTAAAATACATAGATTCGATTGATGCTATTTGCAAGACAATTGGTACCGTAAAGACACAGCTTCTGGACGTTATCTCAATTACTTTTCACATCACCCACGTTCCCAAAAAATAGCAATGGTTTATAATTTGGTTGACAAGGCCGTTTTATTATCGGATTCGATTTTTCATGATGGCAATATTGTGCTAGTGCGTAACTTTTTACTTAATAACAATTATCCATTTGACTTCATAAATAAATTCATTAAAAAACGATTGTCACTTTTACATAATGCTAATGATATTTTAATAAATAATAACATTATAAAAAGAAATTTAATTTTGAGACCAAAGGTTGTTTTACCTTTTATTAAGGATTTAACACCGTGCCTCAATGTACTCATAAAAAAGTTTGATTTTCTACCAATAAACCGCATGATCAATAAATTTAGCAATATTATAAAATTAGGCAAGGATAAAAATGAAAAACAGGAGATGTGCAATATTGTTTATAAAATACCTTGTAAAGACTGTACAGCGCAATACATTGGCACGAGTAAACGTAAATTAAAATCACGAATTCGAGAGCATAAGAATGATGTACGCAATGAAAGTGAAAGATCTGCATTAGCGGTCCATAAGAGAAATACTAACCACAGGATTGATTTTAATAAGGTTTCTATCATTGATATCGAGAATAACATGAAAAAACGAATGTTTTCGGAGATGCTGAATATATATACACACGATAACACACTTAACCGTATAGAAGATGTGAATTTTTTGAAGAATATGTATAAAGAAGCGTTGAATACTGTGAAGCTATATTGTAATTAATATTGTTTAACTGTTATAAATGTTTTTATGCTCTCCATTGCGTTTGTTGGCTTGAGAACAACTGGCTCTCAGTATTAGCGTACTATGTGTAGTGAGGAGGTTGGGCGACTCGCGTTAAGTTTCGGAGCGATCCGGGGAATCCCGGCAGTATTAAGATTGACGGGGCGTGCCACTTCTCCGCGGCGCATGTTCGCCTGATACGCGGGAGCTCTCGACTCGACTTAGCCTCGTAATACAAAATGTTCCCCTCTTTCGTTGGTTGGATTTATTGATGTATGGGGCGAATATACGTATGTATATATGTATGTTGTGTATATGTACATGTATGTATATGTGTGTGTATGTATGTGTATGCTGTAAAATGTATTGATGGAAGGTTGGGCACGAGTCTGGAGACTTTATGAAGTTTAATTGTGACTTAGGACTCCCTTCGGGGAGGTCCTATGTATATAGATATATATATATATTTTTTAAACAATGTGTTCTGGAGACGACAGCGTGGGTGGTGAAAATTAGCAAAAAGGTTTTTAAATTGTATTCTTTTTAATGGTATTACTGAAAATTATTGTTTTTAATTCGAGAATTAAACGTGATGCGTTGAATTTTTATAGAATGTATATGTAATAATGAAGAGTGGCTTTTGCGAGATTTACACGAGTGATATGTGGTTTTTTTGAGTTTTGTTAGAATTTGGTGAGTTATGATTTGTTTTGTGACATCGATGTAAATATTTCACTATTGGGTATTAATCTATATATTTTGTAAATTATTAATTTTTTTTAGCCTTGAAAAGGGACGGCGTAAAAACGTCCGAAACGTCGGCATATTTTTGTAACTTAAATAAACATCTGTAAACACCATTGGTTCGTGACGATCAATAGAGGACACTTTTTATTAAGAATTTATCTTTGTTTAAAACAATACCAACACGCGGTCGCCTGTTTGCCGCGGATAACGAGGGCCTCGACTCGGAAAGCTCTTTGGCACTTCCGCTTGTTGCAAAATATTAATTTTCACGGCACGTGGCTGGATAGCCATTTCTGTAATTGATTATCACAAATTAAATTGAAATTTTATTCATAATTAATTGCTATTTATTCTTATTTTGTCACCACCCTTCTAAAAATTATCACGTGATCATCACGTGAGATTTTCGACCATTTTTCTACGTGATTATCACGTATTACGTGATATATGTAAATTTTTGTTTTTTTTTAAATGTAATCTTAGACACGGAGTTGATGGGATGCAATTTCACAGAAACCGATCTGGCAATTCAGTTTTGACAAAAAAAATCCTTTATATGCCACGTTATTAATATACAAGGCAAAGTAAAGGCATAGTATATGATCAAAGTCGCTTTTACCTTCCTACATTGCCTCCATATAAGCCCTACGCGCACGCTAATCTATAGCGGGTAACTGACAGCCACCTATCGGTCGTAACTGGTAATCCAAGTGCAGTAGTCATATTTCAAAACCGTTTCGATCGATAGGTGGCTGATGCCAATCACACTGGATAATCACGTGGAAAAATGGTCGAAAATCTCACGTGATCATCACGTGATAATTTTTAGTAGGGCACTTTGCGCCGAAATATAATTATTCAATTTAAATTCACCACGAGGCAAGGAGGATTGCCCGAATCCTCCTCACCGTGCGTCCCGGCGAACATACCATCCCCTTTGCGATGTAAAATAAATTATTGTCTCTGCGCGCCCTAACACAAAATCTCACGTGAGATCTCATGCCAAAATCTCATCCGACTTTTCACTCGGACCGCTGCTTATTAAACTTCTCAAATAATAGGAAATCAATTTATGAATATGGTGAGTCACGTACTAAGTGATAACACCCCCCAGATAAGTCCAAAAATCGAGGTTTGAAAGCGTTTTAGACATATTTTCGATTTTTAGAATTTTCTCACATGAGATCTCACGTGAGAAATTTTTAACGATCAAAAATATTTCTAAAATTCGAAAATATGCTTAAAACGCTTTGAAACCTTGATTTTTGAACTCATCTGGGGGGTGTTATCACTTAATAAGTGACTCACCATATACATAAATTGATTTCCTATTATTTGAGAAGTTTAAACAGCGGTCCGGGTGAAATGTCGGATGAGATTTTGGCATGAGATCTCACGTGAGATTTTGTAATAGGGCGGTATTATATAGTACAACACGGTCCAATGATTAATTGTCAATAATTATATATTATTATTTAATCATTTCCTCGGGATCGCGAATACCACGTTCTAAAATATGAATATAATTTTTTTTATGGATAATATTTATTTTATCTGAGCTTTTATTTGTTAGAGTTGGTTGCATTACAGAGACATTTGGACTGCGTTTATTTGTCACGCAAAAAAACCCTACACTCTACTATTGCGCATGCGCACAACTAATATAACCTAGCTGATTATGTAGAGTCTGTTTTTTTACATTTTCTGGAAAAAATGTAGCGTTTTTCCAAATTTTGAATGTGGAGCAATTTGAAATGATATTGGAGCAGTTTTTAGATACAATGATTGATAAGAAAGAATTATTATTGAACAAGATATGACGGTTCATATGGTTTAAATTGTTTTATTTTTTATTTAAATAATTAAAGTGGAGCAGTTTCAGATTTGTTTATTATCAAGTGGAGCTATTAAGTACCAATCGAATGGTATTTCTTTTTAATTCTAATGTTTATGCGACCAGAACATATGTGGTAAGAAGAAAAAGAAGTAAACCTGTCTGATAGCAGCATGCTCAAAACTTTTTATTCAGAATATTTATAATGATAAGGCATTTAGAAACTAGTAGTAAGAAAATAAAAGGTACCCAATATATAATTATTACATGTATTAACGTAAGTCGAATTTAAAATTATCAACAATTTTTATGCACACACTTATGTACACACACACATCACGTATATATATATATAATTCTTAGTAGATTAAAATAATATTTGAAATTGATAGTAATCTTGTAATTATTAATGTGGGTAATAAGATTTAATTGATAATAAAAAGTATTTAAATTTATTTTAATACAATTATATTTAATTTATATAGTTAAACTCCATTTTATTAATTTGATGTATGATGCACATTTAAAGCTGTTTCTGTGTATTTGTAAAAAACTTTGAATTAACTTTGTATTATTGTAATATGAAAACAATAGTTATTCAACTTTATGAGTAGAGGTATAAATTGATGTTTGTATTTTAATCTATATTTTTTTTCAGGTTACCATAGGTTAATACATTATATAGAACTAATAATCTGGTAAGTACATTATTAAACGCTAGTGCCATTATTTATTCTTTATGTATAAACAAAGATATGGTTTCTTTTATTTTTACTGCTTTCTTTGGACATGAGCAATTAATTCTTTTATCCAATTTTATATTATTTCAATTTGTTAAAATTGTGATACATGAATGTGTTATAATTTACCAATGTATAAAGATTTATATGGAAGAGTTTTTTTAGTATAATTTGTTTATACTCATTGGCATATATCAAACTACTGCTTTTGTATTTTATAATTCTTATGCAATGCTCTTGTATATCCTAATGAAACTATTGTAATATTGGTATATATTGTGATTTAAGATCCTGTCAAAACTAGTGTTATAACTTATATTATATTTTTGCTAGTTTTTTATCAACTATTAAAAATCTTTTTGAAGACTTGGCCCCAGATCTTTATTCTTTACAGTATTACAAATAATTTGTCAAATTTTTGTATAAATAATTGTATAATGAAGAATAGAATAAAATTGTAATTTGCAATTTAACAAGGCTTTTTCAGATTATCTTGCATAAGAATTACAGTTTCACACTATTGTTTGTTATTAATCAATGGATTTATACAAAAAATATACAGATTACTTGTAATATTATACAGTGTGGTGCTTTGGTGTCAAATATCTTTAAAATTTTTTTTTATTATTGATAAAAATTAGAAACTTTTTTCTATATATTTGTATAAATGTCACCTCCAACGTTCTCTTAAAATGGATGATTCTATATACACTTACATATTTATTTATTGAATATATTTGGTTATCTTCAATTAAAAAATCCTAATTTATATGCTCACCTAAATGTTTATGATCTTTTTTATGAAACAAGAATTTATAATTAATTTATTCTTGTAGATATTCACATAAAAATTTGGAATATTTAGTTTTTAAAAAAAATATATAGAAAATAAATAATGCTTATTGGTAAACATTTTTTTATTTGAAATTGTCCATAGTTAGGTATCTGTATCTAAACTATTATTGGAAGAAATAAACTTATGTAATATCATTTTCGGTATACTGTGTTAATCAGTTAATAAATTAAATAAAACATGAAACTGATCAGAGTTAGTAAATGAACACAGGCTTTTAAAATATATTGAGATAGTAATAACCTCAAATTTCTTATTTACATATTTATTTACTGGTGTTGAATGTTCATAAAAACATTTTGTAACAGGGTTATACAATTATTTTTCCTGAAGTACATAAAACTGTTTAGTTAATTGTACTATGTATCAAAATAAGCAACAAATTATTAAGTTTGAATGCAGTTAGTTGCGTAGAACATAATATGCCACAAAATAAATATACCCATTTGATCATTTATTAATCCTTTCAGGGGTGGTGGTATTTTTATCTTGTTTTATAGATATTTATGAGATGTTTATGAAAAGTTTTATATGTGCAATGAGTTTTTAAAACCTTGAAGGCATAAAAAATAAGATTTCTGCAACAATTTAGATAATTAAATAAAATAAAATGTTTTAGATAATAAAATAGTTTGATTTTAATAGGTGGATCCTAGAGCCGATCTGTAAATTTGTAGGTATATTTTAAATCCAGTTCTGTAATATGAATCTTTTCTATAATTTTTTATATTCTGGGTTTTTTTAAATTACGAAATGTTGATCTTTAATGTAAGTTTGTATATATAAGCCTCATTTTAGGCTAAGACAATTATGCTTTTTTATAAAGAAACCAATTCAGCTTTAAATTTGTTTCAATGTAGGTAAATACTAACAACATATTACTCAGAAGAATTATGAAATCAAAATCGTAATCAGCTTTGTTTTCAAAATTTGTAGAAAAAAAATTTGCCCCTGAAAGGTTAAACAACTATTCTTCACTAGTGACTGTTTGGACACCGGCTTCGTCACCATAATTAATTCGGTAAATCAGATATAATTAAATTAGAATATTATCAAAATATAATAAAGTATAATTTATAAGAGATTTAAAAATAAAATAATTAAAATATAAAAAAATATTATAATAGTCTTATTTATTTCTTCTTTCTTACCTCGATTATTTTAACACATGTAGAATGTAGTATAATTACTGTTAATAACATAGTAGTATACATAATATTATAACTCGCTTTGCGTACTCGTATCACAAATGACGATGTATTGAAAGCTCGATTTTGAGCACGCATTTCTTGTTGAGCGCCCGGAAAGTGCGACTTTTCGTACGGAGTATCAAGGAATATTTGAATTACTTAAAAGTGGTTCCATTCTCAATCTTTGTTGATTAACTAATAAAAGAATAAAAGATTACGTGAAAAAATAAGACAAGAGGATTTTTTTTTATTATTGATAAAAATTAGAAACTTTTTTCTATATATTTGTATAAATGTCACCTCCAACGTTCTCTTAAAATGGATGATTCTATATACACTTACATATTTATTTACTGGTGTTGAATGTTCATAAAAACATTTTGTAACAGGGTTATACAATTATTTTTCCTGAAGTACATAAAACTGTTTAGTTAATTGTACTATGTATCAAAATAAGCAACAAATTATTAAGTTTGAATGCAGTTAGTTGCGTAGAACATAATATGCCACAAAATAAATATACCCATTTGATCATTTATTAATCCTTTCAGGGGTGGTGGTATTTTTATCTTGTTTTATAGATATTTATGAGATGTTTATGAAAAGTTTTATATGTGCAATGAGTTTTTAAAACCTTGAAGGCATAAAAATAAGATTTCTGCAACAATTTAGATAATTAAATAAATAAAATGTTTTAGATAATAAATAGTTTGATTTTAATAGGTGGATCCTAGAAGCCGATCTGTAAATTTGTAGGTATATTTTAAATCCAGTTCTGTAATATGAATCTTTTCTATAATTTTTATTATTCTGGGTTTTTTTAAATTACGAAATGTTGATCTTTAATGTAAGTTTGTATATATAAGCCTCATTTTAGGCTAAGACAATTATGCTTTTTTATAAAGAAACCAATTCAGCTTTAAATTTGTTTCAATGTAGGTAAATACTAACAACATATTACTCAGAAGAATTATGAAATCAAAATCGTAATCAGCTTTGTTTTCAAAATTTGTAGAAAAAAAATTTGCCCCTGAAAGGTTAAACAACTATTCTTCACTAGTGACTGTTTGGACACCGGCTTCGTCACCATAATTAATTCGGTAAATCAGATATAATTAAATTAGAATATTATCAAAATATAATAAAGTATAATTTATAAGAGATTTAAAAATAAAATAATTAAAATATAAAAAAATATTATAATAGTCTTATTTATTTCTTCTTTCTTACCTCGATTATTTTAACACATGTAGAATGTAGTATAATTACTGTTAATAACATAGTAGTATACATAATATTATAACTCGCTTTGCGTACTCGTATCACAAATGACGATGTATTGAAAGCTCGATTTTGAGCACGCATTTCTTGTTGAGCGCCCGGAAAGTGCGACTTTTCGTACGGAGTATCAAGGAATATTTGAATTACTTAAAAGTGGTTCCATTCTCAATCTTTGTTGATTAACTAATAAAAGAATAAAAGATTACGTGAAAAAATAAGACAAGAGGATTTTTTTTTTATTATTATTATTTTAACGTCGCTCTTTTTATGCTCCCAAATCGGTGCTAATCAGCGACGGAGGTCATACGATGTCTTGGTGAAGAAAGCACTTGTTGAAAATACATTCGCCAGTGGTGCTTGTATCAATCGGCCGGGGAATCGAACCTGGGACCTCCAGATTACGAGCCCGACGCCCTACCGACCGAGCCATCTCAGGTCTCCTGAGACAAGAGGATAATCTAACTGCTGAATATCTGACTAAAATATTGCATTTTCGAGAAAAGTCTTATTAAAAATATCAAATTTTTCCACCTCGTGGAAGTTAGGTTCAAATTTTTAGTAATACTTTTCTCGAAAACGCAATAATATTTGAGTTTCAAATTCAGCATATAATTCGATTATTGGCAAACGAAGACCCCTCTTCTCTTATTTTTTCACATATTTTTTTATTTGCAAATTTATTATCAATAATTGCGTTTGCCGATAAGGTACGACAGATAAATATTAACTATGGCGCACCCCGTTAATGTTCGTTTTAAAATTAAGATACATTTTTGTTCAGATTTTTAGTATATCTTACACCAGTGGCAAATCGAGGGTAATGAATACACACAAAGATAGGGAATAATTTTAACAATAATGTTTATTGTGTTGTAATGTATGTCGGGGCTGGTTATATATATCACGAGTACACACTTTCACAGTGCTCTTCTTCCTTACGAGTACATACCCTAGCGGAAATAATCATATGCGAATACTGTTTATAAATACTTAATAAAAGTTATTAGCTTTTATTAGATTTTCATAACACTTTATAAAGTGCGGATTTTGGATTCTAGTAATAGTTTAAAAAATTTGCTAATGTATATAAGATTTTATTAGTTATTTTTAAAAATTTCGTAAATATTTCTAAGCTTTATTAGGTTTTATTAGATTTTTGTATTTCGAAAATATCGTGAAAAACGACGAAATGACACTAATAGTAACTGTTGCATTTTCCTGTATTTAACTGTTTTTAGCTGTTTCTAAGTGATGTATGCAAAAAAACAAAAGCTATTATTAAAAGATTGCTATTGGTAAATATTCATAAAAATTCTAAATACTTATTTACTGTATATAATAATTTTAAAAAATTATTAGTAGTTATTAGCTTTTTTAAACTCGCACATTTCTTTTGCTTTTGGAAAAAACCTAAAAGCTAATAAAATCTAGCAAAAGCTAAGAAGAGCTAATAAAAGTTATAAATTCTTACTATTAACAGAGTCCAAAATCTGCATATTATAAACTGATTATAAAATTTATTAGCTTTTCTTAGCTCTTTCTGGAAAAATAAATTTCCGTCTGGGTATGAGTCTTATTAGATTATACATACAAAAGCGAAAGTGACAAAAGTTCTTAAAAGCAAATCGACATGTCTCATTTCTTTTCACGGCTTTTTCTTTAATATGCATTAATGAATTCGTACTCGCATAATAAAAATAAATAAATAAGGAACAATTTAGGGGTAGACAAAATACGAAAATATTAATTTTTAATTTAAGATTCAGCCGAGGAAAAATACGCATAGCGAGTTAGTTGAATATAAGGCTAGCCGCGCATCCCATACTTGCGTCGGGAGCGCGAGCGCGCCCCTTGATATACGTATTTTTTCCGTGCGCAAAGAAAAGTTGTGAAAATAACATATATGTATATATATATATATATATATATTGTAACGGTAAACGGTCCACACGAGACGAAAATCGTACTGATCGCGTGAGTTTACCGCTGGAGACGCGTAAGGCGCTGGAGAGCCGATGTGCACGACACACCGGCAGTATCGTCTCGTCTATGAGAGAGACAAGTAGAATCGATCCCAAAGGCCCCGTGACGTGCCGATTTCAGAGCGAGGAGAGCGAAGGCGAGAGAAAGAGAGAGAGAGAGAGAAAGAGAGCAATCGAGGAGATCGAGGAAAGGAGGAGCACGCGTTTCCCCCGGGTCAACTGCAAAAGTCAAGTAAGTCCTAGCCAGGCGACGCCGCGATAGCGACGACACGCGCGCGAAGTCCTGCGACGGGATACGCGCGGTATCTCGCTCCGCCACCCGAACGAGAGGTTAGCCGCTCTCGACGCGACACTCTCTCACTCGCGTAATCGCACATACGGCAAACCGGAGTACTTCACACTCCGGCGCGACTATAACCGACGGAATTCGGAATAGAGCCAGGTAATTCATACCTGGCAATCCGACTGCGTTCATTGTTTAGGTCGAGACCCCGGGTTTCGATTCGTTCTTCTGCGGCGGGCGCACAGACACACGCGCGATATTGTAATTTTATAACGATTCTCGCTATTAGTCTTGTTTACCTTGAGCCAAGGTTTAACCTTGCCTTGGCTCACTTATTGTTAATATCTCCCCCTTTTTATCTTATAATAAACTATAATAAACTATTATAACTTATAATAAACTATTTCTTTATCTTTAATTTCGAGTAACACAAGCCAAAGACTATTCCTCACAACTCAGTAAGGCGGACTGTATTAATACCAGCCACTTTAAATACTTCACAGGATGAGTGTTTGAAAAAAGGCCAAGACAAGTTAAGTCAAAATAAAAAAATTTAATTGATTGTAGTATAAAATTAAAAAAACAGGAAAAAAAAAAGAAATAAAGGGAAAGAAAATTTATTGTATTTCGCCCTGAGTATGCCTGGTGGGCTCATCAGTAGAGTCTAGGTATCTCGTCTCTAGATACAGATGAGTGATATAATATAATAATTTTGAAAAACAGCTCTATACCGACGAGGAAGACATGGGGTGTATATGCCCTACCGATAGCAAACTTTAGTAAGTACCACATATTAACAGGTAGCCCCGTAACGCACTTACATAGAACTAATGTTTTAAACGTCAGAATATTGCCATATAAAGCATTTTGTGATCTAATGCCAAATAAGTTTAAAATTTGAATTCTTTCAACTATTGGAAAAATGTTTGACTCTATTGCTTGTTTGCACTTTAGTTTATATGATAAACGAATTTATTGATCTCCACAAGTCACCCCATGTCTTCCTCGTCGGTATAGAGCTGTTTTTCAAAATTATTATATTATATCACTCATCTGTATCTAGAGACGAAATACCTAGACTCTACTGATGAGCCCACCAGACATACTCAGGGCGAAATACAATAAATTTTCTTTTCCTTTATTTAACTGTTTTTAGCTGTTTCTAAGTGATGTATGCAAAAAAACAAAAGCTATTATTAAAAGATTGCTATTGGTAAATATTCATAAAAATTCTAAATACTTATTTACTGTATATAATAATTTTAAAAAATTATTAGTAGTTATTAGCTTTTTTAAACTCGCACATTTCTTTTGCTTTTGGAAAAAACCTAAAAGCTAATAAAATCTAGCAAAAGCTAAGAAGAGCTAATAAAAGTTATAAATTCTTACTATTAACAGAGTCCAAAATCTGCATATATAAACTGATTATAAATTTATTAGCTTTTCTTAGCTCTTTCTGGAAAAAATAAATTTCCGTCTGGGTATGAGTCTTATTAGATTATACATACAAAAGCGAAAGTGACAAAGTTCTTAAAAGCAAATCGACATGTCTCATTTCTTTCACGGCTTTTTCTTTAATATGCATTAATGAATTCGTACTCGCATAATAAAATAATAAATAAGGAACAATTTAGGGGTAGACAAATACGAAAATATTAATTTTTAATTTAAGATTCAGCCGAGGAAAAATACGCATAGCGAGTTAGTTGAATATAAGGGCTAGCCGCGCATCCCATACTTGCGTCGGGAGCGCGAGCGCGCCCCTTGATATACGTATTTTTTCCGTGCGCAAAGAAAAGTTGTGAAAATAACATATATGTTATATATATATATATGGGTATTCCACGTGAAGATGGTCCGATCAAAATTTAAAATGCACCAAATTTTGGGTACACTTTGCAAATGTTTTTCAGAAAACAGAAAAAAATTTTTAGGTACTGGAATCTATTTGCTCAAAAGTTATTCTAACCTCAAAAAGTGAATTTTTCCATATTTTTTTCAACACCAGCTGGGTTTACCGCTATATAACTCAAAATCTATCAACTTTACTATATAACATTATATGTAACATTCGTTGCTAATTATATCTAGAATTTATTCTTCTGGGTTAGAATTTCTAATCTCAAGGTCAATGTTACATAAACTACATGTCAATATTCAACTTGAAAAAAGTGCAAGTGCGCCACCTTTGATTTTTTCATCCAAAAGTCTAAAAGAAAGCTTGGAGCAATACCTTTCAAATGGTCTGTAGCATTTTTAATGGCCTCCAATTCTGTAAAAATTTATGACAATTTAAAGAAAGACAAAAAATTCACAAAAATTAACATGGTAATTCCCATTTAAATTTTTAAAAAAATTTCGTGTTTCTTTAAATTGTCATAAATTTTACAGAATTGGAGGCCATAAAAATGCTACAGACCATTTGATAGGTATTGCTCCAAGCTTTCTTTTAGACTTTTGGATGAAAAAATCAAGGTGGCGCACTTGCACTTTTTTCAAGTTGAATATTGACATGTAGTTTATGTAACATTGACCTTGAGATTAGAAATTCTAACCCAGAAGAATAAATTCTAGATATAATTAGCAACGAATGTTACATATAATGTTGTATAGTAAAAGTTGATAGATTTTGAGTTATATAGCGGTAAACCCAGCTGGTGTTGAAAAAAATATGGAAAAATTCACTTTTTGAGGTTAGAATAATTTTTGAGCAAATAGATTCCAGTACCTAAAAATTTTTTTTCTGTATTCTGAAAAACATTTGCAAAGTGTACCCAAAATTTGGTGCATTTTAAAATTTTGATCGGACCACTTCACGTGGAATACCCATATATATATATTGTAACGGTAAACGGTCCACACGAGACGAAAATCGTACTGATCGCGTGAGTTTACCGCTGGAGACGCGTAAGGCGCTGGAGAGCCGATGTGCACGACACACCGGCAGTATCGTCTCGTCTATGAGAGAGACAAGTAGAATCGATCCCAAAGGCCCCGTGACGTGCCGATTTCAGAGCGAGGAGAGCGAAGGCGAGAGAAAGAGAGAGAGAGAGAGAAAGAGAGCAATCGAGGAGATCGAGGAAAGGAGGAGCACGCGTTTCCCCCGGGTCAACTGCAAAAGTCAAGTAAGTCCTAGCCAGGCGACGCCGCGATAGCGACGACACGCGCGCGAAGTCCTGCGACGGGATACGCGCGGTATCTCGCTCCGCCACCCGAACGAGAGGTTAGCCGCTCTCGACGCGACACTCTCTCACTCGCGTAATCGCACATACGGCAAACCGGAGTACTTC